>CAMRHE010000536.1:0-600000 GCA_947044405.1 Leptodactylus fallax
CCACACAGGACACATCCTCTATATACTACACCACACAGGAGAGATCCTCTATATACTACTCCACACAGGAGAGAGGACAGATCCTCTATATACTACACCGCACAGGAGAGAGGACAGATCCTCTATATACTACACCACACAGGAGAGATCCTCTATATACTACTCCACACAGGAGAGAGGACAGATCCTCTATATACTACACCACACAGGAGAGAGGACAGATCCTCTATATACTACACCGCACAGGACAGATCCTCTATATACTACACCGCACAGGACAGATCCTCTATATACTACACCACACAGGAGAGAGGACAGATCCTCTATATACTACACCGCACAGGAGAGATCCTCTATATACTACACCGCACAGGACAGATCCTCTATATACTACACCGCACAGGACAGATCCTCTATATACTACACCACACAGGACAGATCCTCTATATACTACACCGCACAGGACAGATCCTCTATATACTACACCACACAGGACAGATCCTCTATATACTACACCACACAGGACAGATCCTCTATATACTACACCACACAGGACAGATCCTCTATATACTACACCACACAGGAGAGAGGACAGATCCTCTATATACTACACCACACAGGAGAGAGGACAGATCCTCTATATACTACACCACACAGGACAGATCCTCTATATACTACACCACACAGGACAGATCCTCTATATACTACACCACACAGGAGAGATCCTCTATATACTACACCGCACAGGACAGATCCTCTATATACTACACCACACAGGACAGATCCTCTATATACTACACCACACAGGACAGATCCTCTATATACTACACCGCACAGGACAGATCCTCTATATACTACACTACACAGGAGAGAGGACAGATCCTCTATATACTACACCGCACAGGAGAGAGGACAGATCCTCTATATACTACACCACACAGGAGAGATCCTCTATATACTACACCGCACAGGAGAGAGGACAGATCCTCTATATACTACACCGCACAGGACAGATCCTCTATATACTACACCACACAGGACAGATCCTCTATATACTACACCACACAGGAGAGAGGACAGATCCTCTATATACTACACCACACAGGAGAGAGGACAGATCCTCTATATACTACACCACACAGGAGAGATCCTCTATATACTACACCGCACAGGACAGATCCTCTATATACTACACCACACAGGACAGATCCTCTATATACTACACCACACAGGAGAGAGGACAGATCCTCTATATACTACACCGCACAGGAGAGAGGACAGATCCTCTATATACTACACCGCACAGGACAGATCCTCTATATACTACACCACACAGGAGAGATCCTCTATATACTACACCACACAGGAGAGAGGACAGATCCTCTATATACTACACCACACAGGAGAGAGGACAGATCCTCTATATACTACACCACACAGGACAGATCCTCTATATACTGCACCACACAGGACAGATCCTCTATATACTACACCGCACAGGACAGATCCTCTATATACTACACCGCACAGGACAGATCCTCTATATACTACACCACACAGGACAGATCCTCTATATACTACACCGCACAGGAGAGAGGACAGATCCTCTATATACTACACCACACAGGACAGATCCTCTATATACTACACCACACAGGACAGATCCTCTATATACTACACCACACAGGACAGATCCTCTATATACTACACCGCACAGGAGAGAGGACAGATCCTCTATATACTACACCACACAGGACAGATCCTCTATATACTACACCACACAGGACAGATCCTCTATATACTACACCACACAGGACAGATCCTCTATATACTACACCGCACAGGAGAGAGGACAGATCCTCTATATACTACACCACACAGGACAGATCCTCTATATACTACACCACACAGGACAGATCCTCTATATACTACACCACACAGGAGAGATGACAGATCCTCTATATACTACAGCACACAGGAGAGAGGACAGATCCTCTATATACTACACCACACATGAGAGAGGACAGATCCTCTATATACTACACCGCACAGGAGAGAGGACAGATCCTCTATATACTATACCACACAGGAGAGAGGACAGATCCTCTATATACTATACCACACAGGAGAGAGGACAGATCCTCTATATACTACACCACACAGGACAGATCCTCTATATACTACACCGCACAGGACAGATCCTCTATATACTACACCGCACAGGAGAGAGGACAGATCCTCTATATACTACACCGCACAGGACAGATCCTCTATATACTACACCACACAGGAGAGATCCTCTATATACTACACCCACACAGGACAGATCCTCTATATACTACACCACACAGGACAGATCCTCTATATACTACACCACACAGGAGAGAGGACAGATCCTCTATATACTACACCGCACAAGGACAGATCCTCTATATACTACACCACACAGGAGAGATCCTCTATATACTACACCGCACAGGACAGATCCTCTATATACTACACCGCACAGGAGAGATCCTCTATATACTACACCACACAGGACAGGTCCTCTATATACTACACCGCACAGGAGAGAGGACAGATCCTCTATATACTACACCGCACAGGACAGATCCTCTATATACTACACCGCACAGGACAGATCCTCTATATACTACACCACACAGGAGAGAGGACAGATCCTCTATATACTACACCACACAGGAGAGATCCTCTATATACTACACCACACAGGAGAGAGGACAGATCCTCTATATACTACACCACACAGGAGAGAGGACAGATCCTCTATATACTACACCGCACAGGAGAGAGGACAGATCCTCTATATACTACACCGCACAGGACAGATCCTCTATATACTACACCACACAGGAGAAAGGACAGATCCTCTATATACTACACCACACAGGAGAGAGGACAGATCCTCTATATACTACACCACACAGGACAGATCCTCTATATTCTACACCACACAGGATAGATCCTCTATATACTACACCACACAGGACAGATCCTCTATATACTACACCACACAGGACAGATCCTCTATATTCTACACCACACAGGAGAGAGGACAGATCCTCTATATACTATACCACACAGGAGAGAGGACAGATCCTCTATATACTACACCGCACAGGAGAGATCCTCTATATACTACACCACACAGGAGAGATCCTCTATATACTACACCACACAGGACAGATCCTCTATATACTACATCACACAGGAGAGAGGACAGATCCTCTATATACTACACCGCACAGGACAGATCCTCTATATACTACACCACACAGGAGAGATCCTCTATATACTACACCACACAGGACAGATCCTCTATATACTACACCACACAGGAGAGAGGACAGATCCTCTATATACTACACCACACAGGAGAGAGGACAGATCCTCTATATACTACACCACACAGGACAGAGGACAGATCCTCTATATACTACACCGCACAGGAGAGATCCTCTATATACTACACCACACGAGGACAGATCCTCTATATACTACAGCACACAGGACAGATCCTCTATATACTACACCACACAGGAGAGAGGACAGATCCTCTATATACTACACCGCACAGGAGAGATCCTCTATATACTACACCACACAGGACAGATCCTCTATATACTACACCGCACAGGACAGAGGACAGATCCTCTATATACTACACCACACAGGACAGATCCTCTATATACTACACCGCACAGGACAGATCCTCTATATACTACACCACACAGGAGGAGATCCTCTATATACTACACCACACAGGAGAGAGGACAGATCCTCTATATACTACACAGCACAGGACAGATCCTCTATATACTACACCACACAGGAGAGAGGACAGATCCTCTATATACTACACCACACAGGAGAGAGGACAGATCCTCTATATACTACACCACACAGGACAGATCCTCTATATACTACACCACACAGGAGAGAGGACAGATCCTCTATATACTACACCACACAGGAGAGAGGACAGATCCTCTATATACTACACCGCACAGGAGAGAGGACAGATCCTCTATATACTACACCACACAGGAGAGAGGACAGATCCTCTATATACTACACCGCACAGGAGAGAGGACAGATCCTCTATATACTACACCACACAGGACAGATCCTCTATATACTACACCACACAGGACAGATCCTCTATATACTACACCACACAGGAGAGAGGACAGATCCTCTATATACTACACCACACAGGACAGATCCTCTATATACTACACCGCACAGGAGAGAGGACAGATCCTCTATATACTACACCGCACAGGACAGATCCTCTATATACTACACCACACAGGACAGATCCTCTATATACTACACCGCACAGGAGAGAGGACAGATCCTCTATATACTACACCACACAGGAGAGAGGACAGATCCTCTATATACTACACCGCACAGGACAGATCCTCTATATACTACACCACACAGGACAGATCCTCTATATACTACACCACACAGGAGAGATCCTCTATATACTACACCGCACAGGACAGATCCTCTATATACTACACCACACAGGAGAGAGGACAGATCCTCTATATACTACACCACACAGGAGAGACGACAGATCCTCTATATACTACACCACACAGGAGAGAGGACAGATCCTCTATATACTACACCACACAGGAGAGATGACAGATCCTCTATATACTACACCACACAGGAGAGAGGACAGATCCTCTATATACTACACCACACAGGAGAGATCCTCTATATACTACACCGCACAGGACAGATCCTCTATATACTACACCACACAGGAGAGAGGACAGATCCTCTATATACTACACCACACAGGGAGAGACGACAGATCCTCTATATACTACACCGCACAGGAGAGAGGACAGATCCTCTATATACTACACCACACAGGACAGATCCTCTATATACTACACCACACAGGAGAGAGGACAGATCCTCTATATACTATACCACACAGGACAGATCCTCTATATACTACACCGCACAGGACAGATCCTCTATATACTACACCACACAGGACAGATCCTCTATATACTACACCACACAGGAGAGAGGACAGATCCTCTATATACTACACCACACAGGAGAGAGGACAGATCCTCTATATACTACACCGCACAGGAGAGAGGACAGATCCTCTATATACTACACCACACAGGAGAGAGGACAGATCCTCTATATACTACACCACACAGGACAGATCCTCTATATACTACACCACACAGGAGAGAGGACAGATCCTCTATATACTACACCACACAGGAGAGAGGACAGATCCTCTATATATTACACCACACAGGACAGATCCTCTATATATTACACCACACAGGACAGATCCTCTATATACTACACCACACGGAAGAGAGGACAGATCCTCTATATACTACACCGCACAGGAGAGAGGACAGATCCTCTATATACTACACCGCACAGGACCCGAGAGGACAGATCCTCTATATACTACACCACACAGGAGAGGGGCAGATCATCTATATACTACACCACACAGGACAGATCCTCTATATACTACACCACACAGGAGAGAGGACAGATCCTCTATATACTACACCACACAGGAGAGGGGACAGATCCTCTATATACTACACACAGGACAGATCCTCTATATACTACACCACACAGGAGAGAGGACAGATCCTCTATATACTACACCACACAGGACAGATCCTCTATATACTACACCGCACAGGACAGATCCTCTATATACTACACCACACAGGAGAGAGGACAGATCCTCTATATACTACACCACACAGGAGAGAGGACAGATCCTCTATATACTACACCGCACAGGAGAGATCCTCTATATACTACACCACACAGGAGAGAGGACAGATCCTCTATATACTACACCACACAGGAGAGAGGACAGATCCTCTATATACTAAACCGCACAGGAGAGATCCTCTATATACTAAACCGCACAAGAGAGATCCTCTATATACTACACCGCACAGGACAGATCCTCTATATACTACACCGCACAGGACAGAGGACAGATCCTCTATATACTACACCGCACAGGACAGATCCTCTATATACTACACCGCACAGGACAGAGGACAGATCCTCCATATACTACACCACACAGGACAGATCCTCTATATACTACACCGCACAGGAGAGAGGACAGATCCTCTATATACTACACCGCACAGAACAGATCCTCTATATACTACACCACACAGGACAGATCCTCTATATACTACACCACACAGGAGAGATCCTCTATATACTACACCGCACAGGACAGATTCTCTATATACTACACCACACAGGAGAGAGGACAGATCCTCTATATACTACACCACACAGGAGAGACGACAGATCCTCTATATACTACACCGCACAGGAGAGAGGACAGATCCTCTATATACTACACCACACAGGACAGATCCTCTATATACTACACCACACAGGAGAGAGGACAGATCCTCTATATACTACACCACACAGGAGAGAGGACAGATCCTCTATATACTACACCGCACAGGAGAGAGGACAGATCCTCTATATACTACACCAGACAGGACAGATCCTCTATATACTACACCACACAGGAGAGAGGACAGATCCTCTATATACTACACCGCACAGGACAGATCCTCTATATACTACACCACACAGGAGAGAGGACAGATCCTCTATATACTACACCACACAGGACAGATCCTCTATATACTACACCCACACAGGACAGATCCTCTATATACTACACCACACAGGAGAGATCCTCTATATACTACACCACACAGGAGAGAGGACAGATCCTCTATATACTACACCACACAGGAGAGAGGACAGATCCTCTATATACTACACCACACAGGACAGATCCTCTATATACTACACCACACAGGAGAGAGGACAGATCCTCTATATACTACACCCCACACAGGAGAGAGGACAGATCCTCTATATACTACACCACACAGGACAGATCCTCTATATACTACACCACACAGGGAGGACAGATCCTCTATATACTACACCGCACAGGAGAGATCCTCTATATACTACACCACACAGGAGAGAGGACAGATCCTCTATATACTACACCACACAGGAGAGAGGACAGATCCTCTATATACTACACCACACAGGACAGATCCTCTATATACTACACCACACAGGAGAGAGGACAGATCCCCTCTATATACTACACCACACAGGAGAGAGGACAGATCCTCTATATACTACACCACACAGGACAGATCCTCTATATACTACACCACACAGGACAGATCCTCTATATACTACACCACACAGGACAGATCCTCTATATACTACACCGCACAGGAGAGACGACAGATCCTCTATATACTACACCGCACAGGAGAGAGGACAGATCCTCTATATACTACACCACACAGGAGAGAGGACAGATCCTCTATATACTACACCGCACAGGACAGATCCTCTATATACTACACCGCACAGGACAGATCCTCTATATACTACACCACACAGGAGAGAGGACAGATCCTCTATATACTACACCACACAGGAGAGATCCTCTATATACTACACCACACAGGACAGATCCTCTATATACTACACCACACAGGACAGATCCTCTATATACTACACCGCACAGGAGAGAGGACAGATCCTCTATATACTACACCACACAGGAGAGAGGACAGATCCTCTATATACTACACCACACAGGACAGATCCTCTATATACTACACCACACAGGACAGATCCTCTATATACTACACCACACAGGACAGATCCTCTATATACTACACCGCACAGGACAGATCCTCTATATATAACACCACACAGGAGAGATCCTCTATATACTACACCGCACAGGACAGATCCTCTATATACTACACCACACAGGACAGATCCTCTATATACTACACCACACAGGACAGATCCTCTATATACTACACCACACAGGACAGATCCTCTATATACTACACCGCACAGGACAGATCCTCTATATACTACACTACACAGGAGAGAGGAGAGATCCTCTATATACTACACCGCACAGGAGAGAGGACAGATCCTCTATATACTACACCACACAGGAGAGGACAGATCCTCTATATACTACACCACACAGGAGAGATCCTCTATATACTACACTGCACAGGAGAGAGGACAGATCCTCTATATACTACACCGCACAGGACAGATCCTCTATATACTACACCACACAGGACAGATCCTCTATATACTACACCACACAGGAGAGAGGACAGATCCTCTATATACTACACCACACAGGAGAGATCCTCTATATACTACACCGCACAGGACAGATCCTCTATATACTACACCACACAGGACAGATCCTCTATATACTACACCACACAGGAGAGAGGACAGATCCTCTATATACTACACCACACAGGAGAGAGGACAGATCCTCTATATACTACACCGCACAGGACAGATCCCTAAACTACACCACACAGGACACCCAAACACACCACACAGGACAGATCCTCTATATACTACACCACACAGGAGAGAGATCCTCTATATACTACACCACACAGGAGAGAGGACAGATCCTCTATATACTACACCACACAGGAGAGAGGACAGATCCTCTATATACTACACCACACAGGACAGATCCTCTATATACTGCACCACACAGGACAGATCCTCTATATACTACACCACACAGGAGAGAGGACAGATCCTCTATATAGTACACCACACAGGAGAGAGGACAGATCCTCTATATACTACACCACACAGGACAGATCCTCTATATACTACACCACACAGGACAGATCCTCTATATACTACACCACACAGGACAGATCCTCTATATACTACACCACACAGGAGAGAGGACAGATCCTCTATATACTACACCACACAGCACAGATCCTCTATATACTACACCACACAGGAGAGAGGACAGATCCTCTATATACTACACCACACAGGACAGATCCTCTATATACTACACCACACAGGACAGATCCTCTATATACTACACCACACAGGAGAGATGACAGATCCTCTATATACTACAGCACACAGGAGAGAGGACAGATCCTCTATATACTACACCACACATGAGAGAGGACAGATCCTCTATATACTACACCGCACAGGAGAGAGGACAGATCCTCTATATACTACACCACACAGGACAGATCCTCTATATACTACACCGCACAGGACAGATCCTCTATATAATACACCGCACAGGAGAGAGGACAGATCCTCTATATACTACACCGCACAGGACAGATCCTCTATATACTACACCACACAGGAGAGATCCTCTATATACTACACCACACAGGACAGATCCTCTATATACTACACCACACAGGACAGATCCTCTATATACTACACCACACAGGAGAGAGGACAGATCCTCTATATACTACACCGCACAGGACAGATCCTCTATATACTACACCACACAGGACAGATCCTCTATATACTACACCGCACAGGACAGATCCTCTATATACTACACCGCACAGGAGAGATCCTCTATATACTACACCACACAGGACAGGTCCTCTATATACTACACCGCACAGGAGAGGAGGACAGATCCTCTATATACTACACCGCACAGGACAGATCCTCTATATACTACACCGCACAGGACAGATCCTCTATATACTACACCACACAGGAGAGAGGACAGATCCTCTATATACTACACCACACAGGAGAGAGGACAGATCCTCTATATACTACACCGCACAGGAGAGAGGACAGATCCTCTATATACTACACCACACAGGAGAAAGGACAGATCCTCTATATACTACACCACACAGGAGAGAGGACAGATCCTCTATATACTACACCACACAGGACAGATCCTCTATATTCTACACCACACAGGATAGATCCTCTATATACTACACCACACAGGACAGATCCTCTATATACTACACCACACAGGACAGATCCTCTATATTCTACACCACACAGGAGAGAGGACAGATCCTCTATATACTACACCGCACAGGAGAGATCCTCTATATACTACACCACACAGGAGAGATCCTCTATATACTACACCACACAGGACAGATCCTCTATATACTACATCACACAGGAGAGAGGACAGATCCTCTATATACTACACCGCACAGGACAGATCCTCTATATACTACACCACACAGGAGAGATCCTCTATATACTACATCACACAGGAGAGAGGACAGATCCTCTATATACTACACCACACAGGAGAGAGGACAGATCCTCTATATACTACACCGCACAGGAGAGATCCTCTATATACTACACCACACAGGACAGATCCTCTATATACTACACCACACAGGACAGATCCTCTATATACTACACCACACAGGAGAGAGGACAGATCCTCTATATACTACACCGCACAGGAGAGATCCTCTATATACTACACCACACAGGACAGATCCTCTATATACTACACCGCACAGGACAGAGGACAGATCCTCTATATACTACACCACACAGGACAGATCCTCTATATACTACACCACACAGGACAGATCCTCTATATACTACACCACACAGGAGAGAGGACAGATCCTCTATATACTACAGCGCACAGGAGAGAGGACAGATCCTCTATATACTACACCACACAGGAGAGAGGACAGATCCTCTATATACTACACCACACAGGAGAGAGGACAGATCCTCTATATACTACACCGCACAGGAGAGAGGACAGATCCTCTATATACTACACCACACAGGACAGATCCTCTATATACTACACCACACAGGACAGATCCTCTATATACTACACCACACAGGAGAGAGGACAGATCCTCTATATACTACACCACACAGGACAGATCCTCTATATACTACACCGCACAGGAGAGAGGACAGATCCTCTATATACTACACCGCACAGGACAGATCCTCTATATACTACACCACACAGGACAGATCCTCTATATACTACACCGCACAGGAGAGAGGACAGATCCTCTATATACTACACCACACAGGAGAGAGGACAGATCCTCTATATACTACACCGCACAGGAGAGATCCTCTATATACTACACCGCACAGGAGAGATCCTCTGTATACTACACCACACAGGACAGATCCTCTATATACTACACCGCACAGAGACAAATCCTCTATATACTACACCACACAGGACAGATCCTCTATATACTACACCACACAGGGAGGAGGACAGATCCTCTATATACTACACCACACAGGAGAGATCCTCTATATACTACACCGCACGGAGGACAGATCCTCTATATACTACACCACACAGGAGAGATCCTCTATATACTACACCGCACAGGACAGATCCTCTATATACTACACCACACAGGAGAGAGGACAGATCCTCTATATACTACACCACACAGGAGAGACGACAGATCCTCTATATACTACACCACACAGGAGAGAGGACAGATCCTCTATATACTACACCACACAGGAGAGATGACAGATCCTCTATATACTACACCACACAGGAGAGAGGACAGATCCTCTATATACTACACCACACAGGAGAGATCCTCTATATACTACACCGCACAGGACAGATCCTCTATATACTACACCACACAGGAGAGAGGACAGATCCTCTATATACTACACCACACAGGAGAGAGGGACAGATCCTCTATATACTACACCACACAGGACAGATCCTCTATATACTACACCACACAGGACAGATCCTCTATATACTACACCACACAGGAGAGAGGACAGATCCTCTATATACTACACCACACAGGAGAGAGAGGACAGATCCTCTATATACTACACCGCACAGGAGAGGGGACAGATCCTCTATATACTACCAAACCTAACTACACCACACAGGAGAGAGGACAGATCCTCTATATACTACACCACACAGGAGAGGGGACAGATCCTCTATATACTACACCACACAGGACAGATCCTCTATATACTACACCACACAGGAGAGAGGACAGATCCTCTATATACTACACCACACAGGACAGATCCTCTATATACTACACCGCACAGGACAGATCCTCTATATACTACACCACACAGGAGAGAGGACAGATCCTCTATATACTACACCACACAGGAGAGAGGACAGATCCTCTATATACTACACCGCACAGGAGAGATCCTCTATATACTACACCACACAGGAGAGAGGACAGATCCTCTATATACTACACCACACAGGAGAGAGGACAGATCCTCTATATACTAAACCGCACAGGAGAGATCCTCTATATACTAAACCGCACAAGAGAGATCCTCTATATACTACACCGCACAGGACAGATCCTCTATATACTACACCGCACAGGACAGAGGACAGATCCTCTATATACTACACCACACAGGAGAGAGGACAGATCCTCTATATACTACACCACACAGGACAGATCCTCTATATACTACACCGCACAGGACAGATCCTCTATATACTACACCACAGAGGAGAGAGGACAGATCCTCTATATACTACACCGCACAGGAGAGATCCTCTATATATTACACCACACAGGACAGATTCTCTTTATACTACACCACACAGGACAGATCCTCTATATACTACACCACACAGGACAGATCCTCTATATACTACACCACACAGGACAGATCCTCTATATACTACACCACACAGGACAGATCCTCTATATACTACACCGCACAGGAGAGATCCTCTATATACTACACCACACAGGAGAGAGGACAGATCCTCTATATACTACACCACACAGGAGAGAGGACAGATCCTCTATATACTACACCGCACAGGAGAGAGGACAGATCCTCTATATACTACACCACACAGGACAGATCCTCTATATACTACACCGCACAGGACAGATCCTCTATATACTACACCACACAGGAGAGAGGACAGATCCTCTATATACTACACCGCACAGGAGAGAGGACAGATCCTCTATATACTACACCACACAGGAGAGAGGACAGATCCTCTATATACTACACCACACAGGCCCCCCCCCCCCGAGAGAGGACAGATCCTCTATATACTACACCACACAGGAGAGAGGACAGATCCTCTATATACTACACCACACAGGAGAGAGGACAGATCCTCTATATACTACACCGCACAGGAGACAGGACAGATCCTCTATATACTACACCACACAGGACAGATCCTCTATATACTACACCACACAGGACAGATCCTCTATATACTACA
Source organism: Leptodactylus fallax (assembly GCA_947044405.1). Lineage (NCBI taxonomy): Eukaryota > Metazoa > Chordata > Amphibia > Anura > Leptodactylidae > Leptodactylus > Leptodactylus fallax. The sequence goes on from CAMRHE010000536.1 coordinate 13,208, forward strand.
CCACACTGGAGAGAGGACAGATCCTCTATTTACTACACCACACAGGACAGATCCTCTATATACTACACCGCACGGAGGACAGATCCTCTATATACTACACCACACAGGACAGATCCTCTATATACTCCACACCACACAGGACAGATCCTCTATATACTACACCACACTGGAGAGAGGACAGATCCTCTATTTACTACACCGCACAGGACAGATCCTCTATATACTACACCGCACAGGACAGATCCTCTATATACTACACCACACAGGACAGATCCTCTATATACTACACCACACAGGACACATCCTCTATAGACTACACCACACAGGAGAGAGGACAGATCCTCTATATACACCCACTACACCACACAGGAGAGAGGACAGATCCTCTATATACTACACCACACAGGAGACAGGACAGATCCTCTATATACTACACCACACAGGAGAGAGGACAGATCCTCTATATACTACACCGCACAGGACAGATCCTCTATATACTACACCACACAGGACAGATCCTCTATATACTACACCACACAGGACAGATCCTCTATAGACTACACCACACAGGAGAGAGGACAGATCCTCTATATACTACACCACACAGGAGAGAGGACAGATCCTCTATATACTACACCACACAGGAGACAGGACAGATCCTCTATATACTACACCGCACAGGAGAGAGGACAGATCCTCTATATACTACACCACACAGGACAGATCCTCTATATACTACACCGCACAGGACAGATCCTCTATAGACTACACCACACAGGAGAGAGGACAGATCCTCTATATACTACACCACACAGGAGAGAGGACAGATCCTCTATATACTACACCCCGCACAGGACAGATCTTCTATATACTACACCACACAGGAGAGAGGACCCCCCCCCGGGAGGACAGATCCTCTATATACTACACCACACAGGACAGATCCTCTATATACTACACCGCACAGGACAGATCCTCTATATACTACACCACACAGGAGAGAGGACAGATCCTCTATATACTACACCACACAGGACAGATCCTCTATATACTACACCGCACAGGACAGATCTTCTATATACTACACCACACAGGAGAGAGGACAGATACTCTTTAGTTTAATCTACATTTGCATGGAACATTTAATGATCACGTTGTTACAGGAGTTGCTTTTGGTATTATTGGGGTTACAGTTATTAGTTTATGACAGTTTCACAACAACCTGTTTGTTTTAGTATCAAGAATGAAAACCAAGAAGAGCCCGGTGTGAAGGCAGTGACACCTCAGTACAGTATATCCCGGGACAGTCAGAGCACGCCGGAGAATCCCAGAGCTTCATTCAAGGATAACCCCATATTTAAGAGAAAATTCAGCCAAGGGTGGAAAATCCTTCGCAGGGTGACAGTTGGCCAATTACTGGGCAATGCAGAGCAGGAGGTCTATTATATTTAGTGGTAGACTATTCCTGACCCAAAAATGATGCTGTGGCAGGACATGAAACATTGTCATTGTTTTGTCTAATGAGTAGCATTGGATGATACGGATTCATGAAAGGACTCCTATAGAATGGAACAGACACAAGTAATTCATACAAATTGCAGATTCATGTGCTTGGTAATTTTTTTTTTTAAATAAATATCATTCCAATAACCCAGCAAATTTATTACTGAAAATGTGCCAGAATTCTGGTACCATTTGTGGCAATACAATGGCGAATATGCTTTACCCCACATTTAGTAACAGCTTTAGGCACATTCTGACACTTTTTGTGTCTTGTTCAACAAGGGCTTGATCTTAATGGAGGTAGGGCATGGCTTGGTGGAAAGGGGTGGGACTTAAGTAGAACTGGGTGAACCTTACAAGATTCATTTTGACAACTTTGTGAGGTTTGGACCTCTGGTTTGTGCTGAACTCATCTTGACACTGGGTCTAAGCATCATGAAGTTGGTGCTCCCCAACTTCTAAGGCTATTTACCAGAGCCTGCTGCAACACAAGATGGAATTTAGGATTGGAACCCAGGTTTTAACCCCAGAACAAGGTGTTAGTAAACAGGTGCACTTGTAGGCTAAGGATCTAACCAGCAACTCTATGGCAGACAAAGATAAATACAAAAACTGGGGTGAAAAACCAGGAGAGTATGAGAATAATCAAAATGATATCAGAGGAATAACAAAGGTCCAGACCACGGTTGAATTCAGGTCAGAAGGTCGTAGATAAATTTAAATCAATAAGAGAGGGGATAGCCAGGAGAGCAAGCCAAAAATATTAAACCAGGAGATCAGCAGAATAGAGAATGAGTTCTGAGAACAAAGAGCCTGAAAACTAATGGAATCACAGACACTGGAACAAGTATAGTGTCAGGTTACAATTCCTGCCTCAGCCCTGGATTGGATGTAGAACCTGATTGGCTCTGCCTTTCAAACCTCTCATTGTCTGAACAGACCCACGCAAAAAGCTGAAAAGGGGTCATGGCGAGGGCGTACCATGTTCCCCACCAGATTTATTGTCATTTACGCCAGAAACTTGGTATTAATAATGTGGAAATGTACGCGAGCTAGTATACATTTCCCTCCTGGCACCTCTTCATGGCTGCCTTGCACTCGAGGGGCACCCATTTTCACTGATTCAATGTATGGAAGGATCCGTGAAAACGGTCAAAAATAGGACATGACTTATTTTTTGGCGGTGAATAGACAAATTCACTCTCACTGTTGTTAAAACAGCCGTGTGACGGTCGTTACATAAATGTCCGTCACACGGGGAGTTTTTCACTATTGTGTGAATAAAGCAGGTGCCCCATGGTAAATTTTGATCAGGCCCTCAGATCTTTGAGCTACACCTCAGACAACAATCACATATGAAGAGTAAGCAAATTTTATTTATTATAAAATACATTTTGATACTTTTAATTAATTTTATATTGGTCAGGATGTAAAATAGAAGGTAGGTGATCCATTACCCATTGCCTACCAAGTGGAGACTCATTCTTCATCAGTTGTGCTTGGCATGGGCACAAAACTACTCAAGAAACTTGTGATTTTATCGCTCCCCCAGCTGCTCAGTATTCCAACTTCAGTAGAGAGTCTCTTGCCATCTTATAAATATATTTCAGCAGATGTAGAGCTGTTTACTGACACAAAAACACTGGACCTTTGAGCACCACATGGACAAACCAAAGCCGTAGGATTTCCACCATGTTTTCTCTTTGATTCTTGGTTTGTGCAGATAAAATGTTTTTGTCATTTCTATTCAGTAGGTCTAAACCTACTGATCCGGCTAATAGCTCAGAAAAAACTGTCGGATTCCCAAAAATGTACAAGTTGTATGAGTGTGGCTACTTTGTAGTGCTGGTGGAGGACTAGTGCAGTGAATAGGGCGCCTGCACTGTGGAAGTTGGTGGTAAAAGTAGGTTTAACTGGTAAAGTCTCCCTGAGCCTAATGGTGTTTGGAGTGCCCTTGATGTTGTTGGGTGTTGGATTTAAGACTCAGGAGTCAATGAAAGGTGCAAATATCTCAGTTTTGCTGTATCTTTTATTGTATCTTTGAATGAACAAATCTTCCATAGAAATGGAAGCAAGCTTGGCTGATGATGGAGTCAGTCAGTATCTCCTTGAAGGGAAACTAAACTTTTCTCTTTTGTCCACAAAGTGCCTGAAATGCTCTGGCTGTGGGGTGTAGATCCAAAAAAGGGTGCCCTGTCTGACCTGAGTCTAGACAGGGTTGTAACTATGAGATCCATCCAACAATTACCCTCATTTTTTTGCACACATGTGCAAAAAAATGAGCAGGGTTTTCACACATCTCCTGATTGCAAAATCTCTTTACTAAGCTTGAGTTGAGGACTGTACCATCCTACTAATTCATCCCTAATGGTTTAGTCCATTTAAAGTTACAAGACATATTCAAATTGTATTTGTTATACAAACATGTCGAAGTTCAAGAGCCCAGTAAAATTCTCAAAGCTTTCCAGTTTTGGTCCCACTAGGACACTACAACTAAGTGTTTGTGAAAATTTTAATACATAGTAGTCCATGAGAAATGTAGCTGTAGAGCTACAGTGAAGAAGACATTTTGATCATTTTAAGTCGTCTATTTTTGGGGGGTTGGGATAATTCATTGATGCACCAATGAATAGCCCATACTTGATAATGTATAAAGCAGCCTTCATTTACATGAACCCAATAGTTATTTCTGAGCTGTTAGCCTGGATCTTTTTTAGGAGAAACCCTGTAAACTGTATACAGGAGATACTCTGTATACTGCAGACCTTAGGCTGTGATTCTTTAGGCTGTAGTTCTAGGTACAAATACAGAAACTCTACCACGAGGCAATGTCTTTATTATACAGATTCCCAAGGATTATGGAAGTTTTAAGCAAACAATTGCCAATGTCTTACTCCTTGGCTTCTTATCTAAAGTTTCTCCCATGCCCTTTGGTCATGTACGGCTACAATACTTTTAGAAAGCAAACATATGTCTTTGAATTAAGACTAGAATTCAACTCATTGAGTTAAGTTTTTTCCTTAAAGAGAAATACGTGCACTACATGTCCCCAACAACCTGGCCAGCAGTGACCGTTGGAACTTTTTTGCCACTATTACACCTCTGGGGTATTATTTTTTCACACTTGGTGTATTTCTTCTTCAGCATCACTATTGGCATCTTCAGTTACTTTTACTAGTAGTTTTTGTATAGGAACTGATCTCAGTATCTGCCACCCACGACCTATATCTTTCTGAACTACTGATGACATTACTTCATTGGAACACGGCAATCGTGTCCTTTGTGGTTCTACATGCACTTGTGGTAGCTTAAGATAGGCCACTTGTGTGCTGGTGTTGGTGGTTGTGTCTTCGGGAGTTTCTGAAGTGCTTGGTGGCTCGTGTACATCCACCTCTGTGACTTTCAAGATCGGAATATTAGGCTTTATGGTTGAGGAAATTGTTTTGTCTGATTTAAGGTCTTGGTGATTTTTATCAGAGTGGTCTGCTTCAGGTCCTTGGAAAGCTTCAATGTAACGGCGGATTTTCTCTTGACTGAGGTCCTTCCTCACCACCACACTGTAATGCAACCAGAAGGTACAGTAATTCTAAGACTGATCAAACATTCTTGGTTTTCTCAAGTTACAATATTAATTTGTCCTTGGGTGACCATTGTAAATGGAACGTACAATATTGTATCTTCAGCCATAACTCTATAGAAGACTAGTAAAATCTTCCAAAGCCTCATACATATCAACTCAAACCAATGAAAAATAAAAAATCACTTTCTATGGGTGAGTATTAGAGCTTCATCAGGGTCTGCAACTCATCGGCGCCCAGTGGCGATATCTCCACTACCCTGGACAGCGGGACAGTAAATGTAGGACTGTCCTGCTGTCCAAAGGGGGCCCCTGCTACCATAGGGCCCAATGCAAGTGCACCATTAGCCCTAAGGTTAAAGCGGCACTGGCCAGGAGCCACGACATTGTGGCCAGATCACCGCCCCGCCCCCACCGCACCCCACATAATGTGCTGTGCTGGGAGCCCTGCAGACCAGCAAAAAACCCTGAACGGCCTGGTTCTGGTCTGCGGACCAGTGGTTGGGGGAACCCATGCTCTATGGTACTCCTAGTGTCCTAAAGAGCAACTCCTCCTGGCACAGATGTAGAACAGTACAAGACACATAGTAGCACATGGATTTGCTAGTGTAATACTCTTGAGCATTGGCTGGGTCTTCCAGTTAAGTGCACTCTACACATTTCACCACTATCTATGGCATTGTATATTGAAAGTGGTTTCAAGGGACTATTTAAGAATTTTTATCTGAGGAAGGCTGGACTTTACCCATTAAGCTTTGACTTGAACTCACCGGAGGAACCAATGGTCTCCTAAGCCGTACTCCATGCCACACACTCCAGTTCGAGGCCAGAGACATCGTGGAAGCTTTCTCTCTAACATAACAGTAGTAGCGGCAACCTGAGGCAACAGAGGAAAGGCAGGTGAAGACAAAAGATACCATGACCATAAAGACAATCTTACAAGACCCAGCAAGACTTTATTACCATTTCATAACTGATGACGTTGTACATTAACTCATTCATTGTCCTAGTATTAGTCCCATAGATTTTATGAGATTTGCTCATGTTCCTTCAAAACCCCTCTGATATCCTAATATGATATTGGCTACACCAAACTCTGGGGCATCTTCACTTTGTTTAGGAAGACTCTTCCTAGGACAATATTCTAAATATTGTAGTGATCCACACATTCACTTACCACCTTATGATTTCAAAGGTTAAAGAGGTTTTCTAGGAAAACTTCAATATAATAATAATAAAAAAAAATCAATATCCTCTTTTCAGACATTGGGTCTCCCATTCCATGCCCACATTGATTGGGCCAGAAGTGGAACATCACCGATACCCAACATGTGACCACTAAAGCCAGTCATTGGCCGATTTCATGACATTTTGAAACATACATACTGTACTGTACCTGAGCTCTCCACAATTCATCTCTTTCCTGTGCCACCCTCCAGTGAGTATCTCCCATCATGGCTATCAGGAGGTTTAACATGAGCAGGTTGGCAATGATGGTGAAGGTGAAGTACACAACGTGGAATGTATAGGGGAGGTCAGCAGCATAGTTTGTTGGAGCATTGATGACGTTGAGGAAGAGCTCAAATGTGGTGTACAAAGCCAAAGGGTAACCGTAGAAGTATCCAAACTGGGTGGGGTCCTCTGTAAGGAATATAATGTAAAAGGCTGCGGAGAGAAATACAGAGAGTTTTAGTCTTACAGGAAATAACACATTTAAGAACATTTTCTGTATATGTTAAAGGGAATTCAAAACCAGCATATCAATCCAGATTCACAGATAGATAGGTTAGGGTCACTGGAATCATAGGGTATTTTCCCCTTGTGAATCGTTGCGTCCATTGTCGAGATATCACTGTTTTTGTCAAAATACATATGAGCTCTTTAGAGCAATGAGGGCGTTGACAATTACCACTTTGGAGCAACGGTAACACCCACATTGCTCCAAAGAGCTAAATTGCATATTGACAAACACAGTGATCTCTCGACAATGGAGGCAGCGATTCACGAGGAGAAATCACTTTTCATGTGAGCATAACCTATCGATCTGCAGGGCTGGGATCTGGTAACGTTCCCTTTATATTATGTATCATGATACTTTAAGAGTTCAAAGAATTATACGTACTGGTGGCAAATCCTAAAATGACCACAGCCATTAGCCAGCAGAATCGCAGTAAGTCTCCAAATATCATCTAGAAAAAAAAAATTGTAAATTTATTTTTGATAATTTCATAAAAATTCACTAAATTGTAACACTCAATCCAGCTATCCATTACACATGTCCTCATGGCCAATGGGTCGTCTTTTGGTGACATCTAACAAGACACAAACTAGAGATGAGCGAACCTTTCAAAATCTCTTTTGGTTTACACAAAAATATGATTTGGTCAAAACCGGTTTGATCCCAACCAAAAGTGAAAATTGCCTTTAAAAGTCATGTATGACACCTTGGGGGCTCCTAGGACTCTACTTAACCCCTTTCTATACAGATTGAATTAGAATGTTTTGACTTTGAGAATTGTTATTGACTGATGCAGCTGCATTATGGGAATCCCATGTGATCCCTGAGGTCATGTGATCCCTGAGGTCATGTGATCCTTCTTCCCAGTTTTCTCCATGCTTTCATGTGGCGGCTGCCATTTTATTCAGTTCACACTAATCCAACTGCAAAAAGCTCAGGTTTGTTGATTTTTGATTTTTTTTTTAAAATACTGTTCATTGCAAAATTTTAAAGGTCTCCTTTAGGTGATACTCAGTTTATTTATATTCAGTTGACCTTACATTGTAAAATCTTCTTACCTTGTGAATCATGATGATAAAAGGTCCGAGCATCTGGAATCCACGTGCAAAATACATGACATAGCACCAGCCCAGTACCAGCAGCACGGTCATTGGGATGTCCTCCCCCCTCGGTGTTAGTCAGCCTCATAACTAGCACCGCCAGAACCAGACATGGGTAGCAGACGCTGTTGGCCCACAAAATACATTAGGAGTGCAAATAAAGATGAAAAAGTTACAAGTCTACTTGGCATTAACACAGCTTATATGTTTACTACTGATTCTACTGGTGACATATTCAAGGGATATATTATAAATGTTTAATAGATGGAGTTCAAATCTCTGAGACCTCTACCTATTGGGATAATGGTGTCTACTACTCACCTTTCCTTGGCTCTGCCATGGCTTGAGTCCCTTGCTTCTTTGGCTCTCCTCTGTGATGTCAGTGGGCTCCAGGTCACCTTTGAAGGCTAAGATTGGGCAGTAGCGGTCACAGGGGGACTGTCTACGTAATGACACCAGTGCCAAAGCATTATGATGTCAATGCCCCCCATGTGACTGCCAAAGCCTGTGATTAGGTGACCATAGGCCCACTGATGGGAGAGCCAAAGAATCCCTAGGTCTCCAATTACATTCTTGGGTCAGAATGATATGTTGGTAGTGAATCCCAAAATTTCAGGTTTGCACAAATTCAAAAATTTTTGGAAAATTGGAGGACCCTCTTACAAATTTTGGAGTTGCCATCTCGATAAGCTGATATGCTATAAGATGCGAAAACTACTTTAATTCAAGAAGTGCGAATAGAAGACTAGTAAGAGATCATCGACAGTAAGTACTGAGGCTCTTACATAACAAGGGTGAATGGTCCTCCTTGTACTGCTTGGGTCAGAAATCTTGCTTCACGTATCTGAAACAGGTCTGGAATCTGCAGACATATATTAGACAGATTTAGTTTCGTAGTGTTAGATAAATAGCAATGCACATTACGGGATAACAAGAAGTAGACATGGAATGGTAGACATGGAATGGAGACTCCCTCAGTGGAAGACAACATCAGTTTTTACCTTTAGGATTAGGATTATAATTGCTCCTATGACAGCAATAAGTTCTCCCGCCAGACGCAGGTGATCTTCAGGTGTGATGTATGATTCCTAAAAGAAGATCCCTTGAGTTGTTGGTATAAGGATAAGCAAAATCTTCCACATGTGCTCACAAGCTTTCCATCATTCCCATCCCCAGTGCTTCCCAAACAGTAATTTTGCCCTCTTTGGTGCCACAGCCTCCCCCACAGAATCCCTCCTTGACTATATGCTGCTGTCCCACTGCTGCATTTGACATTAAAAGGTTAATTCTCTCCTTTCTGACAGTGGAAGGCTGTGTATCATTAATCTTTTCCCTCCAGTGCACCAGAAGGCAGGGGCTATACATTTACGATGCATAGACTGCCGGCCATCAAAAGGGATCAGAAAGGAGATCAATGAAGTTTATTCAGCCTTAGTGTGGTGAGGGTGACCTGTGGGCCCCCCCTGTGTACGGGTCCAGTCACAGCTGATATTACAACTTAACCCTATTGATTTGAATGGGACTGAGCTGCAAACAAACTATGCAATGGATGACATCAACTAATCGTGGTTGTGGTGTTTATCTGGTACTGACCTGATATTAATGGTTAATATTTTAGTCCATGAAAACTCCTTTAACATGCAAGTCTACTCTGGTCCCTATCAGAGCCTCTCAATAATGCATGCACATTTCGATCCCCAGTCTTAATAAATTCCCCCCACTTTGTGCATCAAAGGATAAGAGAGGAGGCCAGTGCTCTAGAGGGAGCACATAACTTCACAATAAAGCTGTCAGTAAATTATTCAGTAACATTACATTACACACAGGCTCACGGGCATACAAAAAACTGCCTACTGGAGCCCCTATTTAACAAAGAGTGTAAATAGGTAGAACCTAGTGTGCTGTGCATGTAGTCACACTATTCTGTCTAGTGGTAAATGGGGACCAGCAGCTCTTTGAATGCAGCTGTTGATGTGAATAGAGGAGAAAACGCTATACAAGAATTTATAAAATAACGGAACTTCTCTTTTGGCATTTTCGAAGAAACTCTGTCACGGTTACGGTTCTTACGTTTAGAGTCTTCTGGACAAATATGGTGATATCCATGGGATCAGAAATGTTGGTGGTTCTTGGTTTGAGTGGTCGGTTCACACAAGCTAGAGTCACAATGGTCATGTACACAATATGAATAGCACCCACGGTCCAGAAATATGGTCGTCCAAAGTGCCACTTTCTTTTGACCAGCTCCTTGACTGGAGATACATCCAATATCCGCCGTGCCTAGATGGAAATAAAGATTGTCAAATAAAGGTAGCAAGGGTTCCAACCATTCAATGTCATGTACTTAAAGTTACATTTTTTGGCATCATCTATTTCTATACACCCTAATGGGAAATGCTGTTTTAGTAGGGGGGGGGGGGGGGGGGTAGGTCCTTTATTTCAGATCTTATCTCTAAGACAGAGTAGAGACTGGCTACAAAGAGAATCTATTTCTCAAGAAGATTGTGTCCTGTTCTGTTTGGAATAGGCGCTCTGTAATACTTAACTCCACCTGTAGAGGCACTGCTGGGAAACTTAACAATTACAGGCTTTTCCCCCTGTAGGCCGAGTCCCAAATTACTTCCATGAATAAGCACCAAATTCAGCCAACTCTTCCATGGAAGGTCCAACATGCAAGGAAAGTGACAACCAACGTTCCCCTTGAAGACAACTTAACGGTTACTTATAGGTTACATTACACACCTCTTTTTTCTTGCCAGTAATCACTAAATCTAGAACAGACTTTGGATCTTTCCACGTATCAATCTCAGTAAGGTCATAAAGATAGCAGCTAATGGGGCCAAACGTCCACTGTAGCTGTCTTCTCTTTTGTACTAAGTGCTGGAACATCTGAGAAAATTGAAAAACATAGAGAATTAATACATTGTCCAAAAATGGAATCCAATGTGAATGGTGATGGGAAACGGGATTTGTAAACAGTGCTATTGACTTTCATTGTATGGCCAATGGTCTTCGAGTCTAGTGGGGCCAATTTCTAAAATGGGATGTCCAAGATCAGATACAAAATTGGATACCAATGACTTATCCACAGTATAGAACATCAGCATCAGATCACTCGGGGTACGACACCCAGGGAATGAGAGAAGAAATGCAGTTCCAGACGCCACCACTACAGTGTATGGAGAAGCTGTATACAGTGTGTGGAGCTCTGTACACTGTAGTGATGGTGCTGGGAACTGCAGCTCTGCTCCCATTCACTTGAATAGGAGCAGAGCTGCTTCTGACTGTATACCCAGTGCAGGGTTCAGGTGTTGGTCCTTGACTGATCCGTCAGCGACGACCCATCCTGTCGATAGGTCTTCAGTATCTAACTTGGCTGCATCTTGCATAATGCCTTTAAAGGAGTATGTAAAGGAGTATGCTCACCTCAGTCTTCCATGGCTGAGATTAGAATACCTATATCTCCGCCCTCCTGAGTTTTCTGCCTATGCTGGAGGTAAACAGGAGTTACGAAAACAGCGAAGAAACAACTACATTTGGCTTTTTCAGAAACTCTTGGCTCGGTGGTCAGGATATGACTGGCTGTGATGGAAATTCCCTGTTAAACTACAAACGTAGATGCATCAACTATGTACAGTATAGGAGAAGGGTACAATAGAGATGTCTGGGTGCTGCAGGGTGAAAGGACCTCCAGTCCAATGAAGATTTACATAATAGCTTTAGTGCTGGTCAAAGAGCATTGTGTTTCTGCATGGTAATGGTGCTGTAGAGAAGCCAATTGGCCTGCCGAAACCATTGGTATGATAAAATAGTGTGTTGTTGTTTGGCTAGCAATAAAGTTACTATCTGAATCTTCATCCTACTGGAGGTCCCTTAACACAGCAGTGCCCAGACATATTCCATTTTTTAACCCATCTCTTATTGTTGAAGATAGCAGTCTCTATACTGATCTGGACCGGGAGATCGGCAGCATCCACTTCGCTACAGAGTTGGGCATCTCTACAAGGTGACAGATCTCTACAAGGTGACAGGTCTCTCTACAAGGTGACAGATCTCTACAAAGTGACAGGTCTCTACAAGGTGACACGTCTCTACTTGGGGACACGTCTCTACTTGGGGACACAACTCTATAAGGTGACATGACTCTACTAGGTGATAAGTCTCTACATACTTCCCCTTTCTATGTACCATAGAGCACATGTCTACACCTGTGTGTAGTCTCTCGTGTATACATACCACAGTGTTACCTTCCACAGCTGCCATTTTTAATGGGGTAAGGCCATCGTTATTGAAGGTCTCCTCGAGCCCCGGACCGCACTTCTCCTTGTGATAGTTCACAATAAGGTCATACATCTGACAGGCAGACATCTTGTTGGGCTGTAGTGCCAGTATGTGTAGGATGGTATTTCCTGAAGGGGCAACAAAACATAAAAATGGTTCTAACCCCACGCTGATTAAAGATTTTTCTTGGTTAGATGTCAAAAGTGAAAAAAACAAGCTTCTTTCTAGCTTAACATGAGTTCCAGAGCACATAGAAGCATATGCCTGGACATAATACAGGAGAAATAAACATGTGCTGATGTCTCACCATGGGAATCTCTGTCCTCAGGATCGGCTCCATGTAGCAGTAATAGCCGCACCAACTCTGCATTACCCACACATGCGGCAAAGGAAAGGATGTGCTCTCCTGCAGTAGAGAAGGGTAGTCAGAATTTACTACATATATTGATGTCTATTGAAAGGACTTCCGTCAATGAGCTAGAATGTGGAAGCAAGCTGTAAGAGTGGTGTAACATCTGGCGCACTACCTCTCCCAGCCTCCTGGTTACCTTTGTTACAATCCATGCAGCCCTTCTTCCTCAACACTGTTGCACTTGCTCTAACTGATGCCGAATCTGTCCATAGTGGGGCACACAATCTCTGACCCTGCTTCTTCCTGACTCCACCTCCACTGCCAGCCCTGACCTCCGCCTGGACCTAACTACTCTCTGCCTGACCTCTAGTACTTTGCACTGGGATATCTTGGCCCACCTTCATCTACACTGGAACTATTCCAAGAGCTAGCAACTTGGTGGTTCCCTGCAGCGAAGAGGTAGATTCCTGTACTGGGGTTAAAGGAGTTTCAAGGGGATGAGGGTTTCCTTACAGGTTTTAAAGGACTCCCCATTGTAAATATTGTATTTCTTCCTGCAACTTCTTGTCACATGACCCCTCTCACATCACTTTCTAAGTTTCTTCTGAGGTTTTGATCTCTGGCATCTGCTGCTACCAGAGACTGGTTATGTCAGGTCAGAAGGGGAGGAATCTGGGGCAAAAGTGGAGAAAATGAGGAGGCGTGCTCAAGTAATTCTGGGACATGTAGTGACACGTTCATGCCAGAAGTATCATGCATTATCTAAATGATGTGCGGTGCATGGTGGAGGACATTTCATGGATGCTCCTTGCAAGCAAAGGACTATGTTGTTTTTTTTTTTAACCCGAACTGAGCCCCCCCCCCAAAAAAAACCCTTTAAAGGGTGAAACTGGGGAGGCTAGTTAAACAACTTCCTTAGGAGTAGCTGAAAGTCAAACTGGTTAGGTGGCACAGTGCGTCCACACCCGCTGAGTGTTACAAGTAGCCCCAAGCGACATGTTATGTCAGCTGTCTATGTATTACATGGATGGTTAGTGCAGGTAAAATATCGGGCTGTCCATGGATAACCCATGTCACTCAAAAACATCCAATAAATGACCAACTTGTCAACTGACTGTCAAAATCTGTCATTTTGGACCATTTCAGGTGGAAAGTGAAGACAAGTTGCATAAGGGATACTTGTGGAGCATGTAGCTTGGGATTTGAGTAGCTCAATGTAGCAGTAGCAATGTGATATAGATATAAAGAGTAAAAATCTACTATTTTATGTATACAGCACCTACGCAGATCTATAGGTCTCCATAGTCTCCAGACTACAAGCAAACCATATGTAGTCTGATCCTGTAGTGTGTATACCGTATTCCAGTCCACCTGCCCTTACGTCTTCCTAACATACTGTATATTGGTCAGGTAGGGTACAGTACGGGTACAACATTACACTGCACCGGAGCTATGTACACCAAACAGTAGGAGGTTATTAGTCGGTGTAAAGCAGTTTCATTGTAAGTCAATGTACATTTACTCACCATAATAGAAGGAATTGGGTTTTAGTTGGAAGAAGGTCCCCACTGCCCGGGGCGTGCACACGTTGGCTTTATTGCTTATCAATTCCTTAGCAATTTCCACATTCTGATGCATGACAGCGATGTGCAAAGCCGTCTGACCTGCCAAAGGGCAACAGAAGAAAAATTACACCGTAAGGACCCTTTTTCATGCTCCTGCCATCCATTGGCAGGGAGTTTTGGGTTTTAAAGCCCCAAATTGATTCTTCACACTAATGACCTATTCACAAGCCGGTGCACTGGACGGGGAGCATGGACAGGATCTGCTGTTCAAGTAATAGAAGCGGTGCAGCAGCCCCATCCACTGTATAGCGGGGATCTCCTATTACTTGCATAGGAGCAGTCTGCACGCGCTCCCCATCCACTGTATAGCGGGGAACTCCTATTACTTGCATAGGAGCAATCTGCACGCGCTCCCCATCCACTGTATAGCGGGGATCTCCTATTACTTGCATAGGAGCAGTCTGCACGCGCTCCCCATCCACTGTATAGCGGGGAACTCCTATTACTTGCATAGGAGCAGTCTGCACGCGCTCCCCATCCACTGTATAGCGGGGATCTCCTATTACTTGCATAGGAGCAGTCTGCACGCTCTTCCCATCCACTGTATAGCGGGGATCTCCTATTACTTGCATAGGAGCAATCTGCACACACTCCCCATCCACTGTATAGCGGGGATCTCCTATTACTTGCATAGGAGCAGTCTGCACACTCTCCCCATCCACTGTATAGCGGGGATCTCCTATTACTTGCATAGGAGCAGTCTGCACACACTCCCCATCCACTGTATAGTGGGGATCTCCTATTACTTGCATAGGAGCAGTCTGCACGCGCTCCCCATCCACTGTATAGCGGGGATCTCCTATTACTTGTATAGGAGCAGTCTGCACACTCTTCCCCATCCACTGTATAGCGGGGATCTCCTATTACTTGCATAGGAGCAGTCTGCACACGCTCCCCATCCACTGTATAGCGGGGATCTCCTATTACTTGCATAGGAGCAGTCTGCACACTCTCCCCATCCACTGTATAGCGGGGATCTCCTATTACTTGTATAGGAGCAGTCTGCACACACTCCCCATCCACTGTATAGCGGGGATCTCCTATTACTTGCATAGGAGCAGTCTGCACACTCTTCCCATCCACTGTATAGCGGGGATCTCCTATTACTTGCATAGGAGCAGTCTGCACACACTCCCCATCCACTGTATAGTGGGGATCTCCTATTACTTGCATAGGAGCAGTCTGCACGCGCTCCCCATCCACTGTATAGCGGGGATCTCCTATTACTTGCATAGGAGCAGTCTGCACGCGCTCCCCATCCACTGTATAGTGTGGATCTCCTATTACTTGCATAGGAGCAGTCTGCACACTCTCCCCATCCACTGTATAGCGGGGATCTCCTATTACTTGCATAGGAGCAGTCTGCACACACTCCCCATCCACTGTATAGCGGGGATCTCCTATTACTTGCATAGGAGCAGTCTGCACGCGCTCCCCATCCACTGTATAGCGGGGATCTCCTATTACTTGCATAGGAGCAGTCTGCACGCGCTCCCCATCCACTGTATAGTGGGGATCTCCTATTACTTGCATAGGAGCAGTCTGCACGCGCTCCCCATCCACTGTATAGCGGGGATCTCCTATTACTTGTATAGGAGCAGTCTGCACGCGCTCCCCATCCACTGTATAGCGGGGATCTCCTATTACTTGCATAGGAGCAGTCTGCACGCGCTCCCCATCCACTGTATAGCGGGGATCTCCTATTACTTGCATAGGAGCAGTCTGCACGCGCTCCCCCATCCACTGTATAGCGGGGATCTCCTATTACTTGCATAGGAGCAGTCTGCACGCGCTCCCCATCCACTGTATAGCGGGGATCTCCTATTACTTGCATAGGAGCAGTCTGCACGCGCTCCCCATCCACTGTATAGCGGGGATCTCCCTATTACTTGCATAGGAGCAGTCTGCACGCGCTCCCCATCCACTGTATAGCAGGGATCTCCTATTACTTGTATAGGAGCAGTCTGCACGCGCTCCCCATCCACTGTATAGCGGGGAATGCCTATTACTTGCATAGGAGCAGTCTTTTCATCATTCGCTTCATTTTAATAAACTATTAACCCTTCTATTTCCTGAAAGCATTCTTAATGTGCAGGATTTTTTGCACGCCTACTTAAAACTTTTGCTTGCTACTCTATGTGTGCACAAAATGTGCAAAAACAAACAAAAAATATACAGCACAATTCTGACACTTTTTCAGTTTTTTTTAACACACATATATATATATAAAGATGAATTTCTGATATTCGGACAAACCACTGGACCAATCTGCACCAATTTTGGCACATAAAAATAAATCAGATACTTCCGGGTATTTTAGACCGGGTTTCGGCTCTCTAAGACCTAATGTAACAAAAATATTCACAAAAGCAAATATAACCGCACTGGCCGCCATATCAAGGACCTTCCTCCACATCACCTGACCAGTGTTAGTCAATAGGAGCTGGCAGGTCCTTCACTCACAGCATCCTCAGAGGATTGCCGCGCTCACTCACTAGTGTTCTCGGTTATCAGCCATTATCACAGGACAGCGCTCACGTAACCCATATTACTCAATAGAAACTCGCAGGTATTTCATTCTTAAAGGGGTTGTTTAGGAATTGGACAAAGGACAGAGGAGGTCGGGGAAGGTGCAACA
Source organism: Leptodactylus fallax (assembly GCA_947044405.1). Classification (NCBI taxonomy): domain Eukaryota; kingdom Metazoa; phylum Chordata; class Amphibia; order Anura; family Leptodactylidae; genus Leptodactylus; species Leptodactylus fallax. Next base: position 30,022 of record CAMRHE010000536.1, read on the forward strand.
TAAAAAATAATTCATAGCTGTCCCAGCTGTCTGTTTGGGTGCACGTCGTCGTCTTCGCCGCCAGAAGTCATGTGCCGCATATGATTGACCTCAGCGGTCACTTCTCTTGCAGGACTTCTGGAGGAAAAGACACGGTGCACACCCAAAAAAGTGGTGGCGGACACCACTGCGACTCGTTCACTATTGTTCTCTGTTATCAGCCATTATTACAGGACAGCACTCATGTAACCCATATATACTCGCTCACTGTTGTTCTCTGTTATCAGTCATTATCAGAGGAGATAGATAGATATTAGACATATAGATATGAGATAGATAGATAAATAGATAGATAAGGAGATAGATAGATAGATAGATATGAGATAGATAGATAGATAGATAGATAGATAGATAGATATGAGATAGATATGAGATAGATAGATATGAGATAGATAGATAGATATGAGATAGATAGATAGATAGATAGATATGAGATAGATAGATAGATATGAGATAGATAGATAGATAGGAGCTAGATAGATATGAGATAGATAGATAGATAGGAGCTAGATAGATAGATAGATATAGATAGAGAGATAGATAGATATGAGATAGATAGATAGATATATAGATAGATATGAGATAGATAGATAGATATGATAGTAGATAGATAGATATGAGATAGATAGATATGAGATAGATAGATATAGATAGATAGATAGATAGATAGATATGAGTAGATAGATAGATATGAGATAGATAGATAGTAGTAGATATAGATAGATATGAGATAGATATGAGATAGATAGATATGAGTAGATAGATAGATAGATAGATAGATAGATAGATAGATAGATATGAGAGAGATAGATATGAGATAGGTAGATAGATATGAGATAGATAGATAGATAGATATGAGATAGATAGATAGATATGAGAGAGATAGATATGAGATAGATAGATAGATATGAGATAGATAGATAGATAGATAGATAGATAGATTTGAGAGAGATAGATATGAGATAGGTAGATAGATATGAGATAGATAGATAGATAGATATGAGATAGATAGATAGATATGAGAGAGATAGATATGAGATAGATAGATAGATATGAGATAGATAGATAGATATGAGATAGATAGATATGAGATAGATAGATAGATAGATAGATAGATAGATATGAGATAGATATGAGAGAGAGAGATAGATAGATATGAGAGAGATAGATAGATAGATATGAGATAGATAGATATGAGATAGATAGATATGAGATAGATAGATATGAGTAGATAGATAGATAGATAGATAGATATGAGAGAGATAGATATGGATTGATAGATAGATAGATAGATATGAGATAGATAGATAGATATGAGAGAGAGATAGATAGATAGATAGATAGATATGAGATAGATAGATAGATAGATTGAGATAGATTAGATAGATAGATGATGAGATAGATAGATAGATATGAGAGAGATAGATATGAGATAGATAGATAGATATGAGATAGATATGTAGATAGATATGAGATAGATAGATAGATATGAGATAGATAGATATGAGATAGATATGATAGATAGATAGATAGATAGATAGATAGATTCTCTTTGTAGCCACTTTCTGCTATAATATGTCCAGTTGATAAGATCGTGAATGCAGGAGCCCTCTCTATAGACTGTACAATGTAGTAGGTGAAATATTGTACTGTATACTGGACCTATACAACTAATAATAATATAATGTAATAATCTATGAAGATAATAGTAACAATGTATTATTACTCACCTTTGTACAGGTCGGAGGTCATGGGTATGTTGATGAGCTCCGGAGCATGTTCTAGGAGAACCTTCACAGACTCCACATTATCGTGCAGCACGGCCAGATGAAGGGCAGTCTCGCCAACCGCTCCTAGTAAGAAGTTTATCATTGTGAGACATAGAAGGTGGTACGAGGTATGAAGAGATCGAAATGTAACAGAGCAGGTTTTATAAATGCTGAGAGAGCTTGATATGCCGGATAAACTCCCAGCCTCCAAGTGTATACAACAATAAGATTGCATTAGACTATATTTTTGAGCTGCAGAATATGTTGGCGCTATATACCTAGAGAAGATTATTGTTATGACTTCGGCTTTACGGTACAGTTACGGTAGAGTTACGGATTGCAAAAATGAAGATGCCAAGAGCGATAGGTAAATGCTACAATGTGCTTTAATGAGTCATAAGTATAATATAAAGCAGAAATGTAGCATAGAAGGTAAATACCCACTTATTGGCGATGATCCTGGGGCGTTTGCCATTGTGTACATCGACCCCCAGGGATTCTTAGACATCAGCACAGATTCTGGCCTCCTCGTTCTTCCAGAAGAGCTTAATATCTGATCTTACTTTTTATACTCTGGTTGTTTTCTGTTCTACCATAAGTCATAACCAGTGGAAAATCCCCAGATTCAAGAAGTTATAATCTCATACATAATTATATCTGGGCCTCTCTCTGCTCCTCCTTATCTTATACTTGGGTCAGTCTCTGCTCCTCCTTATCTTATCCTTGGGTGTGTCTCTGCTCCTCCTTATCTTATACTTGGGTCAGTCTCTGCTCCTCCTTATCTTATCCGTGGGTCAGTCTCTGCTCCTCCTTATCTTATCTGTGGGTCAGTCTCTGCTCCTCCTTATCTTATACTGTGGGTCAGTCTCTGCTCCTCCTTATCTTATCCGTGGGTCAGTCTCTGCTCCTCCTTATCTTATCCGTGGGGCAGTCGCCCACTCTCATAAAAAGGATCTGACACTCTGGGATTCCTTTTTGCCTCTTTTTTAATTGCAACAACACTATTGTGGCATTATTATCTTGGGGCAGAGTGTAGGGGGATGATTGCCTGGTACAACAGTGTTTGTATGGCACTGTTTCTAGGACGTGCAGTTATGGGATGAACACAGTGTATGACTGTTATATAGGGTAAAGTATGTGGGACATGGAGTGACATTTATTTTTTGAGAGCTCAGTGTCTGGCATGGTTAGATTTAGGGGTACAGTGTGTGGCAGTACTGGTTTTGGAGGTCTCATCTTGGGGCATTATTATATTTGGGGGCATTGTATATGGCACTGTTACATTCAGGGGTACAGTGTGTGGCAGTACTTTTTAGGAGGGCACATCTTTTGGCATTAATATGTGGGGGCATAGCGTGCAGAACTTTTATATTCAGGGGTACAGTGTGTGGTATTAATGTATTCAGGTACCACAGTGTGTGACACTATAAGGAATCTGGGTGGAAAACTGCAGAGCGGATTCAAGCATGCAAAGGTTGTCATGAAGGCGGGGTACATGCCGCCATGTAGGGAGATGGATGGGCAAGTGTAGGATGAGGATATGTTCAGATTTTGCTTTTTTCACCCTCTCTTGCCTGTGTTTGAACCAGGCTGCAGCTTGTCTGGATGGACAAAAGAGGAAGGAGGAGAATCTACAATAAGACTCTGACCTCTGCTCACCACTTCTCCTTTCCACAACTGCAGTGTGATAGATGTGTAGGAGATGTGTGTAACTATTGTATATAAGATAAGTACAGGGAATGTCTACATATAAAGTACATGTGTGTTATGTGTATATATATATATATATATATATATATAAGGGTAAGTGATGTGTATGTACATATATATATTATAGTGTGTGTGTGTGTGTGTATATATATATATATATATATATAGTATATGTGTGTAATGTGTATATGTGTGTAATGTGTGTGTATATATATATATGTAGTATATGTGTGTAATGTGTATATATATAAAGTATATGTGTGTGTGTTATATATATATATATATATATGTATATATATCTATAGTACGTGTGTAATGTGTATATATATATAGTATGTGTGTGTAATGTGTGTGTGTGTATATATATATATCTATAGATATATATATAGTACGTGTGTAATGTGTATATATAAAGTATATGTGTGTAATGTGTGTAAATATAAAGTACATGTGTGTAATGTGTGTGTGTGTGTGTATATATATATATATACTGTATATATAGTATATGTGTGTAATGTGTATATATAAAGTACATGTGTGTAATGCTTATATATAAAGTATATGTGTGTAATGTGTGTAAATATAAAGTATATGTGTGTAATGTGTATATATAAAGTATGTGTGTAACTATAAAGTATATGTGTGTAATGTGTAAATATAACGTATGTGTGTATAATGTGTATATATAAAGTATATGTGTGTAATGCGTATATATAAAGTATATGTGTGTGTAATGTGTATATATAAAGTATATGTGTGTATATATAAAGGATATGTGTGTAATGTGTGTAATGTGTATATATAAAGTATATGTGTGTATATATAAAGTATATGTGTGTAATTTGTGTGTTTGAATATATAGAGTATATCGGGGACATTTATTATGCCATGTACTCAGTTTTCTTGCATAAAAAAAAAATTGCAACTTTTTAAGTTCCCAAAAAAGGGCATGCTGAGGGCATGAAGTGGGCAGGGCCTTTGGTCTCACCCAATTTATCATCATTGACTCCAGAAATCTGGCATAAATGATGCAGGTAATTTGCATCAATTATCAACATCTGTAGACTTCCCCTTCAGGTGCACGACCCAGTGGAGGGTGCGCCTTATTTATGCCAGTCTTCATAAATATGCCCCAATGTGTTTAATGTGTGCATGGATGTCTGTGCATCATACAGCAATGCTTTATATATATATATATATATATAGATATATATATATATATATGTACTCTCTATGTTTGTGTGTGGGCTAGTATCTATAGGGTGACAAAATGCCTAGTTACAGCTCCCTATGGTGGTCAGGGCTGGATGGAGTAGAAAAAGAAAAAGATTTCACCTGAGAGTCATTGAACGTAATAGTATGACATGTAGTGAGTACTCCTAGGATACCTGTACTATTGTTCAGTTCACAATGGGAGCTTTAATATAAGGGCATACCACCCCTATTCCCATGTAAACAAACACTGGTGGGAAGAACAGGAAGCAGTGGGGGAGAAAACTCACATAAAGTAACTTATTGTGGTCGGGATATCTTGTCCTGCATACACTGCCCCCGCCTCCTGCTGTGTTCCTGCACAAAAAGATGACCACAATAAGGAAATCATGACTGGGTTTCTGACAAGTCCCAGACCATAGAAAGTTCCTGCATTCTACAAGAACGACATGGCAAAATCACACTTAAGCTATATGCACACGAGTGAATATCGGCATTTTTTTTTTTTATGACATCATACAGCTGCTTTAATTCAATGTTTATGATTGGCGTTATTTACATGGCCGTTTTCTTAACGGTCCATTTTAATGGACCATCAAAAAAAAAGAACATGTTCTATTTTTGTTACTTATCACGGACTCCACAATACACTCAAATGTAGGAGAAATCCGAGAAAACAGATGCCCCTCAGATGCAAAACGGCCGTGAAAAACTTCCGTTTATCATGGCCATTTTGCACCTTGGTTGTATGAATGTAGACTTAGATCTGGAATACTTATAAGAAGCAAGTAAGACCTTTTTTGATGGATTTAACGTTCGTTTTTTATGGCCATTTTGTATCCATTCTGTCGTGTTTTCCATTTTTCACGGCAAAGTATCATCCGTTTTTGATGGCCATTTAAAAAACAGATGACTTTCATTGGACTTCCATTTTTGACCCAGCCCACTGATCCGTTTTTAAAAGATGTTAAAACAGATCGACATCCGAGTTACGTTTGTTAAAAATGGATCAGTGAATTGGGTTGGGCCTGTTGACACAGCAGCGTCAGATTCCACCCTGAAGCTGACTCCCATTGAGACAACCGTAGAATCCGAGGCATGAGACTCTGAGACCCTGTTTAGGTCCATTGATCTAGACTGGGGGTGGACATTAAAGAGGAATCTAAGCTAATGTTCACCTCAAATTCCTCTTCATTTTCTTAAGTATGAAGGGGCTCCTCTTGGACCCCGTAGAAGTCTATGGGTGCCCTATTACAACTGGAGCCATAATATGGCCACGTGCGTGACCTCTTACGTACAAGCCTCTTACCTGTCTGGAGCGGATTAATGGCTTTATGTGACAGAAGCTTCTTAAGTGCTTTGACACGATTCCTTTGTGCACAATACAAAAGAGGTAATTCCTGAATTCTGCAAAACAAACAGTCGGTGGTTACTCCTCAACGCACAGGTCATCATGTCTGGAAGGGCCGCTTCATCCAAAGAGTCATGTCAAGCATTTCTTTCCCCTTTGATCTCCATCCGCAGACACGTGCAGTGATGCGGCATTTTTTTAATTTTTTTTTCAATACAACATTTTGAGATCCTATAAATTTTTAGTTTTTCAACAAGTTTTGGATTTTTTTTTCTCAAATTGCAAAATGTGTTGCTTTTTTAATGCCACCATTTTGGACTACATATTGTATATTGTATTGTAACACTTAGAATAGTATTTCCGTCCTTTGTGTTTTTGTTTTTATTGCATTCCCTTTATTCTACATTATGGCAAAAGAAAAAAAAAAAAGCTAGGTGTTTTGGAGACGATTTTTTTTTTCTATTTTATTATTATTTTTTTATCTTTATTTATTTATTTTTTTAAGTCTACGCCATTGAGGATTACGGTATCTTCTCCTAATTATACATTTCTGAGCCAATAATATTACTCTATATTTGTGTGATATATTTTGACAAATTCTGCACCAAAGGAAAGGCTGTATTTTCCCCCCCTGCCATTCATTTTAATGGAAGATCTTAGGTGGAATCCACCTAAAGAACAAGAAGGATGCTAATTTTTTCTGCTAGCTGAAAATATCAGCTAGCAAAAAAATTAGCTACTTCCTCCCATTGAAATGTTTGGGAGGCAGATTTCAGGTGGAATTTGAGGCAGATTCCATGTCAAATTCCTATGTGTGAACACCCCCTAGCACCATAGAAAATACCTCTAGACCACCAGAGGCATAACATGAAGATCCTGGGACTCAATGCAAAATCTGTCTCTCATTATCTTCTATTGCAGGCTGCATAGAGCAGCCTACAATAGAATTGTCGTTATTTTGCAATGCATTAGCATTGTAATGCATTGCATTCGTGATCAGTCCCCCTACTGGGTCTAATAAATGCAAAAAAAAAAAAAAAATTAAAAAAGTGAAAAAAATAAAAATAAATAAAAAATATTAAAAATTCTAATCATCCCACTTTTCCTAGAACACATATAAAATTACTTAAATACTGTGAAACACACACACATTAGGTATCCCTATGTCCAAAAATGCCCAGTCTACAAATCTATAAAAATATTTTTCCCATACGGTGAATGTTGTAGTGTGAAAAAAAAATTAAAAAGTGCCAAACCGCCATTTTTTCACTGTTTCTCCTCTGATAAAAAAATTTAATAAAAAGTGATCAAAGCAATAGACATTCCCCAAAATGGTATAACTAAAAAGTACACCTGGTCCCGCAAAGAAAGACACCCTATGCATCCCTGTACACGGAAGTATAAAAATGTTACGGGTGTCAGAATATGGCGACTTTTAGAAAAATTTTTTTTTTTTGCACAGTTTTAGATTTTTGTTAAGGGGTTAAAATGTAAATAAAACCATATAAATTTGGTATCCCCAGAATTGTACCGAAACATATAATACAGGTGACAGGTCATTTTGGCTGCAGAGTGAACACCATAAAAACAAAGCCTGTAAGAAATCGCACAAATGCAGTTTTTCTTCAGATCCACCCCATTTTTACATTGTACAGAATAATAATTGGTAGCGTCATGAAGAAAAATTTGTCCCACAAACATTAAGACCTCCTATGGCTCTGAGAATGGAAAAATAAAAAGAGTTATGGGGTTTGGAAGGGGGAAGGCGGAGAGTCAAAAATGAAAATAGAAAAATTCCTCCGGCAGGAAGTGTTTTTACACAAAAAAAGAAAAGAAATAAATTTTCCCCTAGCACAAAGTTTTATTACTAAAAAAAAAAAAAATATATAAAAGACAAAAAGAAAAACTAAAAGTGGCAAAAATTGTTATGGTAGGCTGTATAAAAGGATTTAATATCTGCCAAGAACAAGAAAAGTAATTAAAAAAAAAAAGTTGTATCTACACAGAAATGCATCAATAAAAATAGCAAGTCATGCTGCAAAAAACAAGCCCTCACCTACGCCAAAAGATAATTGGTAAAAAAAAATGGTATGGGTCTTAGAATGTGGCAAGACAAAAACAATTAAAAAAAAAATTATTTAGTTAAAAAATGTTTTCTTATTGTGCTAAAGTAGTAAAGCAGAACAAAAACTATCGTCATAATAGAATACAATAGAAGAAAGCTAGCACGTTATTCACACTGCGTATTAATAAATCCCAGCAAATTGCTGTTTTTTTCATTAAAAAAATTAACTCATATTATCGAATATATTATAAAATGGTTGCTACAAAAACTTTGACACAAAATATAAAGCCGAATACACCCGGCCATTCTGAAAACGAGTGAACGGGCCTATTGTCCGGTTTTTTTTTGTTTTGTTTTTTTTTTTTTATGTACAGAAAAATGGTCTTTTAAAAAAACCAACACGTTCTATATTTGTCTGGGGAGTCAGAAACGAAAATCGAAAAATGCCTGTGTCGGGAAGTGGTTAAAGGGGTTATCCAGGCTTAGAAAACATGGCTGATTTCTGTTTCAGGAAGTGACATCATGTCCAATGGTCACATGGCCATACTGCAGTTCAATCTCATTCATTTAATGGGGCTGTAGCATAGCCATGTCACCAACAGACGTGAGCTCACTTTTTAAAGAACCATCATCAGCCATGTTTTCTAAGCCTGCACATTCCCTTTAAGGCTAAAAGAAACCTAATGACAACCCTTACGGGAGCTGTATTTGCAACTCTATTAGTTTTTACTCAGTATTTTTAGAAAACGGGTAAAAAAAATGATGAAGATCCACAGAACATACACCCCCTCACCTTTTCTGCTGTCGCAGGTTAATTTCACAAGTGCTTTCCGTAGGTTTCCGCTTCCACCACAGATTCATCTTATATTGTCTCACAAGTTAATTCCATAGAAGCGCAGGCAGTGGTATTGCCCTTTAAGAGGTTACGGCTCAAAGAAAAGCTCAGCTCTCATCCTGCAGGCTGGGGAAATAATCTTTTTACTTTAGACCATGCGACTTTTTCTGCAGAACTCATGGAATGCGGTCACAGTCTTGACCCCTTAAAACCTTCTCTTTGGCAGTGGTCAATGATCCAATGGAGATACCTGTATGGATAAAATGTATATAGCATCAAGGAACTGTAGAGAAGTCTTATATTTTATATAGAATTTACTACAAATTCTGCCTTAAAAAAGGAATCATCTAGTTTTGGGTAATTTTTTCAGAATCTTATGACTAGTCTAGCATGGTTAGAATGAATAGGATGAGGCTTAAGATGCGACAATGTGCAGCACAATTGCACCAACATTTTGCTACTTCACACTATCATTCGGGTTTCCATTCTTTGGGTCTGCTTGGGGACCCCAAAAATGGAAACCCAATCTGCTTAAAAAGCAGTTACCTGCAGAAACCCGCGGACCCTCAACACCTCCTGCCGCCTCCAACTCAAGAACATCCATCGAATCCGCTCCTTCCTCACCCCTGAAACTACAAAGATGCTAGTCCACGCCCTCATAATCTCCCGCCTAGACTACTCTAACACCCTTCTCCATGGCCTCCCAGCTAACACCCTCGCCCCCCTCCAGTCCACCTTAAACTTTGCTGCTCGCCTAATACACCTCTCCCCCCGTTCTTCATCAGCCGCTCCCCTCTGCCAATCCCTTCACTGGCTACCCATCGCCCAGCGAATAGAGTTCAAATTACTAACGTTGACATACAAAGCCATCCACAACCTGCCTGTCCCCTCCATATATCTCCGACCTAATCTCCCGCTACCTGCCCGCACGTAACCTCCGATCCTCCAAAGACCTCCTACTCCGCTCTGCTCTTATCCGCTCTTCACACAATCATCTCCAAGACTTCTCCCGTGCATCCCCCATACTCTGGAACTCATTACCAAGACACATAAGACTGTCCCCCACAGTCACAAGCTTCAAGAAGGCCCTGAAGACTCACCTATTCAGGAAGGCCTACAACCCCCAATAACACTACTGTCACCACACCACCATCTGTACAGCCTCTACCCCCACCTTCTGTCTCTATCCCTCTTCCCTCATAGATATAATAATGTACAGCACCATGGAATTAATGGTGCTATATAAACAATAATAAAAATAAACAATAATAATAACTATAATGGGGGCCTCCAGATTCCCGCCTGAAAAATGCAGAGAGAAAAGTTCTGCTTTTTTCAAGCGGAATGGGGGACGGAATCTCCAAGGCAGGTGTGACCGTAGCCTGAGCTAACCAAAAGGTGATATGAACTTAGACTAAAGTTATCACCCAGACATCTTCTATATTTGTTGGTTTTGTTTGGCCATTAAAAACAGACTCATTACAATTTCGGCAATGCCAATTTTTTTTTACTTTGGTGCTAAATACGTAGTTTTGAATTACTTTTCATTTTTTTCTGATGAACAGAAAACAGCAATTCTGTCATGGATATTTTAATTTTATGACATTCAAGATGACTGGAATGCTAAAAAATAAAATTTGATTTTTTTTTTTTTATAGGAAACTGCTCAAAAACAACCAAAAATTTAGAATACAAGGTAGCCTACATATCCAAGAATGTTCAATCTGTGAGTTTAATCCAGTGATGCAACATCAAGTCGAAGGTTCTGAAAAAGACAATCTAGTCAAAATATTGCATCACTGGATTTAACTGAAAGACTGGATTTTCTTACATACAGGAATTGACTTTCTTCCATATTTGTGGTATGTAAGAGACTGCACTTCTGGAGGTCCAACAGGTAGAAAACCCCACAATGGTCACAGAAATAACTTGAATCTGACAAAAGTAATAATATATAAAAATTCTATGAAAATGAACAAATGAAAGTCAGACATTGCTTTCCAACCAGGCTGCAACAGAATTTTTTAAAAAAGAAAACTCATGACACAGGCCTGGACAGAAATGAGGGTTCCCTTAACTTAATATTTAGTTGCACAACCTTTTGAGGCAATCCCTGCAATCAGACGATTCCTGTAACTGTCAATGAGACTTCTGCACCTCTCAGCAGGTATTTTGGCCACTCCTCATGAGCAAACTGCTCCAGTTGTCTCAGGTGTGAAGCCTATTCCAGATGGCATGTTTCAGCTCCTTCCAAAGATGCTCAATAGGATTTAGGTCAGGGCTCATAGAAGGCCACTTCAGAATAGTCTGATGTTTTCCTCTTAGCCATTCTTGGGGGTTTTTAGCTGTGTGTTTTGGGTCATTATCCTGTTGCAAGACCCATGACCTGCGACTGAGCCCAAGCTTTCTGACACTGGGCAGCACATTTCTCTCTAGAATCCCTTGATAGTCTTGAGATTTCATTGTACCCTGCACAGATTCAAGACACCCTGTGCCAGATGCAGCAAAGCAGCCCCAGAACATAACAGAGCCTCCTCCATGTCTCACAGTAGGGACAGTGTTCTTCTCAAGATAAGCTTCATTTTTCCGTCTGTAAACATAGAGCTGATGTGCCTTGCCAAAAAGTTTAATTTTTGTCTCATCTGTCCATAGGACATTCTCCCAGAAGCTTTGTGGCTTGTCAACATGTAGTTTTATATATTATTACTTTTGTCAGATTCAAGTTATTTCTGTGACCATTGTGGGTCTTTCTTTCATTAAACAAGGGGGACCAACAATTTTGTCCACGTGTGTATGGGTGGGATAAACGACACAGCGAGTCAATCCTAAAAAGCCTAACTAACCAATACAACATTATTTTAGACCAGTAAATGACCTATTGTTTCTATCACTTTTTTAAATTAATCATGTTTTTAGTCATTTTTGGTGATGATTTTAATTTTCCATGTTAATATTGATATTTAGAATAGATAAAAAAAAAACCCCTTGCAATTCCAACTCTTGCCACTAAACCGAAAATAGTTAGTGACTTCCTGTCTCCTGGAGATTGACCATGGGCCATAGACACAATGGTCTGGAGCAGACCCAACTGAACTCTAAGGGAGAGCTTTCTAGGCATGCTCTGTGAGCTGTGCAGAGGAGGGAAGTAAATAAGCTGTGACCATTTCCTATTGTGACTGGTGGATTATGTGTCCTATCTACATATACATGTACATGATAGCTTAGTGTCTCAATCAGTGTGTTAATAAGTTAGGTGGCTGCTGCTAAGAAATCTACAGAAAATGGAAATTTTCAATATATTATTTGGCTTAGTGGCCAGAGTCAGAACTGCAGGATTTTTAGGATTTTTTTTTTTAAATATATAAATAACATGGAACAATTTTAAAAACAAAAACATTTTTTTTAAATATGTTTAACATAAAACTTGACTGTCATTTTCAGGCAACACATTCTTGTTAAGTCATGAATTTTTACAACTTTTTGTAACAGCTTATTATGGAGGCCAGTACCTTTCTGTATATGTCTAGTGAGGATATAGTATTCATGGAACATAAATAGGTCTCATGCTTGTCTAGGACCCTTTATTTATGGCAACAAGAACATGGAATGTTCTCTAAAATTACAAAAACTGCCAAATGGTCAATACTCAAAATTAAAACAAAATAATAATAATAATAAAATGTAAGAAAATGAAATAAAAAGGAAAATTATCTGAAAGAACAAGATGAAATAAACTAAGGAATATATAAAAAAAATAAAAACAATTTAAATTAAAAATTTAGTAAAAAACATAAAGTAAAAATCTAAAATAAAACAGATGTGGAAAGTTCTATAATCTATTTACAATGCTCAGTTTCTAGGGTTAGTTTACTTCTGTTTGATGAATTGTATTTGCATATTATCATAAAAAATTGAAAATTAACACATTTTGCAGTGATCTCCAAAGTGTAGATTTCTGACTATTCTGAAAGTACAAGGTCCAGCCTGCTGGGAGTTGTAGTTTTGCATTAGCTGGAAAGTCACAGGTTAGAGACTACTGATATATTGTATCGGAATAACACACAATAGACTTCTAATGGACAGATCTAGTCTTACCAAATCTGGAGCACTGGCTATCGTAGTGTCGACATTTCCATGTCTGGAATTCCTCCTGGACCCCGTGTTTTTGGCAATATCCTTCCTGCCGTCTACCTGTCCGTGTTTCAAGGTTCTGGCTTTTGGTCAGACCCTCTTTTTACTCCAAATGCTTTTAACTCCTAGAACATAGAGAAACTTGCTGGGCTGGTTACCTTGTGAGCAGATACTTTACATATAAGCGGCTGAGTGGGGGGTTAAGCTCAAACAAAGGGCTTTCCCCTCACTCATTATCTCCTGAGATGTCATCGGCCATTAAAGTCCTTCTTTCTGTCCGCATTAATCCATTACAGCCTCATAGAAAACACAAACAGGAAAAGCTTGATTTATTAGTTTGGGCGATCCAGATGCCTACACTAGTTTTAGGCTAAGGCTGTGCTGCAACTTTTTGTAGCAGTACATTGCAATTTTATTAAGTGAAAGATGCAGCGCACAAAACATCACTCATTTACTTGCAAGTGAGCAGTATGTGGCCAGCCGTAGTGAAGGCGACCATACTCCGCAGTGTGGAGTCGCTAGACCAAACCATTCCGACTCTGAATCCTTCAGCCAGTGATTGAATGCCTATGAATGTAACAAATTATGTATCTAATTAATAATACCATGTTAAAAATTGTATAATATAGTGAAAAAGAATTATTTTATTTTGAAGCCAGAGTCTGTGACTTTTTCCCCGACTCCGACTACACCCAAACCTGTTTCCAACTCCAACTCTAGCGCTCCGACTCTACAGCCCAGCTCCGTAGATTTCATCTGAAGTCTGCAGGCTACTAGAGTTTCTCCTTCCCTGTCCCCTTGTCAATTCTTTCCCCCTGTGTCCCCGGACAACCAATCCATTACTTCTCCTTTTTCTTAGTACACATCTATTGTTTCTTTCAATAACAATTACCAGAGTACAGTGACAGGAAGTGTTAACATAGCTCACAGGAGGGCAGAAATTCCAATCAGTGATACTGTGGATTGTTTGCTTCTTTGTTTCAATGCACATCTATACAACTAAAGCCTCATTGTCTATAGATTTTTGGGTCATTAAACATTGAATATAATGGCCGTACGGTTAGCTCGCAGTTTAGGAGCAGTTTGCTTACTTTGAGTACTCAACAATTGACAGGATGAAAAAATGAACGCTATGTTCTAGAAAAAAACTATTGCAGTAAATAGGAAATAGAAGACATGGAGTCCCTACTTCGCGAAGCATTGCAAATAGTGCTGAAGGCAATAGGTAAAGGACTTCATCAGATACGGGCTCACAATGTACCATACAAGGTGGACAGAGAGTTTTCTTTTTATGTCATATTATGCAGGTGTTCCCTCTATGGCGGGACAATTTTACCCCCCCAAAAAATCAAGTTTTTTTTTTTTAATAAAGCTTATGGAATTTTTTTTTTATTTTAATTGTAAAAAAACAAAAACAAAAAAAAACAACTTCAGCGGGCTGGCACTGGAAGAAGTTGTCAGATCTATTTAATGCAGGCTTCCTTGTCCTACCATCCAGGTATTGACCACAGTGACCATATTTGGTAAACTGGAGGAGAAACCCTACATAGAATATATGACTTGGCTGAGCGGACTGTGGGCTATGGCTGTCATGGAGTGCTTGCAGCAGGACCATATCTCTCATCTCAGCGGAGGACTTCACCTCACCTCAAATTTCAAAAACTAGATTCATAACTTATACTTTCTGCAAACCCACCACACTAATACTGTGTCCTTCCCCCCAAGAACTTGTTCTCTACCATTGGTTTCCTCCATACTCCTTCATTCACACCTCACCACCTGTGCACTTGTCCAAATCCTTTCTAATGCCCAGGCTCACTACCATCTGCCAAGCCCTATCCTACCTTTTCAACCAATCACTAGAAAGTAGCTTCTTCCCTTCCTCCATTAAACAAGTAACTATTATGCCCATTCTTAAAAAGATTGCCCCCGCGTCACCCATCGGACCCACCATGATAAGATTGCCACAGCCTCCTGACTGCCTTTGCATAATACTATGTATGTATGTATGTATGCAGGACATTGCACTGGGGATCTGAGATCCCAGCTTCAAGTCCCCTTGGGGACACGTAAAAAGTTAAAAAAAACAAAACAAAACACAACAAACATAGTAAAAACACCCACTAATAAAAAGTTAAAAAAACACCTTTATATTTAAAAAATATATATTGAAAAAAAAAATAAAAAATGTTAAGTATCCCCATGTATGTATAAGTTCCTACTATCCAAAAATAGCGTTATTTATCCCATATGGTGAACACCATAAAAAAAAAAAAATATATATATATATATACTGCAATGCGCAAATTAACATATTTTGGTCACTTTGTCACTAATAAAAAAGTGATCAAAAAGTCCAAACATTGATATTAATAAAAAGTATAACTTGCCCTGCAAACAGAGAGCCCTGACAGATCTCCTTTGACAATACAGTAAAAAAAGTTATAGGTGTCAAAGTACAGTGAGCCCAGGAAAATCCTTCATTTTCAAAAAATTTTATTTTATTTGTAAAACCGGTAAAATGTAATAAAAACCAATATAAAAATATGGTATCACCGTAATCGTAATGACCCACTAGACAAAGCCTCCATTTTATTTATAATGCAGAGTGAACAACGTAAAGACAAAATGCAAAAAATTATAATAGAATTGTGTGTTATTTCACATGGACCCCCATGTGGGGATATGTAAAAAGTCACCGAGCATTAACGTACAAACTACCCATAGTCCTTAAGGGGTTAAGGAATTCAACCACAAACAAAATCAATTTTAAGACACAATTTAAAACAGGCAAACCAAAACTGGATTAGTCAGCTAAAAGCTGGGGAGACAAGTGCCAATGTCAGATGAGTGAAACAAAACATAAGTGTGAATGGTTCTTACCACTTGTGTCCAGTGTCAACAGGATGAACGTGTCATGTTTACCACTTTATTACACATTGACTGCATTTAGAACAGATGGATAGATACATAGATATATCCTTTGTGCACTGGGGCACGGTCATGCTGGAACAGAAAGCTAGAAGCGACAGTGGTCTTAAATATCTAGGTCTGCTGAAACATTAAGATTTCCCTTCACTGGAACTAAGGAGTCTACACCACCCCCTGAAAAACAACCCCATAACCTTTTTGACCCAAAAGGATACAAAGGCTTGTCTTTCAATTGTCCCATAGTATCTATATGAGCCTCAAGACTTTCTGAACAGTATCCTGTGGACTCAAAGTTGCAACTTTTTGGAAGACATATGATGTAAACGTAACACCACTTTCCACCTTAGGAACATTGTACCAACAGTTAAGCGTGGTGGTGCTGCCGTGGTCTGAGGTTGTTTTACTTATGTTACTTGGTTGACTTCTTAAAATAGGTTGAACCATGAATTTTGTTCTCTGAAAGACAAAGTTAGTTCATGACCTAAAGCTCAGGTGCGGTTGGGTTAAGCAGCAAGACAATGATCTGAAGCGCAAGTCCACCATAGAACGACTGTCAATGAAGGTTTAGAAGTGGCCGAGTCAATGTCTTGACTTGAATCCCATTGAAAAGTTGTGGCAAGACCTTAAGCAAGCTCGAAACCCCTCAATTCTGCAAAGAAGGGTGCTGTAAAACACTCATAAGTAGCTACGGCAAGCATCTGACTGTAGTTGCTACTGTAAATGGGGGGGGGCAACTGGCTCTTAGATTTAGGGGGCTAATTATTTTTTCACATGTCCGATATAAGTTTTGAGTAAAGGGAATGATCATTTACTGCTACATGTTGTCTCTTTACCTTATAACAAAATGATTTGGATATCGTCTATGGAAGATATGCCATGGAAGAAATCGGGTGAGGGGTAAATACTTTTTCACAGCACTGTAGATAATTAGATTCTGGAGAAATTCACCACCACATGGACAATACCCATCAATCCAAAGAAAACCAACATCATGGGATTTCAGAGAAGAAATTTTAATAGGGAACTAAAGAAATTGTATACTTTATGTAATATATGTTCATTCTCCAGATTCTGTGAGTCTGTATTATAGTCACCTTAGGAGCTGGTTCTTTCCTGTAAGAGCTGTGACTCTGTAGAATAGTCACCTCTGGAGATGACTTAAAAAAAAAGCTTTGATGATTTCTCGGAACAAAATATCAATGCTTGTATAATTCTTCGATTGTGGATTCAGTTTGAGATCAGGAGGGAAATTTTTCCTTTCTATGGCAGTTTTTTTTGTTATTTTTTACCTTCCTCTGGATCAACATGGGTAAACCAAGTTCAAAAATGTATACGTAATCCTCAGTTTCAGCGAAGCCCTCTTGTGTTTATAGATCTATTTCCAGTCATTCATATTATGTAACAGAAGCCACCATGTTTAGGTATTTTCAACCAAGGCATGCAGTACATAGATCAGAGTTATAACAAGCATGTAGTCCAAAGTTCAGAGCTCCTGGGATTTTCCATAGAATATAAAATAGGTAAAGGTGCAAAACTATATACATACAATAAATATATAAAAATATAAGTATATATAGACTATATCATTTTTTATTTTAAACTTGCTTTGATATAGGGTTTGCATAGATTTGGTCCATCCATTGTGGTGATGTCTAAAATGACTCTGGCTTTATTAGAAGTTAGTTATCAGCAAAATTTTATATTTTGTAAGAAAAAAATAAAGGTTTTTTCTTTATATCTGACAGGTCTTTGCTACCAGATTGGTGGGGGTATGATACCAGGAACCCCACGGATGAACTGATCTCTTCAATCACAGTTTTCAGGCAAATCATTTGGCCATTTACAGACACTAATTTATGGTGAGGTTGGCCAGATTGGGTCAGATATTTCTACGCATAAGCGTCGTTTTACACAGGCAGATTGATTCCTCATAGTGATTACTTATTTAGTAGGTCAATTTGATGACTTAGTTCAATTGGCACAACAACAGGTCAATTGTAGGGTGGAAGAACCTCATGAGATTCAACTCGCAAATATTCGTGAGGTTCACCCGCAAGTTTTGGTTTGGATTGAACTTGTTAGATCATAACCAAAATTGCTTCTGGATGACGTTAGCATCCTTGGAAGGGAAACCCATGAGGCCTGTGATTGGACCTTAGTTTTCATGTACAGCATTCCTACTTCATTATGTTTCAGCCTCTTCAGGAGGTCGGAAGAGGCTGGACTATCCCATGGATCTATTAAAGAAATGTTTCACTTTCCTTTATATTCTTTTTTTACTGTCCCACAAGGGAACTTGAACCTGGGATTGCTTGATCCCCTGTACAATGTACTGCAAAACTTCTGTTTTGCAGTACATTGCACTTAGGCTCCCTATGTGCAATAGGAACAGGCAGCCCGGAGGTCGCTGATTGGCAGCAACCCCTCAAAACTCCACAAACACACTGCGAGGGACCAGAGGGGATGAAATGGAGGCGCTCCCGACCCCAAACCTCCCAGATGCAGTAATGATTATTGATAAGGGTATCTGAGGGGATAGACTGCTGGAATTGAATACAGAATGTAGAATACAGCCTTAACCTGGAAGCAATGTAGTAGGCACAGCTACTTTGCTTGCTACAGAACTGTACTGTACCATTACAATGCTGAACATTAACTATATGCTCTACACAATGTAATATTATAGCCCTGAGTCTCAAAAGGTTAAAAAAAATCTCTCCAACAGCATGTGGGAGTGGAGGTGGTATCATGCATGCTACTGACACCATGTGAGGACCTAGTCCACCGGCTCTACAACCAGAAGGAACCAATGACTGGAAGATTTCCTATCAATTGCAATTTGCGGGTTAACTCATAAGCAATAGAGTTTAACAGTTTTCTATTTTGGTTGAACACAGCCTGGTTTATAGATAGACAACCATACGAATAGCCCTCCAGCAGTAACCAGCCAGCAGAATGTTCTACAGACCAGCAGAAAGAAGAGGTGGGGTAAGTCAAGACATAAATTCGGGCTTGTAGTCAGTCCAGTCTGACAGCCAGTCTTCATATACCTGCTGAGAGAAAGCTGTCAGATTCCTTCACTCCAAATATGTAACATTTCAGAGGTCATTTGGTTTGAGGACTTTAGATGAAATAAACATTCTGCCCGTATCGTCAGGGTACAAATACCTGCTATAGAAAATATGTACTGTGTACTTTTAGGAGTTCAGCTTAGGACAAGGACAAAACTTTGCAGACATATTTACAGCAATGACTAGTTTTTATAGGGCAGAATTCTTTACAACCTCTATACTTCAGTTACCGGACAAGGAGAGTAGACTTTGTCCATTCATTGGCCATTATAGCAGCTGTAGAATGAGCCCTACGGCCACCTGACAACTCATAATCTAAGTGTTTCTGTTGCATTGCATCACTAGAATCTAGCAACCAGACTGCTTTGGCTTGCAAAATAGAATAGAATATTTTTTGTATTGTTTTGCCTGAGCTCTGTTCAGGTTTTGTGAAAAGAACCTAACAATTTACCCCCAGCAATGCAACGGTAGAAGGAGACGTTTCTGTAAAGTCTCTAACACTGGTCTACTGTAGATAGAATCTTGGCTTCAGGATAAGAGTAAAATTGTCTCCTCTGACCACAATGTAACTAGAGCTAAGGTCCCTCATCAGTCTCTGGAAGCTCATGTGTCCCTGATTGCCAAGGAGGGGGGGACCCCCAACTTTGTGGCAGCTACCATCCCATATCCCTATTGAATTTAGATTTAAAATTCTGGGCAAAGCTGCTAGCCCTTCTTCTCAAACCATTACTTCCATCTCTTATCCATGAGGAGCAAGCAGGATTTATACGGTCTAGAGAGGGAAGGCAGAACACCATCCGCTTGATGCATGCCACATGCTTAGCCAAATCCACTAACATCCCACTTGTCCTTCTCAGTCTAGATGCCAAAAAGGCATTTGACAGGGTTAACTGGTCGTTCATGACAGTGATGCTGCAGAAATTTGGATTTCCTACCCCATTTATTACAGCGATCTTGTCTCTCTATGATAAACCATATGCGAGACTCAAGGTAAATGGCACCTTCTCATCCCCCTTCACAGTATCTAATGGGACAAGATAGGGATGCCCCCTCTCCCCGTCCCTCTTCATTCTATCCCTGGAGACTTTCCTGCAAACAGTCCGAGAACACCTGGACATTGGTGGCCTCAGGTTTGACATGGACTACCTCCACTCCTTGGCATTTGCGGACGATGTGCTCTTTCTACTCACCAACCAAGAGGTGGGCCTGAAGAAGGTCCTAAATATCATTGAGGGATATGGAACATTGTTGCACTACAAGATGAACATAGATAAATGAGAGACCCTCAATGTCTCCCTCTCTACAGAGATGGCATTGGACCTCCAGAGAGAGCTCCCGTTTTCTTGGTCCTCCTCCTACATCAAGTACTTGGGTATAAAAATGCCCAGCTCACTGGACTGTCTTTATTCCCTTAATTATGGAGAACTCCCATTGGAGATAGGGAGACTCCTGAAGACGTATGACATGGCTTGCATTTCTTTGTTTGGCTGACATAGCCTCCTCCAGACGTACATCTTGCTGAAGATTACATATATCATCCGAATGTTGCCTGTGTTGCTGACTTCTTCATTCTTCAGATCGGTATGTTCACTATTTTTTAAATACCTCTGGCATGGCAGGAGACCGAGGCTAGCTTACTCAGCACTATCTAGAAGAAAGACGGATGGGGGCATCAATTTACCACATGTTCAGCAACAGTACGAGGCGATTCAGCTCCAGATGTGGCTAGACCTAACTACGTCATCCCATGACACTTCCTTGAGGAGGCTGGGGGAGGCCGCATATGGTACACAGTTTCTACATGACCTCTGGCTCCCAACCACCCCTTCCTCTACCGCCACTAAGAGAGAGATTCTTTTAGGGGGGAGTTGTAGCTACCTGGAAGAATTCCAACCTCAGCTTGCCCCTTCTCCATCTTTATGTTTCTCGGTGGGTCTCATCCCACATCCCTCTGGTCATTTGACCCTGGTCATTTTGCAGCTTCCAAAGTTAAGCTTTAAAGTGTACAGACCAGAATTAGGCCAGAATGTAATAGAATGCAATAGACTGTCAACCTACATCTGTAATTGTCATCTGACCCTGTATACCATCTGTAATCCACAGGTATGTGTCTTGCATCTGGACCCATATACTGAACCTCCCCTGTTCCATTCATAATATACATCTGCTTACTGATTTTATTATAGCTACAGTGGGTATGAAAAGTATTCAGACCCCTTTAAATTTTTCACTCTTTGTTTCATTGCAGCCATTTGCTAAAAGCAAATAAGTAAATTTTATGTCTCATTAATGTACACTCAGCTCCCCATCTTGACAGAAAAAAAAAACAAATGTAGATATTTTTGCAAATTTATTAAAAAAGAAAAACTGAAATATCACATGGTCATAAATATTCAGAGCCTTTGCTGTGACCCTCATATATAACTCACAGGCTGTCCATCTCCTTCTGATCCTCCTTGAGATGGTTCTACTCCTTCATTGGAGTCCAGCTGTGTTTAATTAAACTGATTGGACTTGATTAGGAAAGGCGCCCACCTGTCTATATAAGACCTCACAGCTCACAGTGCCCTCATAATCTCCCGCCTAGACTACTGTAATACCCTTCTCCATGGCCCCCCAGCTAACACTCTCGCCCCCTCCAGTCCACCTTAAACTGTGCTGCTCGCCTAATACACCTCTCCCCCCCCGTTCTTCATCGGCCGCTCCCCTCTGCCAATCCCCTCACTGGCTACCCATCGCCCAGCGAATAGAGTTCAAACTGCTAACGCTGACATACAAAGCCATCCACAACCTGTCCCCTCCATATATCTCCGACCTAATCTCCCGCTACCTGCCCGCACGTAACCTCCGATCCTCCAAAGACCTCCTACTCTGCTCTGCTCTTATCCGCTCTTTCCACAACCGTCTCCAAGATTTGTCCTTTGCATCCCCCATACTCTGGAACTCATTACCAAGACACATAAGACTGACCCCCACAGTCACAACCTCCAATAACACTACTGTCACCACACCACCATCTGTACAACCTCCAATAACACTACTGTCACTACACCGCCATCTGTACAGCCTCTACCCCCACCTTCTGTCTCTATCCCTCTTCCCTCATAGACTGTAAGCCCTTGCGGGCAGGGCCCTCTATCCCACTGTGCCAGTGATCACTGTTAGTATTATCTGTTTTGTACATCTTGTGTACCATATGTAAATCCGCAAATGTAAAGCACCATGGGATTAATATAATAATGTAAAGCCCCATGGAATTAATATAATAATGTACAGCACCAAGGGATTAATATAATAATGTAAAGCACCATGTAATTAATGGTGCTATATAAATAAACAATATAATAATAATAATAACAATAATTTACTTCCGGGGATGAAAAATCCTATAGCAGATTTATGAAAGCCACTACTGAGAGTGTCCTTGAGTACTTTTTGTATTGACGAAGTCCTTCCTACTGCAGAGACCTTGCAAACTTCAAACGTTTTTCACAGACATAGGACACTGAACTTCCTGCACTTAAACCATTACTTGATGTGCACAAAACAGTTTCAGGACACTTTTGCTTGGCATCGGCAGCATACTGACTTTGAAAAACTGTATCTTCTTGCGAATCCCAAGATGTTCAGAATGTCTTCTTTGCTCCAATAATTCATCCATCCACCCACTTCCAGGAAACCATTCTTCTTAAGACGTTGGGAGACAGATTTGAATGTTACCCTAGACCCAGCGACCCTGAAGATAGTTATGTCAGGAGCGCATGGGGTATCCACCTGTGTTAGACTTCAAGAAAGCCACTTCAAGTTGCTCTCTAGGTGGTACTGGACCGACCCCAGAATGGCTGTGGGCCCATAAATTAACAGAATTGGCTGAATGCTGGAGATGCAAAGAATCTGTAGGTTCGCTGCTACATTTGTGGTGGTCCTGCCCACTGTTATCCTCATACTGGGTAGCTGTGGAGTCCCAGATCCGGAAGTTGGGCTTCCACAACTTCACCTTTGATCCTGCTCTGCTAATCCTGTTCCTACCAATACCTGGACTAGACTCAAAGTCCCAACTCTTGATATAAAACCTACTCGCTATTGCAAAATCTCTGATCCCCCAGCTGTGGAGACAACCACAACTACCATCTATTGACCACTGGGTCTCCAAGTTAAATCAAATAGCAAGGTTTGAGGAAATGCTAAGCTGGTCAAGAAGAAACAGATCTACTTACCTGGCAGTCTGGTCGCCCTGGCTGGATAACAGATAAAGCCTCTTCACCCCAATTAGGGTCATTTGCTGAACCCATCCATTTTCATCTGGACTACTGCTTGTCCCAGGTTGTTACTTGGGAATCCCCCCCCCCCACCTCTTCTCAGTTCCTCTTCTCCGTTCCTTACCTCTCCCCTTTCTTACATTCTTCTTTCTCTTTTTCCTTTCTTCCTCCTTTCTTCTTCTTCTTCCTTCCTTTTCCTCAGTTCGTCTCGCCTCTTTCTTTGCCATTTCTTTTATAAAAATGTAAATGTTTGTAGACATCTGGTTTCTTCTTCTAGCTTCAGTGGGGCTGCGTCCCTAACATTGCTTGTTCATCTTTCATGACATATTTTAATGCTGTTGCTTGTATTTGAATTCTGTCAACTCAGAATTGATTAAAAAAAAAATGTAACTAGAGCTAGAGATGGTTGTAAGCTGCTTATATATGCTACAGTGCTGATGGCTAGTAATGGGCGAACCTAGCGAGATTCATTTTGTAAATATTCGCTAGGTTAACTGGAAGAAGTCATTGTATCTTCAGTGTGACAACGTTGGTGTCCACAATATTGCTGAGGTCCAATCACGGGGCTTCAGCAGTGACTTGGTGGCCAGAAGACATGGCAGATGGCAAAGGAAGAAGACCTGAACGCTGGAGGATGCCAAAGTAGAGCCCAGGAAAGGTAAATGAACCAGTTCATCCATCTCTACTGCTGACATCCTGGAGGGAAGAATAATTTTGTAATTCTCCTGTTCTTGCGGCTTCCGATGATCTCAATGGGGAGGGTAACATGAACTTTTTCTGGTTTTACAGAAAAAAAAATCTGTTTTTCCCTTAAACAATTGTTTTGTAAAAAAAAAAAAAAAAAAAGCCATATCGACCCCTACAACAAAATAATGTGATATTGATTCATTATTCATTGATGAATCAATATCACATTTTCACATCATAGTAAAATCAGAGCAATACCAATAGTTTCTAAGTTTTTGTACATTTTAATGCAAAATTTTCTTTGCATTGCCATTTTCTTTTTCATATCTTCAAAAGGGTTTTTTTTGTGGGATGAGCTGCCATTTTATTGATATCATTATGGGATCCATAAGACTTTTTGATAACATCTTATTCCATTTATTGGGGCGAGGACAAGTGACTGAAAAATATCATCATATGGGTTAAATGTGGAGATACCTTTATTTGTAAAATGGTGTAGTTTAAAATTTTATAATTTGTATTTTTTTAAATATTTTTCTCCAATGGTTTTAGTCCTTTTGGGGGGTGTTAAAAATTAGGGTGTTTGATCAATTATACAATATACTAAAATACTTCTGTATGGCTTCCATTTGTCAAGACAACTGATCACTGCACCTATTGCCGCAGATGCCGATTGCATCCATTATAGCCCCACCCATGTGCCACAACAGCTTTAGATGCTGTGGTTGGAATTGACTGTAACAGCTACGATCAGTGCTGGCACCATTTGTCCTGTTACTGGTGGGTACCAACTTTCCTGCAGGTTATTCTCAGCAAGTAGATTCCCACCATTGTTACTTTGATAATGTTTGACAATACAAGAGTAAAAAAGGATTGTCTAGGGCAACAATTTTATTGACAATGCACATAAAGCTTTCATTCAGCTTTCATGATTGGAGGGAGTATCAGCATGCCATAGATCAATCCAAAAGATTAGAGATGGAATATCTCCTCCTTCCACATATTATTGTCATGCTGATTTACTTTTCCTTGGTCTTCAGTTCCATCAACGGTATCTGTTCTGATATCTGGTGGGGATTCTAACTCTGCCTCTTCTAAAATCTGAGCCAAGATTTCCTCATCTGACTCATCATCACTTGACGACCATTTGTCTTCATTTCGGTGGTTTGTGTGCCACTTCCGCTCCTCCACACTAGAAAAGACATAACAAATCATTTAGAAGGTATTTTTTTTAGTTCCGAATAATCTTCCAGCAAAAAGAATCAACCTCTGCAGTAGAAATGAGATCAAGTATAGGTCAAGGATTCCCTTTTGAAGACAACATGTTTAGGATCCAAAGTAGATTCTTTATCAGGTTATGGGGTAAACAATTAAGGGTGGGTTCACACTTGCGCCCAGAGTCTGTCCGCCGCGAATCCGACCAAAATGTCAGAAAAAGGATAGGGAAAGGTTTGAGATGCATTGCTTAAAAAGCCATTCACTTCTATGGGTTTTTAAAGCAATGCGCGTTTGTCCATAGACCCCGTTCACAGCATGAAATAGCGCACAACTGTATCAATGCGGAACAAGTCCTTTTATTTAGAAGTTTTGTTGTGTTTGTTACTTCACATTAAAAACACATCATCCTAAAAGTAATAAAACATGAAAATCTTCAAAGGGAATCTTTGGTACATCCATTACAGCGCCAGAGGTTGACTTTTCTTGATGGATGATACTTCTGGATATTCCGGTTCCAAGTTAAACCCAATGACACAAGCCTCAGGCTACAGTACAAGGATGTATATTACAAGCTTCAAAGTGAGTCATTTCTAAACTTTGTATATACAGTAAGCATACCTTTTTTTAAACCTTTTTTCGATAACAAAAAAAAAAAGAAATTCACAAAAAGAAACAAAATACAAACAAACAATGCCCTTTTCCACTGCCCTCAATTCCATCAATGATATCTGTTCTGATATCCTGTTGGGAATCTAGCTTGATAATCCCTTTTGGTGGGACACATCCTGCCCCACCCATCCCCAAAATGTCCCCAAAAAAAAAGCAAAAAAAAAAAACCAAAAAAAAAACCATACAATAAAAACTATACCCATCAGTTCATCCCTGGTCATTGATCCAACTGTTATTGGATTGCCATGCCTGAAATAAATGTGATTTAATAACTTTAAAGGGGTCATCCAGGAATTGGAGTAACCCCTGGGGCATCCAGGGGAAGTGTAACAATTAAAAAAAAAAAAAAAGCATGTTCACCCAGAAATCCTGAGACGTACGTAACCATTGAGACCAATCAGTAGCTTCAATGGTCACTGGAGAGCAATTGGTGACATCACTCACATACATCATGGGTTCCTTAGTAATCTAGTGATGGTCGGGTACTGGGGCTGCTGCAGGCTGGTATTATTAGGCTGGGGAAGTTAAAAAAAAAAAAAAAAGAAAACATGGATTTCTCACTCCTCTTTTATTGCATCAGGCTGGTTATGAAAAATAAGGGGTTATTTTTTTTTTTTTTTTTAAACAAAAATTGTACAATGGGTCCTCCAGGTTTATCAGATGTGATAAAATAGCAGCAGCCTGGCATTACCCATGGTTTTTGGGCTTAATCATCCTAATAACATGTAGGGACCCTTGGCTGCTCTGGTGCCATGTGGTTCTGGTTTAGAATCTAAAAGAATCAAAAAGAATCTAAAAAGTTTCAGTTTCGTTGGAAAATGAAACTTTTAGGATTTTCAGGTCAAGTCCGGTTTTCCCATCACTAATTGTGACATGCTAGTAAAACCTAATCTGCACTCAACAACACAACCACTGGGTGGTTGCTCATACAGAATATAATCTGGTGACCAAGTATAACAAAATTATGTGGTTTCAAAAGGTTGGTCATCTTGTGGCAGGTATGTGCAAACTTTAAAAAAAAAGAAAAAATTGCATGATTATATGACTTTCTGCTAGTTTGAGTAATTTGCTTTTTGTTTTTTTCAGTTCTCTCTGAGCTTGTTGACTATTTAACCCTTTAATAACAGGATAGTTTGTACATTAATACTCTGCGACATATTTCATATTTTACCTCCTTGTCTTCCAAAATTCATAACTTTTTTATTTTTTTGTCCGATAGCTATGTGAGGGCTTATTCTTTGCGTGACGAGTTGTACTTTCATTTGCCACCATTTTGGGGTACATATAATGTTTTGATTAGCTTTTATTTACAGCTTTTGGGGGTAGATGTGAATCAACCCACAATTCTATCAGAATTTGTTGCATTTTGTTTTTACGGCGTTCACTCTGCATTAATAATGACATGGCAGCTTTGTCCGGTGGGTCATTACGATTACGGTGATACCAGATTTATATTGGTTTTTATTATGTTTTACCACTTTTACAAATAAAACATCACTTTTTTGAAAATGAAGGATTTCCTTGGGGCCACCGTATTATTGACACCTATAACTTTTTACTGTACTGTTGACGGAGATCTGCCAGGGCTCTTTATTTGCAGGGCAAGTTGTACTTTTCATTGGTACCAATGTTTGGTATGTATGTCATTCCGATCACTTTTTATTCTTATTTTTTTTTTTTTTGGAAAAGCGAAGTGACCCAAATACATTCATTTGCACATTGCGGTATATTTTTTTAAAGCATTTTTTTCTCCACATTTTACATGTCCCACAAGGAGACATGAAGCTTGGATCCCCTGTGCAATGTAGTGCAATACATAATAACATCGCAGAACATTGCACAGTATTTCCTATTATAACTATGCATAGTCAGTCAGGCGGCCATGGCCTCGCCTTATTGCGGGGGGTCCGAGGGATCTTACTCTGAACCCCCTGGATGCCATGATTGATATTGATCATGGCATCCAGGGGGTGCAGCCGAGTTCCAGAATTAATGCCGCAGGCACAGCTCCCGTATCTGCGGCATTACAGTACCGTACTATTATGGCACTGAACGTTAACTATACGCTCAGCACAACATAATAGTACGGCACAGAGCAGGAAGGGGTTAAACAGACTCTTACAAGGAGGACACCAATTTCTCCATAGTAGGGGAAAAATTCCTTCCTGACTCCTAACTTAGCAATCACAATAAATTCCTGGGTCAACCTCAAGTCTAAAAATCTATTTCCTATGATTTATAGTTAGATAAATGGGAACCGTTAATGTCATTGGTTATCTGGAGATGTCCTCACATACCTAATATATTGAGGTTCTTCCAAATTGTGCCTCCTCCTCCTGGATTTTGAACCAAACCTCAGACACTTTGGAAATGTCTGCTCCATATTTACTGTCACAGCACTGATCTATGGGAGAGAAAATGTGACAATATTTCTAATGATAATGCTCCTATGTACCAGAATATAACTACTATAATACTGCTCCTATGTACAAGAATATAACTACTATAATATTACTCCTATGTACAAGAATATAACTACAATAATACTGCTCCTATGTACAAGAATATAACTACTATAATACTACTCCTATGTACAAGAATATAACTACTATAATACTGCCCCTATGTACAAGAATATAATTACTATAATACTGCCCCCTATGTACAAGAATATAACTACTATAATACTACCTCCTATGTACAAGAATATAACTACTATAATACTGCCCCCTATGTACAAGAATATAACTACTATAATACTGCCCCCTATGTACAAGAATATAACTACTATAATACTACCTCCTATGTACAAGAATATAACTACTATAATACTGCTCCTATGTACAAGAATATAACTACTATAATACTACCTCCTACGTACAAGAATATAACTACTATAATACTACCTCCTACGTACAAGAATATAACTACTATAATACTACCTCCTACGTACAAGAATATAACTACTATAATACTACCTCCTATGTACAAGAATATAACTACTATAATACTGCTCCTATGTACAAGAATATAACTACTATAATACTGCTCCTATGTACAAGAATATAACTACTATAATACTGCTCCTATGTACAAGAATATAACTACTATAATACTGCTCCTATGTACAAGAATATAACTACTATAATACTACCTCCTATGTACAAGAATATAACTACTATAATACTACCTCCTATGTACAAGAATATAACTACTATAATACTGCTCCTATGTACAAGAATATAACTACTATAATACTGCTCCTATGTACAAGAATATAACTACTATAATACTGCTCCTATGTACAAGAATATAACTACTATAATACTGCCCCTATGTACAAGAATATAACTACTATAATACTACCTCCTATGTACAAGAATATAACTACTATAATACTGCCCCTATGTACAAGAATATAACTACTATAATACTGCCCCTATGTACAAGAATATAACTACTATAATACTACCTCCTATGTACAAGAATATAACTACTATAATACTGCTCCTATGTACAAGAATATAACTACTATAATACTGCTCCTATGTACAAGAATATAACTACTATAATACTGCTCCTATGTACAAGAATATAACTACTATAATACTACTCCTATGTACAAGAATAACTACTATAATACTACCTCCTATGTACAAGAATATAACTACTATAATACTACCTCCTATGTACAAGAATATAACTACTATAATACTACCTCCTATGTACAAGAATATAACTACTATAATACTACCTCCTATGTACAAGAATATAACTACTATAATACTGCTCCTATGTACAAGAATATAACTACTATAATTCTACTCCTATGTACAAGAATATAACTACTATAATACTACCTCCTATGTACAAAAATATAGCTACTATAATACTGCTCCCTATGTACAAGAATATAACTACTATAATACTGCTCCTATGTACAAGAATATAACTACTATAATACTACTCCTATGTACAAGAATATAACTACTATAATACTGCTCCTATGTACAAGAATATAACTACTATAATACTACTCCTATGTACAAGAATATAACTACTATAATACTACCTCCTATGTACAAGAATATAACTACTATAATACTGCTCCTATGTACAAGAATATAACTACTATAATACTAATATGTACAAGAATATAACTACTATAATACTACCTCCTATGTACAAGAATATAACTACTATAATACTGCCACCTATGTACAAGAATATAACTACTATAATACTGCCCCCTATGTACAAGAATATAACTACTATAATACTACCTCCTATGTACAAGAATATAACTACTATAATACTACCTCCTATGTACAAGAATATAACTACTATAATACTACCTCCTATGTACAAGAATATAACTACTATAATACTGCTCCTATGTACAGGAATATAACTACTATAATACTGCCCCTATGTACAAGAATATAACTACTATAATACTGCTCCTATGTACAAGAATATAACTACTATAATACTGCTCCTATGTACAAGAATATAACTACTATAATACTGACCCATGTGTATAACAATTTTAGTAATGTAATACTGCCTCATATGTACATTGATAGAATTTGTATAATAACACATGAATATAACTACTATAATAGATTTTCAGATTTTCACACTCTATGTACAAGATTTGTACTAAGGAACATAAATATCATGATACTGAGTCCAATAACATTTTCTATGGGCTACAACTATTAGTATACTGCCCATTATGGACAATAATATGAAGAGAAACATAACAGATGAGTCTTCTATCATGAAGTACAGGAAGGTTATGCTGGGACTTCCTTTAGAAATGGCTATTCTGTTTGAGGATGTAAATGCTCAGTGAATAAACATGTATTTATTGCCCCAAAATTCCCATTTGATACATTTGTATAGACTCCTCCCATTCAGAACTTTTCTTTCTTTTTATAGTGCGGATACCTCACCTCTGCTTTCCATAGACTTTGCTTCTTCTTAGCCATGTTGCTTTGAGTGTCGCCCATCTCAGCGAGAAGTATATTGAAAATGAGAAGAAAGGCAATGACACAAAATGAGCTATAGAGGGGGCTGTACATTGTCGGGTTGTAAACGCTGTAGTTGGCAGGTCCATTGAGCAGATTAGAGAACAGACAGTAGGTGCTGATCACAGTCATAACATAGCAATAGAAAGATCCGAGAGCTTGTCCATCTACTGTCTGGCAGGCGACATAAATAGCTGAAAATGTGAAATAAAAAGTGACTGGAAAACATTCACCATCTGCACATTGTCCATCCATTTCACCAAAACTGTTCTCACTAAAATTTTTATCATCTTGCTAGTTGTCAGTGTAAAGACTCAAAACTATTCCGTAGGCCTTTGACATGATACACAAATTTACACTGTTTAGGCTGTGAAGTTCTATAGAGAACATGTCCACATACAATATTCATGAGGTTGATGTCACTCACTGCCAATTAAGCCAATCACAAGCCTTCTCATTGGGTGACATAGTAGTCAGTGACTGAGCCATGGAGTAGAGGTCTTCATCCCCTCAGTGCCCCACATGTGCCATTCACTATCACTGATTGTCATATATATTTTTTAAGCTTTTACATAGCAATATTCTCCAAGCCGACATGATTAGTATAAGCATCAGCATCCTCAGGGGTCCTCAATGTCCTATTATGAATATTACTTACCTGCACTGTAAGCACAAACCACCACAGCCATAAGCCAGCACAACTTCAGGAGATCACTGGCAGCTATCTGTATCAAAGAGCAAATAGAAAATTGTTAATTTGAGCCAGGTGAACTTCTCAAGATTCATTCGTGTTCGGGATTGGTGGCTCTGGTCCCTGATTTGTTTTGGGTCAAACCAGTGTGCTACGAATCATACCATTAATTGGCTTAAAACAGTGTAGAATACTCTTAGTGCTCCTAGGAACCTTTCTATAACACACAGTGTAGAACACTGTCAGGGCTACTAGGATCCCATCTATAAAACATAGTGTAGAACACTCTTAGGGCACCTAGGGTTCCATCTATAAAACATAGTGTAGAATACTCTTAGGGCACCTAGAGTTCCATCTATAAAACATAGTGTAGAACACTTAGGGCACCTAGGATCCCATCTATAAAACATAGTGTAGAACACTCTTAGGGCACCTAGGGTTCCATCTATAAAACATAGTGTAGAATACTCTTAGGGCACCTAGAGTTCCATCTATAAAACATAGTGTAGAACACTCTTAGGGCACCTAGGATCCCATCTATAAAACATAGTGTAGAACACTCTTAGGGCACCTAGGGTTCCATCTATAAAACATAGTGTAGAATACTCTTAGGGCACCTAGAGTTCCATCTATAAAACATAGTGTAGAACACTTAGGGCACCTAGGATCCCATCTATAAAACATAGTGTAGAACACTCTTAGGGCACCTAGGGTTCCATCTATAAAACATAGTGTAGAATACTCTTAGGGCTCCTATGAACCCATCTATAAAACATAGTGTAGAACACTCTTAGGGCACCTAGGGTTCCATCTATAAAACATAGTGTAGAATACTCTTAGGGCTCCTATGAACCCATCTATAAAACATAGTGTAGATACTCTTAGGGCCCCATGACCCTCTAACATAGTGTAGAATACTCTTAGGGCTCCTATGAACCCATCTATAAAACATAGTGTAGAACACTTTGTTTTTTTATGCTTTCACTGTATTTGACGAATATATAATAAGTATACGTCATGATGTCGACGTCCCCACAGCACCTCTGAGGCAAACTAACAGTCCTCAGTGGTCCTCCGGGACCCAAGATTTATCCCAGGAGGCCAAAAGAAGCCAGAAGACCATGATGGAGCACTGGACGCCATCAGGGAGCACAGGAGAGATGAGGAAAGGTGAGTATCAGTGATCAGTCTGTGATGTGGAATAAGGCCCCAGGGGAAGGTAGGAGAGCAAGCCATTCTCTCTTGCAAGTAGGAGATGGAAGCTATGGCCCAGCAGAAGAAGTACGTACGTGCAGGAGGGCAGATAGAGTGAGCATTACCACACTACAAGAATGTTCTACCTAGGAAAGTACTGTGCCACCCTGTGAGACGTTCTGAGGTCTGAGTAAAAAGAATCAGTCGACATTTTAACAGCAATCCAGTGTGGTCCGGTCTGTGTGTTCTCGGGGACTGAACATCACTCATTTACATCACCTTCCAAGAGTATACCATGTGATCGAATAAAATCATCCAGCAAAACGGGATCCTATGGACATAAACAACTCATCGACAAAAGGGGTCAAAGGAGGATGTCAAGAAAAACAGGTGGTATGCAGTCATGCAAATTGGAGCCGAAAACAACACTGGTGTCCAACTGATGTCTTCAAATGTACAATTTGTCAAGGCCATAGGAGCTCCAACAACCTACTAGACGGGAGTCTCTAATAAAGTATCCATTCATCATATATCCGGTGAGCTAAGGAACACATACATAATCCTAATACATTGCAGTTTATATATGTTTGTACCTTTCGGATTATGATGGTGAAAGGTCCCATCATTTGGAATCCACGGGCAAAGTACATGACATAACACCAGCCCGCTATCAATGCCACGGACATAGGAAAAATTTCACCGTCTGTATCAGTCAAACGCATAACCAAGATGGTCAGGATCACACATGCGTAGACAAATCTGTAGATACAAGAAAGATATTGTAGAACTTGTCAGCATTAGCTGCAATCTTCATACAATGAGAGATGGGCAAACTCTGAAGTTTTGTATCGGGTTCGGATGGTTCGGCCCAAAGACGTTTTTCAAGTCAAATACCTTCAGATAGAACAGGAAGTAAAAATATTATACTCTGGGGTTACCAGGGGAGGTGTAAAAATATATCAAAGCGTTACACTTACATTCCCTCACCTCTTCTTGGCATCCTTGCCTCTCTCTGGGTCCTCTTCTGGGCTCCTGAGTGACGTCATGCTCCCAGGGTCACCGATGAAGCTGGTCATGTTGGACTCACTGAACGTCATGACTTCATGAGGCCTGTGATTGAACCTCAGCAGTGACCCTGGGTGCATGCCGTCACCCAGGAGCCTGGAAGAGAACCCGGAGAGAGCCAAGGATGCCACAAGGAAGCCCAGAAGTGAGTATAACTGTATGTTATTTTTTTACACTTCCCTTGAACCTTCACCTATTATACTCTGGGGAATGATAAAATAATTTCACTTCAGGTCCGCAGGTGATGAACCCCAAAAGTTTCAGGTCCAACCAAATATTTGGGTCGAATCTGGCTTGTTACAAATCGGTTTGCCTATCTCTAATCATAATGTAGGGCTACGAGTTTAGTTTCTGGACTTCTTGGTTGTCGGCAACCAACAGTTATTATATCATTCTCTATGGCTATGTGAGAGGGGCAAGAACTTGGAACTTTGGAGCAGAAAAACGGAGCATACACCCTATAAAGATATACTATTTAAGGAATTAGTATGTAATATTGGGCCTAGAAATAACATAATGGTAAATATTAAATCTCTAATTGGGCACATGTACCTTAACAACTGCACTTAGATATTACATCACCTTATTATGTTGAATGGATCCTTCCAGAATGTATGGCTGGCAAAGTACCGCAAACCAAATATGTAGGTCTGTGAGAGCTGAAAAAATTAAAACTTTATAAGAATTATTTTTAAATGAAACACAACTTTTCAGCCTCAGCACAGTATTACATGACCAGCTAGAGCCAGTATCATCTCTGCCTGCTGGGACTGAACTGTCATAATCCTGCCTTCTATATTTGATTAATACAGAAGAAGTCACAGCAGGATGGAGACTGGTTGGACACAGTCCTGGGGGTTGCTGTAACTTTTCATAGCTCTGTTACTTTAAGTTGTCCGATAAACCTGCGGTTATTGGGGAAACTGACAAATAACTGAATTATAGATGTTGTAACCTGCCCAACACACTTAGAGTTCATTGCAGCTGTAGCAAGTGAATGCAGCATTATTGGACAGTAAGGTTGGACTGGCACACCAGTGTTTCCTGTGTCCATGACATGTGCCCTGTTTTCCCCTTCCTCCTTCACCTTTGACCCTACGCATTAGGCTAACGTTGGTTGAACACACCAATTTTGATGGAAATGGTCTACCATCCAATGTAGTTATGCCCCGGCTATTGTCCGTGGTGGCAGCTAATTCCAATCTCCCCATTCAGAAAACTTGCATGTTATTCTCAAATACGGAGGAGAGGTGAGGATAAAATGTTGACTGATAAAGTGTTCCACCCAAAGCTATCTAAAATGTATGGCTGCCTTCTCTGCAGAAACCACTCACCTCACTCAGCAAAATTATAACCGCTCCAATGACTGAAATGATCTCCCCAACAAGTCTTAGATGATCATCATATGTCAAGTAAGATTCCTAGGGATGAAACAGAGACACCAAATAAGGAACCCCAACAAAAGTAGTAGATTTCCAGGTTGCCAAACCAGATGTTATGTCATTGAAATCCATCAAGTGTTCATCTGAAATACGAGAGTGCTAGAATGTGATGTACCAAGCCCAGACCTAAGGCATAATCTTAGATGTCCAGGCTAAGGGCAGGACATGTTCTCTTGGTGGTAATTTGGAACCTTCCACTCTTATTCCATGAAGTTCCAGTAAAACTTTTGGATGGACAAATCTTTTTCTGCAATTCCCAGTTCAGGGCCTGTTGGTCTCTATATCATGTATCTATCCAACAATAGATGAAGGTCCACCAATGAGGTGGAAGGTGTGCGGCTACTTGGGGAACAAACTAAAAATGGAAGCTCCAGGTTACATCACCTATTTTCTTTTACTTATTTATTATATATGTCCTGTATTATTATGTCTCATTATTATTTATTTATTATGCGTGTAAAGCGCCATCATATTCCGCAGCGCTTTACAGACATTCAGTCACTGTCCCATATAGGGCTCACAATCTACATATATACTAATAGTATATATTCCGTGTCCCACCTGCAGGGTTTTCTGAACAAACAGAGTTATGTCTCTGGGGTCGGTATTGTTATCTTCTCGTGGTTTCAGAGGACGGTAGACACAACATAGGGAGACACATATCATATATAAAATATAGACTGCGCCCAGGGTCCACAAGTAGGGACGTCCTGTAGATTTCCATTTCCTTTGCAGCAGCTCCTTAACTGGGGAAATGTTCAGTATTTTACAAGCCTGTAAGACAAGAGGCACAGAGATTGTCAAACAAGCAGATGGGTGTACATTAGATGTCAGACTTATCTGTCTACATTTTTGGCAAAATTTATAGCATCTGCAACATATTTATGAAACGTGTGTACCAGAAAGAACAAAACTACAACAGTCACGACATTTTTGAAAAATATGCCCCAGAATGGGCGCGGTCTATAATGGGCGCGGTCTATAATGGGAGTGGTCTAGAAGTGTAAAACTTTACGACACATTTATGAAACAGAAAAGAATGAAATTGGGGCAGATTTTCTTGTGCAAAGTAGACCAAGTTTAAAATGGTGTAAACTTAGGAATTTACAAAAATTAAGTTTGTGAACCATAAATTCACATTATGCTCCACATATTTGTCTCCTCAATAAGCGAGAGATGTTTTGCATTTGCTTATTTTGTGCCAAAAATTGTAGGATTTTTGATGCTTTCCCGAAGAATTATTTCCTCAGTCTGTGAATTAAGTATATGACTACATATTTTGCACCAAAAATTTGTCTTGTAGTGAAGTTCAACATGTTAAGTCAGATGGTATTTGAGTCAGAATTTTGGAGCTTCTAGAAACAATTCATGTTTATGAAGGTCTGTACAATAGATTCATAAATATATCAAAAACTACAAAGGGGACAGAGCAAAGTTCAACTGTATTATAGTAGTTATATTCTTGTACATAGGAGGTAGTATTATAGTAGTTATATTCTTGTACATAGGAGGCAGTATTATAGTAGTTATATTCTTGTACATAGGCGCAGTATTATAGTAGTTATATTCTTGTACATAGGAGTAGTATTATAGTAGTTATATTCTTGTACATAGGAGCAGTATTATAGTAGTTATATTCTTGTACATAGGAGCAGTATTATAGTAGTTATATTCTTATACATAGGAGCAGTATTATAGTAGTTATATTCTTGTAGATAGGAGCAGTATTATAGTAGTTATATTCTTGTACATAGGAGTAGTATTATAGTAGTTATATTCTTGTACATAGGAGCAGTATTATAGTAGTTATATTCTTGTATATAGGAGTAGTATTATAGTAGTTATATTCTTGTACATAGGAGCAGTATTATAGTAGTTATATTCTTGTACATAGGAGTAGTATTATAGCAGTTATATTCTTGTACATAGGAGCAGTAATATAGTAGTTATACTCTTGTACATAGGAGTAGTATTATAGTAGTTATATTCTTGTACATAGGAGCAGTATTATAGTAGTTATATTCTTGTACATAGGGGGCAGTATTATAGTAGTTATATTCTTGTACATAGGAGCAGTATTATAGTAGTTATATTCTTGTACATAGGAGGTAGTATTATAGTAGTTATATTCTTGTACATAGGAGCAGTATTATAGTAGTTATATTCTTGTACATAGGAGTAGTATTATAGTAGTTATATTCTTGTACATAGGAGCAGTATTATAGTAGTTATATTCTGGTACATAGGAGCAGTATTATAGTAGTTATATTCTTGTACATAGGAGTAATATTATAGTAGTTATATCCTTGTACATAGGAGTAGTATTACAGTAGTTTTATTCTTGTACATAGGGGGCAATATTATAGTAGGTATATTCTTGTACATAGGAGTGGTATTATAGTAGTTATATTCTTGTACATAGGAGCAGTATTATAGCAGTTATATTCTTGTACATAGGAGCAGTATTATAGTAGTTATATTCTTGTACATAGGAGACAGTATTATAGTAGTTATATTCTTGTACATAGGAGTAGTATTATAGTAGTTATATTCTTGTACATAGGAGCAGTATTATAGTAGTTATATTCTTGTACATAGGAGTAGTATTATAGTAGTTATATTCTTGTACATAGGAGGTAGTATTATAGTAGTTATATTCTTGTACATAGGAGCAGTATTATAGTAGTTATATTCTTGTACATAGGAGCAGTATTATAGTAGTTATATTCTTGTACATAGGAGCAGTATTATAGTAGTTATATTCTTGTACATAGGAGGCAGTATTATAGTAGTTATATTCTTGTACATAGGAGGTAGTATTATAGTAGTTATATTCTTGTATATAGGAGCAGTATTATAGTAGTTATATTTTTGTATATAGGAGCAGTATTATAGTAGTTATATTCTTATTATATATTGCAGTATTATAGATATATACTCTCCTTTCTTGTATTGATGATATATATTGCAACAATGAATTTTCTACCTTTTTCTTGTTGGATGATGCAATGAGCTCAAACACTGACTGTTGATCTTCCCAAGAATCAATTTCTGATATGTCATACATGGAGGTGGTGACAGAACCAAATGTCCACTGAGTTTTTCTTTTTTTCTCCATTAAGTGCTGAAACATCTGTCATAAGTAGATACATAAGAAAATCAGACATCTCATTGTTTTCCGAAAATGTTGTTATCTTAAGTACAATGGACTATGATAACAAAAATCAAAAAAATTACTCCACAAACTCACAACCACATTTCCTTCTATGGCAGCCAGCTTCATCGGTGTAAGTCCTTGTGCATTTGGAATGTCGATCAGAGTTTCCCCACCATCCTGTGATAAGAGGAAGTCAGTGATCTGGCAAGGGACACATTTGCTGGGTTGAAGCACAAGGACATGTAGAACAGTGTTACCTGGGAAGATGATAACGACAATAAAAATGCCATTGTGTGTTGTGTAGGTCAGCTGTAATAACTGGAAACACAAGAACATGCTAAACACTAAGGATATTTTCCCACCATTCTTCCCAACAAGTTATCATCTATCCACAAAATAGGAGAACATTTTGGAGAAACACTAAAGTACGTTTCAGACAGTTGTGTCCAGGCAAGATAAACAGTCTTGGTATTGGCCAGCCCGAATGTGCTGAACTGACCTGACATGCTAGTAAAGACGACAGATATGCAAGTGATTTTTCACAGACTTAGCCAAAAGTCTCCAGCAGCAAAAAAAACAACTTATTGATTTAAAAATTACCACAATTCTGATCATTGTCAAAGTTCTCAAAAAAAGGTCCAAAATATACTTACCCCAAGTGTCCTTAGCTTGGAGATCAGCTCCATGATCTAAAAGTATCTTCATAATCTTGGTGTGTCCTACACACGCTGCAAAGGTCAGTATGTGCTCACCTAGGAGATAAGGTACATGATCAAATTTCGAACCCATTTGGTAAGGCATTCCACTAAACAGTAACCATTTTGAGGGAAAAAATTTAAGCAGCAACATCTTTGACAACTAGATCTGCATTGTATACACAAACACTGTGAATCATCTATATGTGGGTTCATCATGCAACATATCCCCAGACTCAAGAAGTAGAAGATTTGCATGGGGCATCAGGAAACGGAAGCTGTGCAGAGGACAATAATTGGGGACATAAATAATCAGACATTTTGTGAACCAGGAAAGAGAAGTGGAGCTGTGCTTGGGACCAGGAATGAAATATAGGAAGTGCTAGAGACCAGAAATAAAAGGGAGATCAAAAGAATATCAGAGAAAGCTGGCAGTAGCACCATATACAACTTTCTATGTAATCTAGATGTCCTACTGCTGTCCTTTCACTCACCAAAGTAAAAGAGGTTCTTAGGTTTAAGTGCAAAGAAACTTCCTATAGCTCGAGGTAAAGAGACATTGGCTCCTCTACGTATTAGCTCAACAACCAGGTTCATGTCCTGATTGACAGAAGCAATATGTAAAGCCGTCTGACCTGGAAAATAGGACATATATAACAATTAGTAGATAAATTGCTTAATGAGCAATTCCACTTTTATAGTAGTTACATTATAGCTTTATACATAGAAGGCAGTATTATACTAGGTATATTCTTGTACATAGGAGCAGTATTATAGTAGTTATATAGTTATATTCTTGTACATAGGAGTAGTATTATAGTAGTTATATTCTTGTACATAGGGGGTAGTATTATAGTAGTTATATTCTTGTACATAGGAGCAGTATTATAGTAGTTATATTCTTGTACATAGGAGTAGTATTATAGTAGTTATATTCTTGTACATAGGAGTAGTATTATAGTAGTTATATTCTTGTACATAGGAGTAGTATTATAGTAGTTATATTCTTGTACATAGGAGCAGTATTATAGTAGTTATATTCTTGTACATAGGAGTAGTATTATAGTATTTATATTCTTGTACATAGGAGTAGTATTATAGTAGTTATATTCTTGTACATAGGAGCAGTATTATAGTAGTTATATTCTTGTACATAGGGGGTAGTATTATAGTAGTTATATTCTTGTACATAGGAGCAGTATTATAGTAGTTATATTCTTGTACATAGGAGTAGTATTATAGTAGTTATATTCTTGTACATAGGAGCAGTATTATAGTAGTTATATTCTTGTACATAGGAGTAGTATTATAGTAGTTATATTCTTGTACATAGGAGTAGTATTATAGTAGTTATATTCTTGTACATAGGAGTAGTATTATAGTAGTTATATTCTTGTACATAGGAGCAGTATTATAGTAGTTATATTCTTGTACATAGGAGTAGTATTATAGTAGTTATATTCTTGTACATAGGAGTAGTATTATAGTAGTTATATTCTTGTACATAGGAGTAGTATTATAGTAGTTATATTCTTGTACATAGGAGCAGTATTATAGTAGTTATATTCTTGTACATAGGAGCAGTATTATAGTAGTTATATTCTTGTACATAGGAGCAGTATTATAGTAGTTATATTCTTGTACATAGGGGGCAGTATTATAGTAGTTATATTCCTGTACATAGGGGCAGTATTATAGTAGTTATATTACTGTACATAGGAGCAGTATTATAGTAGTTATATTCTTGTGCATAGGAGCAGTATTATAGTAGTTATATTCTTGTACATAGGAGGTAGTATTATAGTAGTTATATGCTTGTACATAGGAGGTAGTATTATAGTAGTTATATGCTTGTACATAGGAGGTAGTATTATAGTAGTTATATTCTTGTACATAGGAGTATAGTAGTATTATAGTAGTTATATTCTTGTACATAGGAGTAGTATTATAGTAGTTATATTCTTGTACATAGGAGTAGTATTATAGTAGTTATATTCTTGTACATAGGAGTAGTATTATAGTAGTTATATTCTTGTACATAGGAGCAGTATTATAGTAGTTATATTCTTGTACATAGGAGTAGTATTATAGTAGTTATATTCTTGTACATAGGAGTAGTATTATAGTAGTTATATTCTTGTACATAGGAGTAGTATTATAGTAGTTATATTCTTGTACATAGGAGCAGTATTATAGTAGTTATATTCTTGTACATAGGAGCAGTATTATAGTAGTTATATTCTTGTACATAGGGGGCAGTATTATAGTAGTTATATTCTTGTACATAGGGGGCAGTATTATAGTAGCTATATCTGTACATAGGGCATACTGTACATAGGAGCAGTATTATAGTAGTTATATTCTTGTGCATAGGAGCAGTATTATAGTAGTTATATTCTTGTACATAGGAGGTAGTATTATAGTAGTTATATGCTTGTACATAGGAGGTAGTATTATAGTAGTTATATGCTTGTACATAGGAGGTAGTATTATAGTAGTTATATTCTTGTACATAGGAGTAGTATTATAGTAGTTATATTCTTGTACATAGGAGTAGTATTATAGTAGTTATATTCTTGTACATAGGAGTAGTATTATAGTAGTTATATTCTTGTACATAGGAGCAGTATTATAGTAGTTATATTCTTGTACATAGGAGTAGTATTATAGTAGTTATATTCTTGTACATAGGAGTAGTATTATAGTAGTTATATTCTTGTACATAGGAGTAGTATTATAGTAGTTATATTCTTGTACATAGGAGTAGTATTATAGTAGTTATATTCTTGTACATAGGAGCAGTATTATAGTAGTTATATTCTTGTACATAGGAGTAGTATTATAGTAGTTATATTCTTGTACATAGGAGCAGTATTATAGTAGTTATATTCTTGTACATAGGAGTAGTATTATAGTAGTTATATTCTTGTACATAGGAGTAGTATTATAGTAGTTATATTCTTGTACATAAGAGCAGTATTAGTAGTTATATTCTTGTACATAGGAGCAGTATTATAGTAGTTATATTCTTGTACATAGGAGTAGTATTATAGTAGTTATATTCTTGTACATAGGAGCAGTATTATAGTAGTTATATTCTTGTACATAGGAGTAGTATTATAGTAGTTATATTCTTGTACATAGGAGTAGTATTATAGTAGTTATATTCTTGTACATAGGAGCAGTATTATAGTAGTTATATTCTTGTACATAGGAGTAGTATTATAGTAGTTATATTCTTGTACATAGGGGGCAGTATTATAGTAGTTATATTCTTGTACATAGGGGCAGTATTATAGAAACGACATAGTTATATTACTGTACATAGGAGCAGTATTATAGTAGTTATATTCTTGTGCATAGGAGCAGTATTATAGTAGTTATATTCTTGTACATAGGAGGTAGTATTATAGTAGTTATATGCTTGTACATAGGAGGTAGTATTATAGTAGTTATATGCTTGTACATAGGAGGTAGTATTATAGTAGTTATATTCTTGTGCATAGGAGCAGTATTATAGTAGTTATATTCTTGTACATAGGAGGTAGTATTATAGTAGTTATATGCTTGTACATAGGAGGTAGTATTATAGTAGTTATATTCTTGTACATAGGAGGTAGTATTATAGTAGTTATATTCTTGTACATAGGAGTAGTATTATAGTAGTTATATTCTTGTACATAGGAGCAGTATTATAGTAGTTATATTCTTGTACATAGGGGGCAGTATTATAGTAGTTATATTCTTGTACATAGGAGCAGTATTATAGTAGTTATATTCTTGTACATAGGAGCAGTATTATAGTAGTTATATTCTTGTACATAGGGGGCAGTATTATAGTAGTTATATTCTTGTACATAGGAGGCAGTATTATAGTAGTTATATTCTTGTACATAGGAGCAGTATTATAGTAGTTATATCCTTGTACATAGGAGCAGTATTATAGTAGTTATATTCTTGTACATAGGGGCAGTATTATAGTTGTTATATTCTGGTACATAGGAGCAGTATTATAGTAGTTATATTCTTGTACATAGGGACAGTATTATAGTAGTTATATTCTTGTACATAGGAGCAGTATTATAGTAGTTATATTCTTGTACATAGGAGTAGTATTATAGTAGTTATATTCTTGTACATAGGAGTAGTATTATAGTAGTTATATGCTTGTACATAGGAGGTAGTATTATAGTAGTTATATGCTTGTACATAGGAGGTAGTATTATAGTAGTTATATGCTTGTACATAGGAGGTAGTATTATAGTAGTTATATTCTTGTACATAGGAGTAGTATTATAGTAGTTATATTCTTGTACATAGGAGCAGTATTATAGTAGTTATATTCTTGCACATAGGAGGCAGTATTATAGTAGTTATATTCTTGTACATAGGAGCAGTATTATAGTAGTTATATTCTTGTACATAGGAGCAGTATTATAGTAGTTATATTCTTGTACATAGGAGCAGTATTATAGTAGTTATATTCTTGTACATAGGAGGTAGTATTATAGCAGTTATATTCTTGTACATAGGAGCAGTATTATAGTAGTTATATTCTTGTACATAGGAGCAGTATTATAGTAGTTATATTCTTGTACATAGGGGCAGTATTATAGTAGTTATATTCTGGTACATGTGTATAAACTAGTTTCTATGTAACCAACTATGATCACTGAAATTAAAAACCACCATACAAGATACTTGCAAAATCTACCTTTATAGAGGTCAGAAGTCATTGCCTGGTTAATAAGCTGAGGAGCCTCATCCAGGAGAATGTCAGTAGCTTCCAAGTTTTTATTCTGGACTGCCACATGCAATGCCGTCTCTCCAACAGCTCCTGTATTCGTAGGGAATAAAGCACAATACAAAGACTTTAGAACATTTTTGCATTTTCAATTTTAAGCAGCTGATCTGTACTTCCTAAGTACTGTAAAATAAAAAATATTAGACAAATAGGATTGTCCTGCAGCTGTAAGAAATAAATTACAAGTGACCGATCTAAAGTATCAGACCATTTGGATAAAATTGATTGTAGAGCCGATGTCCTGTAACCCTTGATGAATAGTTCTAGTTAGTATTAGTTAGTATTCGTAAGTATATACAGTATTGTGCAAAAATTTTAGGCATGTTTTGAAAAAAGACTGTACAGTAAAAATGCATTCAGAAATAGAAGGGTTAATGATTTATTTTTGTCAATGATCAAAATAAAGTAA
Organism: Leptodactylus fallax; assembly: GCA_947044405.1. Taxonomy (NCBI): domain Eukaryota; kingdom Metazoa; phylum Chordata; class Amphibia; order Anura; family Leptodactylidae; genus Leptodactylus; species Leptodactylus fallax. Next base: position 74,459 of record CAMRHE010000536.1, read on the forward strand.
AGAAGAGAGAAATTTAAATCTCATCAATTTTTGGCGTGACCTTTGCCCTTTGGAGAGGCAGTCTTGGAAGTAATGATACGGTACAAATCATAAAGTACTGTGGAATATGTTATATAAATAAAATGTATTATTTTTATATGGCTGTAAAGAAAAGGCCTGATCTCAACATCGTCCAGTCTGTCTGAAGAGACAGACGGATTGGAGCAAGCCTATATCCACAGAAGATCTGGGCTTAGTGCTCCAAGATGGCAGGAACAACCTCCCTGCCGAGCTCTGCAAATAACTGTCTGCAAGTACCGAGAAGAACTGATGGAAGGAAAAGGGCAAAGGTCACACCAAATATTGATGGGATTTACATTTCTTTTTTCTTCACAAAAATATACTTTTAACCGACTAGGTCTATAAGCATTCTTACTTTGAAGCAATTTTTCCACACTCGCCTTAAACTTTTCCACAGTATTTAAAGAGGACCTCTTATCCCCTCCAACAAGTCCTGCTATTTACATCATTTTTTAGGCACTGCTCTATGGATTTTGGCACAATTGGAATTTTTTCTCTAATTCCCACCATTCCTGAGCAATCAATGCTGTTATTAGTGGTGACTGAAGTGTTATTTAGTCTCTGTACTGTCAGGAGGGCGGAGTCAGGCAGAAGCAGACAAGGGGTGTGATTCTGAGCTTTGACACTGGCTGCCTCTGATTGGAGCTCTGAATCACACACCTTTGCCTGACACCTCCCACCTGACATTGCACATCAGGCATCAAAACTAACTGCGCTTATTGCTCAGGAATTTTCCAACTGTGCTGGAATCAGTGGAGCCTATTACCAGATGCTAAGAACAAGAATTAGTGGGGGTGGTGAAAGGTCCCTTTTCTTTTACATAGTTTTCTTATCTCTATTTTAACCCATGTCTTCAGGTTCTGCACCAGTTGCTCTCATTGTGTTATCTATCTGTGAAGCTTGCAAGGTGGTGAAGCAATTGCCAGATATTACTTGACCTCTATCAAGTGATGTTATTTAGGAAAGTTTTACTTTTGAGGATTTATCCAGCTTTGAACGTAGGCACAAAAAAATGAAAAAAATTGGTGCACATGCCGTTTGGCAATGAACGAGTTTCCTGTAACTATATATTCAATATACTGTAGAAAACAATGGAGACAAAATTTACAAATGTTTTAATTCAATCAATCCTGATTTAGTAGAAGTGTCTGTACAGAAAGCTATTTTTGGCATTGAAGATAACAATTTTACAATCTAAAATATTCAAAGTTGAAAACACCAAATAAAAAATTTATTGGGATGATATAAAATGAGCCGGGTGAACCCAGTAACCTGCAGTGCAGTCCACAAGTCGTTGCTATACTGTACATGACTGAATTAGACTTTCTGCCACCAGGACTATCACTAAAACCACCAAAAAAGTTTAGAAACGTGGTGATTTTCTACCCTTAATTTGCCTAAGGTGACCAATGTTCCAAATAAATTATTGAAGCCAGATAATATTTAGGTGTAAGGGGATGGTTTGGATTGGAAAATCCATTTTTGAATTTGGCAATTGGGTTGTTAGTTGGGTAGGTTTATTGTTTAGAACCCTTGTGTATTGGTCAGAGTGTGAAGTGAATATATTGCCTTTGCCCTGGGTGACCTCAAGTCTTTGTAGTACATGGAAGACGCACTGATTTTTAAAGGGAACCTGTCGGGTAGATATGGAACATTCAACAACCCAAAGGTCCTCACGGATGAGGGGTTTAGTGCACCATATAGACCTGTAGCAATGTAGGAGTCTCATCGGACTCCGCTCTGGAGCTCCCGGGACCTGCACAGTTCTATGGTGAAGCTGGGGATGCACACCTTGGCTTCCCTGCATATGCACCACAGGTCCAGCGCATGTGAACTTAAGCCAAAGTGTGCACTGGGAGTAAAGGAGCCGGGTAAGCATAACATTTTTTTTTTTTAATTTTTATTTTTATAGGGGGTACAGATGACATTGAAAGAGGGCGACTGCGCACACTAAACCCATGTTCCATAAGGACTTGTGGATGGTTTAGTGTCCCAAAACCTGGGAACCTGTCAGGGTGTTTTGGGCTCTATCAATTGATAACCTATTTTTATCAATTGACGAACAGCGGGGTCAGATACCCCGGACCCAAATGGATCAGCTGTTTGAAGTGGAAGCAATGCTCAGGGAGACCTGTTATGGCTTCAAAGGCCGGATTCATCATGATCCTTGGGGATTCTGAGTGATTGACCCGTGTTGATCTTCAGTTGATGGCCAATCCTAAAAATAGGTCAGCAAGCGATAAGCCTCAAAAATTTTTTGAATGAGAAGTATGTAATGCTGTGGTGGCCGGGAAATTTAACATTCATTATCTATTGGTCTTACACATCCCATTATGTATCCAATGGGCAGAGGCATAGCAAGAAGCTCCTGGGCCCAATGCCAAATCTGTACCAGAACCCACCCAACTATAAAGTATAGTTTATATTACTGGTCTCCTCAGATTGGGAAGAGACACCTTATGGGTGTTACCTCCTCAAGCTATGACCTGCCCATGGGCTATATTCATGGCAGGTCACGGTATAGAATGCCTTTGGTTACTATATAATTTTTTCTGACTTCGTTTCTTGGTTACTTACCTCTCTGGAATGGATCACAATTCTCATCATCTAGAAGTTTCTTCAGTTGTTGAATATCATTTTCCTTTGCAGCTCGTAGGAGCGGAAGGTCCTGGAACCTTGAATAGAAAGGTGGATCAGTATTATTCCAACATCCAATCATGACTAGGTTACAAACACCCAAATGGCACAATCCATGGGGGAGGGTCAGTTTACAGAATCTGCTCTAGCTCCTAAATTATTGAACCATAATGTTTGTTGATATAGAGGCCACCATCAGGGAAGTACCGATGATAATGGAAAGGGACATGGCATTATGTGATGTATGTGCCTGCAATGGGCCCTATAGTAGTAGGGGGTTGCCCTTAGCCATCCTGACTTAAGCGAGTCCATAGGATGCAGATAAAGTTAAATATAATGGTAGAGCAAAGAGTCATCAGTTGTGGAGGGAACAAAGGAGGCATCATTAGTGTGTGCTATACATTGAAGAGCACTATCGCTGTGTCGGGGCACAAAGGGACCTGGTAGGAATGGGTGGGGTCAACAGTGACAAAGGGATGGATTAGGGGTATGCCTTAATGCAAAAAAAAAAAAAAAAATTGCAATGGCACTGTACGTGCCACCTCACTTGTCAAACTTTGTTTCCTCTGAAACTTGGGAAGTATGTCTTAAGTGGTGGTGGTGGGGAACTTGTGAAACCTTTACAACGAGCCCACCAATGTGTTAAAACGGACCAGGTCTTATCTGTACAGAAGGCTGAACTACAGCTCATCGTAAGGTAAAAACATTGGTAATATATAATAACACCGCCAAGAACACAACACACCGCACACATCATCTACCGTTTCCTCTGAGTCATCTCCATCTTCTCCTCCTCAGATGACTGGCGTTTTGCAGCCCAACTGCTAATCCCTTCTGTGAGTGGATTAAACATGTTGTCATCTTAGTCAGGGGTCCCTGGTCGCTGCTGCCCCTTTAAGAGCAGAAATTGTGATGGTCACTGATCATAGTCAGTAAGATCTCCAGTCCTTGTCTTGTGAGGAGTTGTCTGGTGTACAGTGTCTCACCCGAGCCTCCTTCACTCCAAACCCCCATCCTCACCAGACCTGTTCCTCTTCTGTGTTAACCTGGTCTGTGCTGGTTCAATGTATCAGAGGTTGTACGCAGATCTGGATTGTGAGCGGATCTACAAGAGTCTCACTGATCCGAGTGAACTTACCCTTGCTGGGTAAGAAAATGCCTGATCTACAAAGTTGTAAAAATATTTTTCCCATACTTAAATGCTGTAGCAGAAAAAAAAAAAGCTAAATCACCATTTTTTCGCTGTTTCGCCTCCCAGAAAAATTTGATTATTAAGCAAAAATATCAGACAGACATTCTGCAAAATGGTATAAATAAAAAGCACAGCTGGTCCCTCAAAAAAAAAAAGACACTTTATGCAGCCCCATATACAGAAATATTAAAAAATTCATCAATGTCAGATTATACTCTACTCCAAGTATTTTTTTTTCTAAGTTTTGGATTTTTTTTAAGGGGTTAAAACGTTCCAAAAACTATATAAATTTGGTATCATCGTAATCATGCCGACCCACAGAATTCAGATAACGTCATTTTGGCTGCAAAATGAATGCCGTAAAAACGAATCTCGTAATAAAAGTCGCGCAGTTTTTCTCTAATTCTACCCCATTCTGAATTTTTCCCAGTTTCCCAGTACATTGTAAAAGCACCATTCAATATTCCTGACAAAATACAATTAGTCCCACAAAAATGAAGTTCTCATGCGGCTCTGTGAACACAAAAATACAAAAAGTTATGGCTTTTGGAAAGTGGGGAGTCAAAAGTAAAAATCAAAAATTTAAAAATGCGAGGCATTAAAGTAGTTGCATTTTAGTAGTGAAATAAAAGGAGTTGAGGATCAGGTTAGGTGGAAAGTTGGAAATGTTTTTCTCAGCCCCACACCCCCTTCCCCCTCCACCTCAATGATTGGTCAGACCCCATTGATCATTATCACTACATACAGATTGGAACACTCCACTAATCAGAATAATAAGGGGTGAATACTTATGCATTTATTTTATTTCATCTATAAAGGGTTAGACAGTGGTCTGTTCCAGGGGCATAAGGAAATCATTAGTATGGTATTTTTCTTAAAATCTTGATTTCTGGAGGGAAAAAAAAAGTAATTGAGATCGTGTCAAACACTCTACGAGGGAAACACCTGGTCGGAACAAGCTGTGCTGCTTACATTATAGGGAAGAAAGTCATTAAATAGAATTGTACCTAGACACACCCTGCGGGCACGAGCTACTTGTAATGCTCTTACATTACTTGCAGAAAGTTTTTTTTTTTTTTTGCGTAATAGTATCCTGGTAATGGTCACTAGAGGGCGATGCATTCCCACAGCTTACATACCTTTGTAATAACATGAGCAATCCATGAACTTCCAAATGTACGTTGCAGCTCTATAAAATCTCAAAAGTCGAAAATTAATCCTGCCTGTTTTTTTTTTTTTTTTTTTTTTTTTTACATAAAAACTCTATGGGAGCTCAAATATACTCAAGACCTAGCCCTGTCTATTACCAACATTTGCAGTATTTCTATGACAACTTGGTTTTATTTTTATTTATTCACAGTCTTCCCAAAGTCAGAACTTTTTTTTTTACATTTTTCTTATTTTTCGTGGGACAGTTTGCACTTCATAGTGGTAACATTTACTATGCCATGCAATGTACTGGGAAGCTGAAAAAACACTTCTGGGTTTTATTTTTAGGACGTTCACTGTGCAGTCCAAATGGATTCTGCTGGTCATTATGATTACGGCGATACCAAGTTTATAGTGTTTTGTTATGTTTTTAATGTTCCAAAACTTTGAAAAACAAAAATTTCTTGGAGTTGCCATTTTCTGGCACTTGCACTCTTTTTATTTTTTTATGCATACGAGGCTAAGTGATGCTTTTTTTTTTGTGGGTGCAGTTGCACTTTTTAATGATATCATCTTGGGAAAGATCTGACATTTTGATTGCTTTTTGTAAAAATTTTTTTGGAAGATGAATGGTTAAAAAATCAGTAGTTTGGCCATTTATTTTTTTTTCCAGTTATAGCGTTCGTCATATGGGAAAAATATTTTTAGATGTTTGTAGTTTGGGTATTTTCAGACACAGGACAGCCTAAGTGAGTATCTAGACCACAGTAACATGAGTCCCTGAGTTGGTTACCCTAACACTAATCATTATGCCATAAGGCTAGATAGATGTAGTGGTATATATTTATACCAACCTATAAGAACTAATGTACTAGCCTTTTTACAAAGGTACCCCAACCTTTAGATCTTCCTCCAGCCAATAATATAGCGGTAGGATGGGTCTAGATACTCACTTAGCAGGTGAAAGACACTGTAGGTAGTTTAGATACACCACATAGGATAATTAACCCATGAGTAGCCTGTATGAGAAGATATGGGAGTCTGGGATTAATGTGGTGCTATGGTTACAGTTGGTCATTTCATGGATATTTTACTATCCTAAACCAGTAGGTTTGGGAATTTAAGTAGCATTTTTAGAAATGATTTAATAAACGTTAAGTTTTAGTTGTCTTCACAAAAATTTCCTTTTTTTTCCCCCCTTGTTTTGGTTATTATTTGAAGCAACGTACCTTTGACCTATTTGCTTTATTAATACTATTAATATCAGATGCGTCTGACTAGTCATAAACAGTTTCATTTTCATATGCAAATTCTAAAAAGGAAAGAGTTTCCAGATGCAAATCTTACAGGTTATTCCGGTCCAAGGTGGAGAACATGAGGATAACAGCTTGTTGTGTGTCAGGCAGGCAGAGGAGAAGCATTTACACCAGGATCTGTGGTGTTGGTAGGCTAAAACATTGGCTTCTCTATTTTTCCACAGCTTGACTACGACTACGACTCCTTCATAAATGGCTGACAGCCATGGTCAGATAGAAGCTACAAAGCTCCGCTCATTCATGCAGAAAACACTAATTGAGTTAAATATACCAGTAAATATGCAACAAAACTATACAATTAGTTATACAATGCCACTAAGTGTCTAATTAAAAGTTTTCTGACACCACAGCCCTGCTATATACATTCTAAGAATACATTTGTATCTTGGGATTTGCTCTTAGGGACTGTTTTTTTAATCTTTTAAAATAACCAAAGTGTTCTTGACCGCCTCGTCCCTTTGACTACCATAACCTGCACTTGTCTTCCAAATAAAGCCAACGGGTCGGTCCATTGTACTGCAGTAATGTATTTTCTATTTCCACATTTTAGTATACAACACTTTACTCTAAAGTTACTGCTTAAATGACTGTTTTTGGCAGGACACCAGTAGAGAGACTGTTGTGTCTTCCCCCATTGTAAAAATTTTCAGAAAACAGACTTTTTTTAAATTAAGGTCAATAAAATGCAAAAAAAATATTGACAATAGTTTAAGATATAGGAGTTTCCCTGCCCAGGTAATATGGATACTTGTACAAATACATTCTATCATCCAAGGGGTATAATCCCAGTCCGCTCATTTTACAGTATGTCAGAAATCTCCATTTGACAATGACGACAACAAAACCTATAGAAAATAAAATTTTATTGACAAAAATATCATTCTACTGTCGACAAGAATTAAAGTGCAAAACCAAATGATGTTAAAAATATAAGCTGTTCTCTATCTTTACTGGACAGGAATCCTTATGGCAGAAAGAAATAGTTTTCCAGCATTGAGGGGTCTCAAACCATCAGAAGGGATGCGACAATGTCGGCACAGATCATGTATCAGGATAGGAAAGTTGAACAAAGAAATTGGAGTTTCTCTGAAAAAGAAGGGGTCAAATGATCCCAATGAATAACCTCCAAAATGTCCATCATGGGGTTGTTTGTAGTTTGCCACATGTTCCTCCCCGCTGTAGGTTTCAACCAATTAGCAAAGCAAATAGGGGGTCACATGACATTTCTATGCAGTCTTGACTCCAATGAAGCAGGAAAAGCCCCTAGGTGGTGGAACTAGGTTCTTCAATATCCAAAAGAAAGAAACACTGTTTTGGCAATAGGTCCATTTAAAGAGAACCTTTCATCATCTCCACCAATTGAAGTTCTTAGCACCTGTTAATAGCTGCTGCTCCACCGACTCCAGCACAGTTGGAATTTTCTTTCTAGACTCCAAAATTCCGGAGCAACAAGTGAAGTTAGTTTTGATACCTGGTGTGATTCAGGGCTCCAACCAGAGGCAGCCAGTATCAGAGCTCAGAATCGCACCCTTTTCCTGCTCCTGCCTGATACCACCAACCCGACAGTACAGAGCCTAAATAGCATATGAAGCACCAAATAGAGATTACTTGGGAATGGTGGGGTCTAGAGAGAAAATTCCAACCACGTCCATTGGTCACATGGCAATGCCACAGTTCCGTCCGATTAAAATGTATGGGACCGGGTTGCAGCATGACCATGTGACCAACGGACATGAGGTCACTTCCTGAGAAGAAAAAAGCAGTTATGTTTTTTTGAACTCCTGCACAACCCCTTTAAGGATATTATAGTATCGATATTGCAAGAAATACACAATTGTAAGTACAAATAGCAGAGCAGTTTTACAAAGAATAGAGCAAGGAAGAAGCAAAAATCCTAGAGGGGTTCTTCAGGTATCTTTTTAGGCTTACTTCCTCAAGGGATTTTTAGATTCTGCACCTCGGGGTTTTAGTCTGGTTCCATCCCCGGGTAACATAATCAGAACCAGCACCAGATGTCAGGGTCGCTCTGCCTACTCCCTGTGTTCACCACTAGTTTCCTCTGCTATGGGGGCTTGTTTTACTATAGTCTGCCAGCCCCCATACCACAGGTAACCAATTGTGAACACAGGAGATGGAAGGAGGAGCGACCTGGGGCAGGGCGCCATTTCCAATCACATGCCTCAGGGTCAGAACCAGCCCAGAACTTATAAGTACAGCATCTAACGTCCCCAGTCTAAAAGTCTCCCTGGAGAATCCCATTAAGACTATAGTAAGTCATTTCACATTACATATGATGCCAAGATCAACCTGCCCATCCGAGAGCTAACAGAAATATAAGCCAAGGACAGAAGATGATGGTATTTTGTTCAATACGAAGAGCCATGTGTAAATATTAGCTCTGAAAAGCACCATGTATGGATTAATGGAATTATCCTTCAATCACTAATCCATTACTATAAACATGTGTGTCAAGGATTAGATATACTAGCATCAGCGTACCTCAAGCCTACACAGTTATACAATGCCCATATTGTACACGCAATTAAAATCAATATTTCTTATATACCGATCACATCATTTTTAGTTAAAAGTCATATTTTACAGATGATGTCCTACAAATTATTTCCTACAACATAATATGGCACCAAGGTTGTACATATAAAAAAAAAAAAAGATACCTCATTGGCCTGGTATAAAATCCATGGTGAAAGGGGACAAAGGTCAGGTGGGTTCTATCATCTTTACTATCGGTGATCTGATCCTGGATCCATTCTCTACATGAGCACCAAAAGAAGAGCCAACATGGATGGGATAGTGGAACACCTCTAGGGATATGTAGCCATACTGTACTAATAATGATAGCAAGTAGGGATTTTTGGAGAGAAAATATACATCGGATCCCTAGGGTCCCAAGAGAAAAGGAGGATGGGGGGTGGGAATGGTATGAACCATTGACTCATTGGTTATTCATAACCTAAATAAGTCATTGTAAAATTATTAAAGTAATTTGACAGAAATACACCAAGTTTAGCACCAAAAAAACTAAGTGGATTTGCTACATAAAAAGTCCAAAAAAAAAAAACTTTTTAGAACATTACAAAACTTATTCTATATTAAGAAGGACATCTGGTTACATAGGTATCTGGGGTCTCAATATAAAGTATTAATTTGCTATTTTATTTCCTTGTGTAATAAAAGCAGTTGAGTGATCTCTAAAGCTGACCAGTTTCTAACTGGTAAAAAGTCATGTGCATGGCAGTGATCGGTAACAATTCAGAAATCAATTTCTCAAGTGTAAGAGAAGACATTCCCATTCTAAGAACCTATTTTAGAAGTAGAAATTATGTAACAAGCAAAAGAGTCTAAGACAGTCATGACTCCATCATTGGCAATGTCCTGTTGAAAGAGTTTAAATAAAGTGCTAATAGGCAAGGCAACACCCCAACCTAAGACACACGGCCAAGTTCTTTCCATTAGAGCTTCACCCATGTATTAGAGACACTAGGGAATGTTTACCGAGACATAATGGCAAGACTGTGGCGATGAAGGATTCTTCAGGAATTAATCCTAAAAGTCTTCATTAATCGGAGTAAATATCACAATGTACTTAATCAACAGCTGGATTAAGATTTGGACATCATGGTGGGGTAAGATCAGATGCTCTACTGAAGCGGGGCATTTGCTAGAATGAAGAATCCAACGTAGTAAATCTATCAAGTAGCAAAGGTCATCCAAGGATGTTGGATCACACCCAGAAGTAATGTTGTTTAGAGGAGATCCTTTCCCAAGGTCATCAAAGGAGGATAGGTGAAATCAATAGTCAACTTCAGAGGAGATCCTTCGGTCCGCAGAAGACACAGACCATCTGTGATTCATGAGCAATCAATTTACACATTTTTAATGTGGAGCTCAGATGATCCAAGATTGAAGTAACTATATGGATCACTAATCGTAGATCCAACAAATCTTTAAAACCAGACAAAGTAGAAGCGGTTGTCACAAACTCACACATCGTACACTGCCTCATCCATGTCAAGGGCATAGTTGACTTTGCCCTGTAGTTGCTCAAGTGAGGCTTTTTTAATTAGATTCCAACCCCTACTTGACCTTCTCTGAGAAAATTTTCGGAGCAAAGCAGGAGTTTCACTGATAGACACTCTTTTAGTTTTGAGCTCCTCTCCGGGTAAGTCCATTATCACAGATGCCTTTTCGCAAGCTTCATCATCATCATCTTCATTATTTTGAAAGACATCTGCAAAGCCCTTAGTTTTTGGCTTGTCTAAATCCTTGCGCTCCTCAACTCTGTCAAATGAGAAGATAATTATTTTTATTTACTTTAAGTCTTTAATTGTCCATCATTATTTGTAAATGAGGATATTCTAATTCAAAAATTTTACTTTATGTTACGCTTTATACAGTGGGGAAAAAAACTATTTAGTTAGCATTTGTGCAAGTTCTCCCACTTATAAAGATGAGGCCGGCCTGTAATTGTCATCATAGGTAGACCTCAACTATGAGAGACAAAATGAGAAAACTAATCCAGAAAATCACATTGTCTGATTTTTAAAGAATTTATTTGCAGTTATGGTGGAAAATAAGTATTTGGTCAATAACAAAAGTTCATCTCAATACTTTGTTGGCAATGACAGAGGTCAAACATTTTCTGTAATTCTTCACAAGGTTGGCACACACTGTTGCTGGTATGTTGGCCCATTCCTCCATGCAGATCTCCTCTAGAGCAGGGATGTTTTGGGGCTGTCACTGGGCAACATGGACTTTCAGCTCCCTCCAAAGGTTTTCTATGGGGCTGAGATCTGGAGACTGGCTAGGCCACTCCAGGACCTTGAAATGCTTCTTACGAAGCCGCTCCTTTGTTGCCCTGGCGGTGTGCTTGGGATAATTGTCATGCTGAAAGACCCAGCCACGTTTCATCTTCAATGCCCTTGCTGATGGAAGGAGGTTTGCACTCAAAATCTCACGATACATGGCCCCATTCATTCTTTCATGTACATGGATCAATCGTCTTGGTCCCTTTGCAGAGAAACAGCCCCAAAGCATGATGTACGACCAGTTGTGTTTCTACCAAACAGTTCTACTTTGGTTTCATCTGACCATATGACATTCTCCCAATACTCTTCTGGAACATCCAAATGCTCTCTAGCAAACTTCAGACGGGCCCGGATATGTACTGGCTTAAGCAGGGGGACACGTCTGGCACTGCAGGATCTGAGTCCTTGGCGGTGTAGTGTGTTACTGACGGTAGCCTTTGTTACGTTAGTCCCAGCTTTCTGCAGGTCAGTCACTTTGGTCCCCCCGTGTGGTTCTGGGATTTTTGCTCACGTTCTTGTGATCATTTTGACCCCACGGGGTGAGATCTTGCGTGGAGCCCCTGATGGAGGGAGATTATCAGTGGTCTTGTATGTCTTCCATTTTCTAATTATTGCTCCCACAGGTGATTTCTTCACACCAAGCTGCTTGCCTATTGCAGATTCAGTCTTCCCAGCCTGGTGCAGGGCTACCATTTTGTTTCTGGTCCTTCCACAGCTCTTTGGTCTTCACCATAGTGGAGTTTGGAGTGTGACTGTTTGAGGTTGTGGACAGGAGTCTTTTATACTGATAACAATGTCACACAGGAGCCATTACTACAGGTAATGAGTGGAGGACAGAGGAGCCTCTTAAAGAAGAAGTTACAGGGCTGTGAGAGACAGAAATCTTGCTTGTTTGTAGGTGACCAAATACTTATTTTCCACCATAATTTGCAAATAAATTCTTGAGAAATCAGACAATGTGATTTTCTGGATTTGTTTTCTCATTTTGTCTCTCATAGTTGAGGTCTACCTATGATGACAATTACAGGCCAGCCTCATCTTTATAAGTGGGAGAACTTGCACAATTGGTGGCTGACTAAATACTTTTTTCCCCACTGTACTAAGCACTAGGTTTTCCATTAAATTGTTGAACATGTCGTGAACCTTTTGACTTGGGAACCAATAGAGGGTTCCAACACAAATGTCGCTAAGAAACCTATCCCCTGCCATGACCAGTAGTGGATGTCCCCTGCAGTGTTTTATAGATGGGTTCACCCGTTTCTTGTGAAACAAAGGGAACGCATGTTTTTACCAAGCAAGATTAACATATCGCGAGCCAATAAAAAAATAAGCAAAATTCTTTTTCTTGCTGAACCACCAATAACAACATGCAGCCTATATAGATTGAGGGAATTTTTTTTATTTATTTATTTTTTTATAGAGGTCACTCACCTGAGATACCAAGAGTCTCCTAAACCAAATTCTTTGCCGCTAATGCCAAGACGAGGCCAGAGAACCTTGGGCATCTTTCGTTCGAGCATTATAGTGGTAGCGACAACCTGCACAAAGAATATAAGAATATTTTACTATTAAAGCTTGATGTACAGTGACAGAGGAGATCTACCGAGCTAAATGCAGCACGATTATGACTCAAACTGCGGCAAAAAAGGTGCACATGACTTGCATGAGATTTCTTTTTGTGCTTTAATAGATAGTTTTGAAAAGGGTCTAGACAATGAGGCTTATGTTAGAGAAAAATTGGCACGGTTTAAATTTCACCAAAATTGATACAAAATTTCGAAACAAAAATATTGGTCTCAAGTGAACCAGTCAAGAGGTGGCATAATGGAAAGTACACCGAAAAATGCACTCAATGTATAATTATAGATGCACCAAAATATCATTATCAATTATTCAACTGAACCAAAATAGTAGATCAAAAATTATATAATGTATAGAATTATAAAAAGTTGTATAATCTATATAATTATACAAAAAAAAAAAAAAAAAGAAAGATATAAAGTAAATTCAACCTCTTTACCAAGGAAGATGCCCAAACCAGGCTCAAAATAGAGTTCCATCCTTACTGCAAAGCATACTGGCACAGCTGTAGAGACCACAGTAGCTGCCGCTGCAACCAGGCCCAGAAGCCAGGGGGGCCCATAGGTCACCCTTTAACACACTAGGCTTGGTTAAAATGATGTGATCTCCTTTCTGATTTCCTTTGATCACTGGCAGTCTGTGAACTGTAAATTTATCCCCCCTGCCCTCTGGTGCACCAGTGTGAGTAGATTTATGATACACAGTCATCCACTGTCAGAAAAGAGGAAGTTAACCCTTTAATGGCAAAATTAGCAGCAGGTCAACAGCAAGTAGTCAAGGAGGGATTCTGTAGGGGAGGCTGAGGCACAAAAGGGGAATGAATACTATGTGAGGGCATTGACAGGGGATGGGAATGATGGGAAGCTTATGTGTTGTGGAGAAGTCTTAATGGTAGTCTGGGCCAGATAGAGAAGAAAAGGGAAATGTAAATGCAAAAATGTATTTATGGGACATGGCTGAAGGTTACAAGGAGAGCACAGGGGATCCTTAGCTGAGCTTTTGTTCCAGGGCCAGTGAGCCTTTAGTATTTACCCTAGTAAGTATAGTTGAAGTTATACTGGGGACCCCTTGACAAGCCCCACAGAACCTCAGGGTTTTAAAAAATCATAAATAGGGAAATATTAGAAGTTCCACATAAAATATACTAGAACTCTCACTTTACTGATGTTCTGTACGTATAACACTCTAGGCAGACACAACCCGAGTCCATAAAATGAGCAAATTATATGTTTTCCTACCCTTTATCTGAGGTCATTATATCCATCATTATTACATTACTGCCTCTTCCAGAGTATGTCAGATATTACAGACCTGTCATCACACTTGATTATAGGTTTCTATCAGGTATAATCGTCATCTGCATAATAATCCATCATTTTAGTTACTTGTAATTCAGATGTGACCAATGATTATAGCTTCTATCTGTAAAATGTACAGGTATACTATACTGTACCTTACTTATCTTGGATGAAGAAGTAACAATTGGACCTGGGCCCTTTTGCATGAGAGAACCCTCTGCAACAGGTGTACAGGGTGGTCCAAAGGTTTGGAAACAACAAGGCTTTCCATAGGAAGTATGGCGACAACTGAAAAAATGGGAAAGCCATCGTGTGTCTGTGCGTGCTTGTGTGTGTCTCATGTTGCTTCGGGGAAGGGGGCAAATCTGTCGGTGGAGGGGTCTAGCATGGTGGCCATTTTGAAAGCCACAACCTTGGAACCAAGTCGATTTTTCCAGATGGGAAGAGGTGCAAGTGACATATGTATGTATCTTGATCAGATACATAACCCTAGCAACATCTCATGCACTGGATGGTGTTCCCAACCACTATAATTTTTTTTGGGTGTCTCCATATCTTTGGACCACCCTGTTTTTGGGCTCAGGATTTCGCAAATACTGGTAGGAGAATGTTACCCAGACTAATCTTTATAGTACAGATAAATAAATTTCAAGGGATGGAAGAAGACACAAATGATAATTCCTCAAATGTGAACACACTCAAGGAAACTGAACTTAATATGGCAACATAACCAGGCAGATCAACTCACCTGAGCTCTCCATAACTCATCTCCTTCATGAGCCACACGCCAGTGTGTATCCCCCATCATGGCAATTAGAAGATTCAACATAAGGAGTGCAGCGACAACTGCAAATGCCGAGTACATGACGCTGAACATGAATGGCAGGTCTACCGTGTAATTGGCTGGACCATCGATGATTGTTAGGAAAAGTTCAAAGGTGCTAAAGAGGGACATGGGGTAGTTCATGAATTGTCCCAGTTCTTCAGGGTCCTGGGTTTGAAATATGATGTAAAATGCTGTGAAAGAAAAGAAGAAAATTATGATTGATAAAATATTGCACATTTGAGCTGTGTGTATGCGGGCAATGACCTGTAACTAGATTCCTAGAGATATACAAAATGAACTCTCACCTGCACCAAACCCAAGAATAACCACAACCATTAGCCAACAAAAGCGTAAAAGGTCTCCAAAGATCATCTGAAACAAAGAAAATCTAGAATCAATTTCAAAAGATATTCCCTTTATAGAAGATGATATTTCTGTTTCTCGTTTAATCTCTTGCGATAGACGATAGACTCTGATAGAGAGACAATAGTCAGAAGTAGATTGCCCAGGAACTTGACAAGAGGTTTTGAAGGAAACCATTAGTGATGGTTAAGCCTCATAAGATTTGTTTTGTAAATATTTGCAAGATTCGCACACAAGTTTCAGCTTGGACCGAGCTTGGTAGGTCCAATCTGGAAGAGCTATTATGTTCTGGGGTCTGAAGATAGCCAGAACTATTATTGGAGATCCAGGGGAGGTGTGGACAAAATAAATACTGATATCTTTCCTGGGATGTCTGATCTTCTTTCCCAGCATCTGGTCTTCACCCACAGGCACTTACGGTTTCTTCTGGTATTTTCTTCGATGTCACACATCACAGGGATCACCTCTGAGACCTAAGATTGGACTTTAGCAGTCACATGGGATGCACAAACAGAATGATGCTGATGTCGGAAGGCCACACATGACTGCTGAGGAACAATCAGAGTGCATATGGTGCATGATGGAGAAGATGCCAGAAAGGGCTGCAGGAGCTCATGGGTGAAGACCACAAATGATGACTGGACAGGCTGGAGTGGTAAGGAAAGGAGATCATTAGTGTTTTTAATTTTGTTTGCATTGTCCCTGGGCTTCAGCTTATTATACTCTGGGGACTGAATAGGTCGTAAAGCCCAAAAATGTAGGGTTTGGTCAAACAAGAACCTGGCTTGTTACTAGCCACTTCCTTCATCTGTAGAAACCATCAGACTAGTTCTGCCCCTTGAATGCTGTTTTCCTGGTTTTCAGTGCCTTAGAAATTTAAAAGTTTGTAAAAATTTGCTTGGTGTTGCACCAGTGGTCTAATTTTCTATTACACGTAGCAAAGATTAATTTGGATTTCGAGTTTCATGATACTTTATCACAGAACACTACAAGCACCATTGAAAAGAAACTCAAAGTCAAGTTAACAATACAGGGGAATGTAAAACGTTGTTATATCATTATGTCCCTTATTTTGTTGCAGGTCCCTATTTTAGGATTTGTTATATTATATGGGAGAAATATTGCTCTGCAACAGGAAATTAAACCATCTTCTTAGTAAATTTTCAGAGCTCTCTATGGAGCCTTATTTTTGTAGTTTTAGCAAACACAAAAGGAAAATTTTCAAATAAATTATACTTGTAATAGAGAAAAGTCTGTACCAGGACACAAAATATGTTAAGATTTACCTTTTGTATCATGATGGTAAATGGTCCAAGCATCTGAAAACCTCGTGTAAAATACATAATGTAACACCAGCCCAGCACCAAAGCTACCGACATAGGAACCACTTCTCCATCACTGTTGGTCAACCTCATGACCAGAACTGCCATCACCATACAGGCAAAAACAATTCTACAAAAACAACAGAAGTGTTATGTACTATACACAAAGAAATCTTAAAAAAAAAAAAAAAAAAGAAAAAAATGTAATGTTCTTACATGATAATATGAAACGGACCACCAAGAACAGTCTGTCCAAAATATCTTGTGGCTCCCACCCTAACAAGGTCAGGAATCTAAAACATTGAATAAAATCATTAGAAATTATCAGAAATCAAAAGAGAAATCATGAATAAGGACTTTGAAGATTTCTTACCAAAAGCAGTAATATAAAAATTGCCCCCAGAACGCTTATAAGCTCCCCAACTAGACGGACGTCATCCTGGTAGGTTTTGTAAGATTCCTGTTGGGATCCAATGAAGAACAGTCATAAATAAAAGAAAAGGGAAAGTAAAAAGAGAAAAATCTTTATCAGTTCATTGTACACTTACATGAAGAGGTCTCTGCATTAAGATGGTGAAATCTCGAGAATTGTTTGGCTTAAATGGAACTTCCTTAAGAGGTCTGTAAGTGCAACACATGGTCACGCAGATCATATACAGGACATAAACTGCTGCTAAAAACCAAAAATATGGTCGACCACAGGTCCTCCACTTTAGACTAACAAGTTCTTTCACAGGTGTAAGGTCAAGGATATGGCGGGCCTATAAAAATGTTGGGTGAAAAGACCTTGTTAGACAATTCTTTGGTCATGTAAGTATAATTAACATGTCAAACCTGATAAACAGATATACTTACTGCTCTCTTTCTGGAAGATACCACAAGTTCTAGCACTGACTCTTCTTCTCCCCAAGAGTCTATGCCAGAAAGATCATATAAGACAGAGCTAATCGGGCCAAAATTCCACTGGATCTGTTTCCTTTTATTTAAGAGATGCTCGAACATCTAACAAGTCAAGAAGAGATATAAAAATTAGATGAACAAAACCCATGAAGAGCTTTTATCAGGAACACTAAACATGAAAATGATAGAAAAAAATATCCAAGCACTTCATCCACTGATTCTTTCACTTTTACCCCATTTTGTCTCTGCAGCAGGAGCCTCCCCCCTCAACTTGTTCAGTAGGAGTCTACAAATATTACCAAGCTCCACCCCAAAAAATGGGGCAGAAGAAAAGGAAATTAACCCTGATATTCCCTGTGGAATGTTTACAAGACAGGTTCAAGAAAATGTAGACAATCCTATAGACTGATAGAGAGGGCAAGATTATCTTCAAGTTTATTTTTGTCATTTAGTTTTAGGTTTAGTGTTCCTTTAATTTTAATCAAAGCTTTTTTTTTTTTATAGAATATTATGCAATAAGACATAATAATATATTGAAGAATCTTAGGCATACCACCTTTTTCCATTAGATTTTCATAACAGAGGTCTGAAAGTTCTCTTGAAGACCACCAAGTTAGACTAGCATAAGATTATTATTATTATTTATTTTTTTGGGGGGGAGGGGGTTAAGGATCAAATCTCATCTGCCATGATTATCATACTATCGAATTCTTACTTTAGACTGTTCCATAGCAACTAGAAATGGCACCTTAAAGGGTTAGTCCCATCTCGGTAAATGCTGCTGAGATGGCAGTAACTGCTCCCCATCCCTACGGCTGGAACTTACGGGAACAGACGATTAGTGTTGTTTGGTGACGTTCCCATAACTCCCATAGAATAGTCAAAAAAAAAAAAAACTAGCGTAAATTGTTAATAAATCTTTTATTAACTTACAACAATATTTCCCTCGGCGGCAGATAATTTGAAGGCAGTAAGACCCATGTAGTTGGGGATCGTCTGAATGTCCATATCGTTGTCCTCTTCATCATCATAGGACAATATAAGATCAAACATCTGGCATGAAAAAGTCTGGTTAGGTTGTAGGGCCAGGATATGGAGTATGGTGTTTCCTACAAAACAGAAAAACCATGAATTACATATTTATTGTAGCCAATATTCAGATTTATTTCTGGATATAAATTAGATTAGGTCACCAAAGCATCAGATGGGTAGAACCCACACATTCCCTCAAGGTATGTAATTCTCATCACAATGGTCATACAGACATAGTGATCCTTAAAGGGGGTGTCCAGGATTTGAATGGGAGTAAAACAAAAAAATAATAACAACCTATCCCCAGTTCTCGGTTGTCCAGTTGGTCCCCTTTGTCAGGACTTGCCATGCCAGAAACGGAGGAGCTCACATTACCATTGAGACCAATCAATGGCCGCTGGAGAGGGACTGTGACATCACTCACATACATCACCAGTTCTTTACCAGAAACTATTGAGGCCAACTGATTGGTCTTAGGGGTCATGTGAGTACACCCTCTTTGTGGCATGGGAGGGAAAGGGGACCAGGACTGGACAATAAAGCACCAAAGATAGGGTGATAAGTCTTTTTCTTTTACACTCACCCTGGTGGCACAGTGTTTGCTCCAAATACTGGATCATGCAGCCAGCAAGTTATCATATAAAGTCTGTTACATATCTATATTGGCACTGGGATTATATGCGCACACACTGACTAATCACAACAAAATTTATGGGGATACCCAAAAATATCAATGGCCTAATTGAATGAGTTCTTAAAATTTGTTCTCACCATAGGAATCTTGAGCCCGAATGCAGGCACCATTCTCAATAAGTAGGCGGACAATGGCCTCGTTGCCAGTACATGCAGCAAAAGACAGAATGTGTTCACCTAAAAGAGAAAGAAAAGGATTTGGAAGATATCACGGAAAGAGGATCTGACAAAGTTGGTAATAAAAAAAAAAAAAAAAAAGAATTAGCAATAAAATTAGGTAAAAGATTAAAAATTGAAGAAAAAAAAAAAAAAAAATGTGGCACTGATCGCTGCACTAACCAAAGTAAAATAGGTTGTCTGCGCTGTAATTGAAGAAGCTGCCGATGGCTCGAGGAGAACAGACATCAGCACCTTTTTGGATCAATAGTTTCACCAAATTCAAGTTTTGGTTGACAGCAGCGACGTGTAGTGCAGTTTGTCCTATAACAAGAAAATATATTTAACGCCAGTTTTCAGCTTCTTTCAAGACAGTCAAACGAGCGGAGAAAAGAGTAACAGTTAGGGGAGGTCTGTACTAGGTAGAGCTGTTATTCTCGTAAAATTTTTTTAGTTCCAAAAACATACATTGTGATTGTCAAGAGGAGTAAATTGTAGCAGTAAATTTGCACATAGAGCAATGTGGTGCTCATACAGGTCATCATTTCTCTCTAAACCTCATTGTATTAAATAAAAAAAAAAAAAGTGATGGACAACCCACTGAAACAAAAAATGACCATAGAACAATACACCAATACACGTATCTGACCTTCATATAAGGTGGAGGCAAAAGTTTGGTTGATGAGGTCTGGTGCAGCCTCTAGAATTATTTCGGCAGCCTCCAGGTTATCGTATGAAACGGCCACATGAAGTGCGGTCTCCCCCACAGCTCCTGATAGACAGAACAATGACATTATGGGTAGAATACGCCAAAGGAAGGCCATAAAATCCATACTTTCTCCTGCTCTGTGCACCTACCTCTCACATGGAGGTCAATCGATGAGTACTCCAGCAATTTTTTGAGACCCCCGATATCATTGTCTTTGGCAGCACTAAGTAAAGGACTCTCCAGGATCCTGGGAAAGACAAGACACTTGTATCATAAAAAGTGATTGGATTATACATTTAGAAACTTGAACCCCTGAAGACAAGGGGAAAATTCACTAACTATCAGGGCTTTCTCGGTTTCACTTCTGTAGATCCTAGTCAATGGGGCCTAAATGCAAAAATCATACTCCACCCATGAGCAAACTCCAAGTCCTGAAAATTGCATCTCAACAAACTTTGGACACTTAGTTGCGATATTCAGGCCATGTAAATCCTACAGTGGTGCAGATCTGTGGTGGTGATCCCAAGTCGTTGGGATTTTTAGGCGCTGGTACATTTGTGATGAAGGCCCTCCCCTTAGAGAGTGTGACATCACAGCCATTAAGACTCATTTTTAGGCGGTATTTAGAACCAGAAGACCCAGAGGTATTTTGTCAAGTAGGTTTCAGATTTGACTTCCTACACCTAAACTTTTCTGATCATCATGTGAAAGTTTATGGCAAAGTTTACTTTTATTATAGAAAAATACTTCTTTCTCCAGTTTTTCCCCTGCATTGACCACAGACAGAGCACAGAGATAATAAACATGGCTGTAGCTTGAAAGTGAGGTCTTATCTCCTTCCAGAGCTGGTTAATATTTTGCCTCATACTCCAAGCCCCTTGAAGTGTTAGGACTAAAAATACATTTTCATCTCGTCCTAAAGTCTGAAAATCTGTGTCAGCTGTTAAAGAGGTTTTCCCCATAAAAGTCATTTATGGCATATACAGGACCTGTAGCATTATACACAGTTTCTGTAACTTCCATTAACTCCTATAGGAGTTGTGGAAACAGCCCTGAGCCCTTAGCTGAAAGTCTTCTAAGACATCCAGGTAAGTAGCAGGTCACAGAGGGTACCCTCTATGGGACCCACATCTATCAGACATTTATGGCCCATCCCATGGATATGCCATAAAAATCTTTTCTGGGAAATCCACTTTAATGAGCGGAAAACTCTATTGACCCTGGTTTTAAGATATTCTTAATCCCTACTCCAAAAAAATTCTCTAAAATCTCTCAACTGGGTGTTTTTTTTCTATTTCTATTTTCTCTCTGTAATTATTAGTTGTTACTTGTATAGTTGTGAAATTGTTTCTGGCATTGACCCAGTTACATGATATAGTGCGGGTTTACACTAGTAGTTGGCAGTATGGCATCGACAAGTCTGGCAAGGAAATGTTGGCTTTTGCCTTGTATTTTGCTGAGCCTGTTAGATAAGTGCACATAACCATATTATGTAGTATTATGCAATATACAAAGAAGTTTTCTTAAAAATGTACAAGTAGAAGGCCTGCAAGGTGCTTTGGGTTTTGGCGGTGTTACATCTTAACACGTCCATAACGTCTTACAAAGTGCAGCAATTGCGTCATCCCTGAGTAGTGTTGCCGGACCACTATGGTGAATTGTGTTGCCGATCTACCTAAGCAAGTTTGCCTCCGATGCCAAACTATGCCGGCCGTACTACTTTGCCTCATCTGGAAGTATAGTAAGAGTCTGAGTAGAGTTGCGCTAACCTCACAAGATTGTTTATGAGGTTTGGGCCAAACTTTTTCAGCAAGAACCTGAAGGGCTATCATTTTACTTTGGGGTCCCTTGAGACCTCAGATTATAATAAATGGAGGCCCAGGTGAGGCAAGTAAAAACAAACTGTTACATTCACCTTGCCGCATCTCTCCTGGGCATCTGGCGTTGATGCGTCTCACCTCTCCTGGGTCAAATTGTCATGACTTCGGCACGCTCCTCTTGGCATTCTCTTCAGGTCTGTTCTGGCCTCTGGCTGAGGCCACGCACCTCGGATTGGACCTCTGCAGTGACCCTGGCGAGCATGGCATCAGCTTGAGGCCAAAAAAGAGAATGCCAAGAGTCCATCCAGGAGTGGGGAGGCAATGCGAGTATAACAGTTTGTTATTTTTACTCACCTCTTCTGAGGCTCAGCTTATTATAATCTGGGGTCTAAGTAGTCCGAGTATTATACTGTTTTTCATTGGTGGTGAACCCCAAAAATTTTGGTTCCCGTCAAACCCGAAACTTTTGTAAAATGTGTGTCAAATCCGCTTTTAACCAGATTGTGCAGCTCAGACCTAGGTCTAAGCTGCACAACCTATTCCATGCCCCAGTTTATTCAGCGTGTGCCTGTGAGTTGTCATGGGGTAAGAGACTTCATTGGATTTTTCATGATTAATCCAAATATTTCTTTGGAGTTTAGCAGCATCAGAGAAATTTGGCAGCCACTTATCAGACCCATTATATTAGAATAACATGGACATGAATGTTTTTTAAAGGATGTTTTTGTCAGCCAAGCCATCAGTTTTTCTAAAAGCATATATCAATAGCCACTGTCAGACATCTGAATGTTCAATTTGGTCACCCACCTGTGTAGAAGTATAAACAAACTCTTCTCATCATATATACCTCAGTGTCTTGTGTGTAAGCATTCCATAGTGTGGGTAGAAACCACTGCATGACAGTCCACACTGAGTTAAGCCATTACAGGAGCAGCTGATGGTGCTGCTACAGTTACAACAGCTGGTGCTGCTACAGTTACTACAGCTAGTGGTGGTGGTGCTGCTGCTACAGTTACTACAGCTAGTGGTGGTGGTGCTGCTACAGTTATAACAGCTGGTGGTGGTGCTACTAATACTACTCCTCCTTCTCTTCAAAATATTGTATTATCTTCCAGTGAAAATATTAGTAGAATTACACAGACTGAGCTTCATACAGTATTTTCCCTTTGTTTTTATATATTAGTATAATTACCACTTAGGATAAATACATGCAAACATCTTGAGAACCTGCGGGCAGAGCCATTACATGAGCCTTTCATTCCTGAATACATTTCTGGATTCCTGTTCACTTTGCATCACAACACTTAGGCTTGTTTCAAATTGCAATGTTAAAAATAACCAGAACCTGTCACATCGGAGCATAATTTACATAAAGCCATTATATATCATTACATGTGCAGGGCTCCCACAGTTATCTAATACTCAATTAGCCCCTCCCACTTAAGAACTAGGTAGTCTAAATATATATTAACTGGCTTCAAGTCTATGACTTGGATTGGGAGAATTTCTCTCACTCAAGGAGAAATTTTCCATTGAGAATTATCTTCAGCTGTGCAACATTGGAGGAGTTTCTTGTTGTTTATATTATTTTTATTCTTGTATTTTCATATGAGCACTGCTGAACTCACAGGAGTGGTTGTTGGGGGGGGGGGGGTCATCCATGGGTCCTAAATGTTGAGAAGTCCCAAGTACTTCAGGCTGCATAGGTGAGTTTGTAAAGCGGTAGATCTGGGTTACTGATATAACCCGTGTCTACCAGGGGGGGTTTCAGGGTATTCCACTACAGGAGAAGTGGTTTTAATCAAGGAAAACCAAATTCCAAGAAGGCTGACCTTAGGGGACCACACCCCAGGGAGTCCCAGTTTGTGCTGTGGGACCCAAACGACGGAGAGACTGTCTGGCAAAACAGCGGTTACCTGCAGACACCATAGACTAAAATAAGGGTCCACCTTGTGTCCGCCATTTTAATACAGAACAGGACAAGACTTTTCTCTATGCAGATTTCTCCGTCGCAGATGTGAACTTAGCCTAAGCTTGGATATGCTTAGTACTGAAGCCCTCCAAGTGGAGGATAGTTCCTTCCACTGGAAATTTTTAGCCACTCCTTAGTATGTGTTGGGCCATTGACATATTGCATTGTAATTTTTAGTATAATGAAGAGGCAATAAAAGATTCTGTGACGAGGAGATGCCCAATGGCTAGGGCAGACTCAAACCAGAACATTTCTACCACCAAATTTTACAGTTCTTCTGGTGAAATTTTGTGTTTGGTTATTGGTCCTATGGCCAAATATCTTTGGTTTGTGGTCCAATGTGCTCTAAACCATCAAGACATTGTGGTTCATCCAAGAACTTTAGTATAAGGGCAAAATAGAAAACCCCTACCAGGATCCAGGTAATGTCTCTCTCTTCTGGATACAAGGTGACATGAATTATAGATTTATTAAGACTGGAGTGATGGATGCCAGTCTTAATAAAGGACACAATAGGTGCAGGGCATGGTGGATTTATGAAGAGGCTCTGGCCTGTACGGCAGAATGGAGATCTTATGCTAGTTAGGATCTAACATGGATTCACATTATAACTCACTGCAGAAAACTGGCTTGAGTAATGTCGGGCCGAAGGCCCACCACCCCAGCCCACCTCGCTTTGCCCGCAATTGCACAGTGTGACAAACAAAGTACAACAGGGGTTGTGGTGCAAGAAAGGGCCTTGTGCAAAATGTGCACCAAAATATTATCCCCTATGACAGAAAACTGATATAGAGGGATTTATAAGTTGCCCTGGACAATGATTCCCCCAGGTCCCCATCAATGTTGGTAAATGGGAAAGTCCTATCCAGGTAATATGGTATTTCGTTTAATTAAAAACTGAAATATAATAATTACTTATGTACACACAAGTCACAGGAGAGCAAACACAGCAAGAGAGACAAAATGAACTCAGTATTATAGTACTTACAAAACATGCCGTAGAAATAAACACAAATATATTCACAAGTACATCTCATTACAGCACTGGCTTTATCAGTTTACAAAAAAGCAACTTCTACCTGTTCCCGCAATATTCTTGTACATAGGGGCAGTATTACAGTAGTTATATTCTTGTACATAGGGGCATTATTATAGTAGTTATATTCTTGTACATAGGGGCAGTATTATAGTAGTTATATTCTTGTACATAGGAGCAGTATTATAGTAGTTATATTCTTGTACATAGAGTGGCAGTATTATAGTAGTTATATTCTTGTACATAGGAGCAGTATTATAGTAGTTATATTCTTGTACATAGGAGCAGTATTATAGCAGTTATATTCTTGTACATAGGGGGAGGTATTATAGTAGTTATATTCTTGTACATAGGAGCAGTATTATAGTAGTTATATTCTTGTACATAGGAGCAGTATTATAGTAGTTATATTCTTGTACATAGGGGCAGTATTATAGTAGTTATATTCTTGTACATAGGGGCAGTATTATAGTAGTTATATTCTTGTACATAGGGGCAGTATTATAGTAGTTATATTCTTGTACATAGGGAGCAGTATTATAGTAGTTATATTCTTGTACATAGGCAGTATTATAGTAGTTATATTCTTGTGTGGGAGTATTATAGTAGTTATATTCTTGTACATAGGGGCAGTATTATAGTAGTTATATTCTTGTACATAGGGGCAGTATTATAGTAGTTATATTCTTGTACATAGGAGCAGTATTATAGTAGTTATATTCTTGTACATAGGAGCAGCTATTATAGTAGTTATATTCTTGTACATAGGGGCAGTATTATAGTAGTTATATTCTTGTACATAGGGGGAGGTATTATAGTAGTTATATTCTTGTACATAGGAGTAGTATTATAGTAGTTATATTCTTGTACATAGGGGCATTATTATAGTAGTTATATTCTTGTACATAGGAGCAGTATTATAGTAGTTATATTCTTGTACATAGGGGCAGTATTATAGTAGTTATATTCTTGTACATATGAGTAGTATTATAGTAGTTATATTCTTGTACATAGGAGCAGTATTATAGTAGTTATATTCTTGTACATAGGAGGTAGTATTATAGTAGTTATATTCTTGTACATAGGAGGTAGTATTATAGTAGTTATATTCTTGTACATAGGAGGTAGTATTATAGTAGTTATATTCTTGTACATAGGAGGTAGTATTATAGTAGTTATATTCTTGTACATAGGAGCAGTATTATAGTAGTTATATTCTTGTACATAGGAGGTAGTATTATAGTAGTTATATTCTTGTACATAGGAGCAGTATTATAGTAGTTATATTCTTGTACATAGGAGCAGTATTATAGTAGTTATATTCTTGTATATAGGAGCAGTATTATAGTAGTTATATTCTTGTACATAGGAGCAGTATTATAGTAGTTATATTCATGTACATAGGAGCAGTATTATAGTAGTTACATTCTTGTACATAGGGGCAGTATTATAGCTGTTATATACTTTTTTTGTATATAGGACCAGTATTATAGTAGTTATATTCTTGTACATAGGAGCAGTATTATAGTAGTTATATTCTTGTACATAGGAGCAGTATTATAGTAGTTATATTCTTGTACATAGGAGCAGTATTATAGTAGTTATATTCTTGTACATAGGAGCAGTATTATAGTAGTTATATTCTTGTACATAGGAGCAGTATTATAGTAGTTATATTCTTGTACATAGGAGCAGTATTATAGTAGTTATATTCTTGTACATAGGAGGCAGTATTATAGTAGTTATATTCTTGTAGGAAATAGGAGCGGAGTATTATAGTAGTTATATTCTTGACATCATAGGAGAGCAGTATTATAGTAGTTATATTCTTGTACATAGGAGCAGTATTATAGTAGTTATATTCTTGTACATAGGAGCAGTATTATAGTAGTTATATTCTTGTACATAGGAGCAGTATTATAGTAGTTATATTCTTGTACATAGGAGGTAGTATTATAGTAGTTATATTCTTGTACATAGGAGCAGTATTATAGTAGTTATATTCTTGTACATAGGAGGTAGTATTATAGTAGTTATATTCTTGTACATAGGAGGCAGTATTATAATAGTTATATTCTTGTACATAGGAGTAGTATTATAGTAGTTATATTCTTGTACATAGGAGTAGTATTATAGTAGTTATATTCTTGTACATAGGAGCAGTATTATAGTAGTTATATTCTTGTACATAGGAGCGGTATTATAGTAGTTATATTCTTGTACATAGGGGGGGGTTAAAGAAGGTAATAGTATTCTTGTACATAGAGCAGTATTATAGTAGTTATATTCTTGTACATAGGAGCAGTATTATAGTAGTTATATTCTTGTACATAGGAGTAGTATTATAGTAGTTATATTCTTGTACATAGGGGCAGTATTATAGTATTTATATTCTTGTACATAGGAGGCAGTATTATAGTAGTTATATTCTTGTACATAGTGGGCAGTATTATAGTAGTTATATTCTTGTACATAGGGGGCAGTATTATAGTAGTTATATTCTTGTACATAGTGGGCAGTATTCTGGGGGGGGGGGTGGGGGCTTTTAGTCTTTTGGGGGGCCTAGGATCTTGCAGAAAAAAAAAATATATACTGTATGTAAAAAAAATTTATCTTTATTGACCCCTCGGAGGGGTGTATGTAACCATAAGGAGGCTAACCTCAAAAAGGAGAAGAAGGGGGTAGTCCTCCCCCCGGGGGGGGGGGGGGAGAAAATTTAAGAGGGGGTGGGTGTTGGTTGTGGGGGGGGAAAGAAGAGAAAAGGGGTGGGTGTTAAAAAACGGGGGAGGAGAGAAAAAGGGGGGGGGGGGTGCCCCTTGGGGGGGGGGTGGAGAGAGAAAAAAAAGGCGTACAAGTAGAATAACTACAGTATGTATAGTCAGTTCATCTCCCCAAGATACTAGTAAAACTTCACTTTAGCTACACAAACAATAAACTACTCATAATAAAATAATTAAACTATACAACGAATATAAAAAATAAAATGTGAAAAAAAAATTCTCAGTTTTGTAAAGAGAAAGTGGAGACATTAAAATAAAAGTTTAAAGGGATTAACCAGGAGTAGAAAACATGGCTGCTTTCTCTGTCAGGAAGTGACATCATGTGCATTCAGATGAATGGATCTGAGCTGCAGCATGGCTGTGTGACCAACGCACATGAAGTCACTTTGAAATTACATTCCTGCTATTTGTGTGATTTTGGCAGTTTGGGGATTACTCAGATGTGTTAAAAGTGATACCTGGGGTCATGGGGGGGGGGATGAGACAGAGTCTAAAATCGTTAAGGATCGGAATTATAGGTCAACACTTCAGGATCTGCACTAGATGTAACACAATGGATTACTTGGAAGGTTCCAATAGGAGTCAGCCTTTGTCACTATAAAATCTAATACACAATCACCATGCCTTTTATGTATCTTCCAGTTTTTGTAATTTAGTCATTTATAGGTATAGACTTATAAAAAATATAGAATTCTGTCATATCAACTTTAATGGCAAATGAAAATATTTTTGTCCACACACTGTCCTATATGTAATAAGAGGCCAGGTTCAACAAGTTCAACAAGCTCCACCCAGTCTGGCTAAGCCCTGCCCCAGCTTAAACGGAAGGTACTGGAAGTCAAGTATCCTTGGATTCATCTTGATTTAGGATGTTTTCACAAAAATCTGTTTTGCGGAGAATGGAATCAGGGACATCACAAGGATGACATCAACATGCAGGCTGTTTTTCTTTTCTTTTTTTTCCTTCTCATGGACTCATAGACTTGCATGGCTGAGACAAGTAGAGATAAAAAAATCATGTCTCTTGGTCCATGGAAAAAAAAACCCTAAAAACATAAAACAAACACAACCTATCCAGTTTTCAGTAGGCAACAAGAAGGAATTTATTCCAGTCTATAACACATTGGTCGGGCGACATTTACCATCGTTACGGATTAAGTGGAGATTGTAAGTAACATGATGGATTATGTAGCCATATAAACAATAAGAAATGTATTCCACACAAATAATGTTAATCTGAGCTACAATGTAACTAATTTTTAGTTGGTTGTCCATAGAGATCATCGAAGTTGGGGGGAGGGTTTTTAGTTACTAATTTATTGTACGATCCCTGGAGTTGGATCATTCCAAGTGACAATTAGGGCCACTTTAACCATAGGGCCAATGGTAGATTCGCACTGGGCCCCCTCAGCCGCCATGGATCAAGGGGGTCAGTGCCACATTTTGGGTGCTCTCCTGCTGTTCTGGCTAGCAATTTCAGCTCTGTGTCCTTAGGACACAGATAGAGGTTGAATACAGTAGTGGAGCACAGAGCTTTCAGCTATCAGTTCCGTGCTCCATTATTCGGCCGACAGCTGATGAGGTCTGCTCAGGGAAAAGCAATGAGCTCCAAGCCGCCGACATCACTACAGCCGGAGCCTGCAGGTCTGTGGGAACACGGTCAGGTGAGTATTTTTATTTTTTTTTTGGTTTGGTGGTTGAGGGGGCTAGTTTTAGGGAAATTAAATTAAGGAGGGGCCCACTTAAAGTTTGAACAGCGCCCCCTTATATGTTAAAATGGCCCTGGTGACAATTAATGAACATTTCAGATGAATAAATATTTAGTCTTCTCACACATCACTCCTTGTAAACACTTATCTTGAATGTCAAATGTCATTGAACGCCACTTACATTTCTCAGGCCTGTGACATCACATACATTGGTCACATGGCTATGCTGAAGATTCAAAAGAATCGGGCTGAGCTGCACTACCAAGCACAGCCACTACACAATATATGGCACTGTGCTTAGTAAGTAGTCAAGAGGCTACAGCAATCAATATTATAGCCATGGACAATGTTAAAATATTATACACGACAGTTTCTGACATCACTACAACTGCACGTCATTACACATCCTTCGAGGGTGCTCTTTTGCCCCTTATAGTGTGCTATAGAGATGTGTCATTTGGCAAGTAGAGGGTTAATTGTTGCTCTGCTCTTACATCTTGCATCATTCACATTAACTCACTCATTGCAGCAGCTTAATCCAAAAAGCCATTGTGCAATGTATATTCTACAGCAGACCAATGACCCAGCTCGTGTCAACCTCGTCCAGCTATGTACCCTAAATTACTTCAGGCACAATGTCATAGGAGGAAGTCTGTATGGGTTTATATGGAAGAAAACTGCATAAAACGACCGCCCTGTATATTACTGACAGCTGTATATCAGAAAACAGACTTCTATAAAGATATATCACATAATGATTCAGCATAAAATAATAGACCGAAAAAATACCAGGCGCTAAAAGGTGAAGATTTACTTTAAGGGGGTTCAAGCACAGACACTGATGCTAAGGAAAAGTCCTGACCTCTGCAGAATGCCGACATGGACACATTGTAACAAGCCAATGTTAAGAAGGGATACAATGGGCATTGGGGCCACTCTTCTTGTCTAAGCAGTCTCCCCAGTATTTCCCCTGTAGCCTCCTCATGAGGAGTTGAACTTCACAATGGAGTGGCTACCAGTTTGGCAACTCTTAGAGTGGTCACCATATAGGTGGTTGCAGGGGCCGGAGAGATACCAATGGTCACCACCGAAGGATCAGACAAAAACACAGTCATCAAAAAACCTTTCCAAAAGACCATCTCTTTGCAAAGACCACCCTCTTACCAAGACCATCAACCATCTTATTTTAGAAGATCACCCATCTAGAAGGCCACATTTTAATGCAATTTTGGATGGTCATCTCAAGGAGGTTTCACTGTATTTTGTAAACCAAAAAGCTCAGGAAAGATCAAAGACAAAATTTGTGATATGTTCCCAGTGATTTCAGAGGGTTTGGTCAACTTAGCTCATGTATGGCCGCCCTTACTTGAAGCAGTAGGTGCTATATTGTGTGTTTACTACTTTCTGGCGATATTTCTGCCTCACAATACCCTATAAAACAGAATATGATGTTTGGAAAAGGCCGATAGCAGCAATAATTTCTGCTTATATGACTTTAACCCATACTGGCCTCATATAAAACATGTATGTGAACTCTGTCAAGATCAGTGAAATTTATATTACCCTCTACAAGAAAGCAAAACAAAAACACTAGCCCAAATGGCAAGGTGTGGACCCAGAGTGGATGGAAGGTGGGGTCCAAAATGGAGCGTGTGGGATCACAAAGCACTATTACATACCAGAGTATAGTAAGTGGAGGCCAAATAACTTATACCCCTCTTGCCTCACCCCTCCTGGGTGTCCGGCTATGTCATGACACTCATCAAGCCCCATGTGACCGCTGAAGACCAATCACAAGCCTCAGCAATGACCCCCATGGAGCATGACATCAGGCGGAGGCTGGAAGAGGACTCCAGGGACCACGAGAAGCAGCAAAGATGCCCAGGAGAGGTGAGGTGAGTATAAGAGTTTATTTCTCTTCACCTTCCCTGGGCCTCTACTTATTATACTCTGGGGTCTAATAATAGGACTTCCAGCTCTATCCAAATAAGTTTGTTACAAAATGAACCGGAGGGCTGAACATCACAAACATTTACAAAACAAATCTTGTAAGGTTCGCCCATCTCTAATGCCGACATATTGCCCAACTCTGCAATCTGCATCTAGTTGTAACACAGGATTTGCTGGCATTTGTAGTTGAAGAGAATCCATTAGCATATGTTACGTCTACTATGAGATACTGCTGCAGTAGGGCAAGGTTGGAAGTTTTTGACATCATCTGGTTGCAGTTCTACAAGAGCTTTAGATATTACCAATATTTTTGGTTTTCACATTTTTAGACATTGCATTCTGTCCTTTCATAAACTAGGCGCTCGGCTTCACACACACCGGTAATATCTTCCGCATTAAACTCCTGAAACACTCTCACCATTTTAAAAACTTCCGAGCTTATCTTTACAACTATCCAAGTGGCCAAATGTGATCGGCTGATGCCCGCAGCGTGCCAGGAAGGTGTCACACTCTTTACAGATCTTCTCCAGCCTTAGATTGCAGTCAGCAGCCGCAGATTATCATAGGAAGCTACTCCAGCTAACAAAAACAGATAGCAAGGAGGTAGAGGAGGAGAAAAGAAGAAGAAGAAAAAATGCAGCATCTAAGGAGGAGTAGAAGATGATGATAAGGCAGAGGAGGAAGAGGAAGCAAAGTGCAGGAGACAGCCAGAGAGGAAGAAGAGGGAGCAATGTACAGGAGCCGGCCAGCTAGAGAGGAGGAAGAGGGAGCAAAGTACAGGAGCCAGTCAGAGATGAGGAAGAGGGAGCAATGTACAGGAGCCAGTCAGAGAGGAGGAAGAAGAAGCAAAGTACAGGAGCCAGTCAGAGAGGAAGAAGAGGGAGCAATGTACAGGAGCCAGTGAGAGAGGAAGAAGAGGGAGCAATGTACAGGAGCCGGCCAGCCAGAGAGGAGGAAGAGGAAGCAAAGTACAGGAGCCAGCCAGAGAGGAAGAAGAGGGAGCAAAGTACAGGAGCCAGCCAGCCAGAGAGGAGGAAGAGGGAGCAAAGTGCAGGAGCCGGCCAGTCAGAGAGGAAGAAGAGGGAGCAAAGTGCAGGATCCAGCCAGAGAGGAAGAAGAGGGAGCAAAGTACAGGAGCCAGCCAGCCAGAGAGGAGGAAGAGGAAGCAAAGTGCAGGAGCCAGTCAGAGAAGAGGAAGAGGGAGCAATGTATAGGAGCCAGCCAGAGAGGAGGAAGAGGGAGAAAAGTACAGGAGCCAGTCAGAGAGGAAGAAGAGGGAGCAATGTACAGGAGCCGGCCAGCCAGAGAGGAGGAAGAGGAAGCAAAGTACAGGAGCCGGCCAGTCAGAGAGGAGGAAAAGGGAGCAAAGTACAGGAGCCAGTAAGAGATGAGGAAGAGGGAGCAATGTACAGGAGCCAGTCAGAGAGGAGGAAGAAGAAGCAAAGTACAGGAGCCAGTCAGAGAGGAAGAAGAGGGAGCAATGTACAGGAGCCAGTCAGAGAGGAAGAAGAGGGAGCAATGTACAGGAGCCGGCCAGCCAGAGAGGAGGAAGAGGAAGCAAAGTACAGGAGCCAGCCATAGAGGAAGAAGAGGGAGCAAAGTACAGGAGCCAGCCAGCCAGAGAGGAGGAAGAGGAAGCAATGTACAGGAGCCAGTCAGAGATGAGGAAGATGGAGCAATGTATAGGAGCCAGCCAGAGAGGAGGAAGAGGGAGAAAAGTACAGGAGCCAGTCAGAGAGGAGGAAGAAGAAGCAAAGTACAGGAGCCAGTCAGAGAGGAAGAAGAGGGAGCAATGTACAGGAGCCGGCCAGCCAGAGAGGAGGAAGAGGGAGAAAAGTGGAGCAGGAGCCAGCCAGCCAGAGAGAAGGAAGAGGAAGCAATGTACAGGAGCCAGCCAGAGAGGAAGAGGAAGCAAAGTACAGGAGCCAGTCAGAGAGGAGGAAGAGGAAGCAAAGTGCAGGAGCCAGCCAGAGAGAAACAAGAGGGAGCAATGTACAGGAGCCGGCCAGCCAGAGAGAAAGAAGAGGGAGCAAAGTACAAGAGCCAGTCAGAGAGGAAGAAGAGAGAGCAATGTACAGGATCCGGCCAGCCAGAGAGGAAGAAGAGGAAGCAAAGTGCAGGAGCCGGCCAGCCAGAGAGGAAGAAGAGGGAACAATGTACAGGAGCCGGCCAGCCATAGAGGAGGAAGAGGAAGCAAAGTACAGGAGCCGGCCAGTCAGAGAGGAAGAAGAGGGAGCAAAGTGCAGGAGCCAGCCAGCCAGAGAAGAGGAAGAGGAAGCAAAGTACAAGAGCCAGTCAGAGAGGAAAAAGAGGGAGCAAAGTGCAGGAGCTGCAGTGTGTATTGTAAGATATGGTAAATGTAGTGATTTTATAGGGATTATCACCAAGTATTAGAATAACATTCAGATGAATTTTTTCTGATCTTATCTCCACCTAATGATGCTCAGTCTGAACATGTGAACAGTGCAGATCTGTGTCATGCAGATATTATGATCATTCATTTAGACATGGTGTCCTGGAATTACACCTATCTGGCATCTCTATACACTCCCCGACACTCATCACTGGGGCTGTAATTGGGCTGCTGTTATGGAGATGTTGGTAAATACTTCAGGCTGCCAAAACTCGGGGCTCGTAATTGTAAGCATTTACCAACACATTACCAGGCTCCGTAAACAGAAGCGAAGATGGAACAGCAAGTACAGGAATCTTACCCCATCTATCCTGCACATTAGGGAATACCCTAACCAGCATTGCCCTAATATAATGTTACAGTCTGAATTGTTACCTATAAAAGAAATTCCCTTTCCATGCAGTTACTTTGCATGTCTGCCATATTCTCATAATACAGAGAGATGTGTCCAGGATTAGAAAATACTTGGTTGCATTCTTCCAGAAACAGCGCCACATCTGAGCACAGGTTGTATGCAGTATTGCAGCTCAACCTCTCTTTCCTCAACAGAGGTGATCTGTAATACCAGGCAGAACCTGTGTACAGGTGTGGTGCGCTAATCTAAGAATTGAAGGATAAATAATTGGGGACCTATCCTTAGCATAGGTCATATACCTGGCTGTGCTTGGTATTGCAGCTCAATCTCATTGACATTGTAGCTGAGCAGCCGGTGAGACAGATCCCCCTTCACAGTACAAGTCTATAGAAGAGGAGTTGACCATGTATTTTAGAGTTTCCTGCATTAGTATGCTGCAAGAAATCATGACATTGTTTACATCTCACTAATAAGGCAGGATATGGGAGAACATTGATGCTATCAGTCTGTCTGTAATGTATGTGGGTGAGGTAGAATACCTTGTTCCTATTAGTCACAGATCATTAGTAAAGCAGCCAAGGCTTCTAGGTTTAACATGTTATAGGTAGGTCGTAACCCTTCCACAGGCTAGACAACTAAGACTAACAGCGAAGGTCACAGTAAAGTAACCTTAAACTACAAGCTTGTAGGTGTTTCTTTGCCCAAACCCTGCACATTGCAAGTTGACATGACAAGTTGTTTTGGTGGGACAAGCACTTTTAGCATCAAGATCCTAGTGACATTACCACCTCGGCGGCCCCTGTAGGTACATCCGTGTCATATGGTTATATCAAGGTGCAGCCAGGTTTTCTATAGGGATATTTGGGAAACTTTTGTGTCCCAAATTATATTTAAAATGCCATGTCCCCTGGGGCCATTGATGTCCACCAGTAGGCTGGAACATGTCCACGGTGGAGCATAAGGAGAGGGGAGAGGAAGGTATGACTGTTTATTATAATTCTGCAACTTCCCTGGACCTTCACTTATTATACTCCAGAGTCTAAAGAGATATATAATAGCAATTAGTGATTGGCAAATTCCAGACGTCTCAGGTTCGGCTGCAGATTTTTTGGAAAACGTGTAACAAACCCGGCTCGTTACAAAATCAGAACTCTATAGACAGTTCTCTGCAAGCTAAATAGAGTGGACTTCGGATTGACACAATGTAACAAGCTCTCCTTTCCAAATAGAGTCTAGATTGGATACATTTGTAACAAATCCTCAGCTGTGACAGGAATTAGGTCTGGACAGGTTATCAGTCTCTAGATATAAATATGAGTGTGAATATGTAAGAGACAGCCAATGTTGCTTAAGCTTCATTTGCTGTATAAACTGTTAATGTTGAATGTATTTCTGTGATTCTGTTCCTTTAAAAAAACAACCATTTAATTTGACATGGGGCCCCCCCCTTTTACCCCCCCCCCCCTCTCCGCAGACGGGGGGAGAGGGGGAAGGGAAAGAAGAAAAAAGACCCCCCCCCGGGAGTGTTGTATTGGGTTTTCCCTCTCAAAAAAAAAAAAAAAAAAAAAAACCCCCCCCAAACCCCCCCCACACCCCCCCCCCCCCAACCCCCCAAACAAAAAAAAAAAAACCCCCACCCCCGCGCCACCACCACTGGGGAAAAGGGGGCACCCAAGACAGGCAAGGGAAAGAACACACCAACCAGAAGGGACAGAGTAAAAGAAACCATTGCAGAATTGCCTGAACAGCTATATTTATATTCTCCCCTCATTCCTTAACCCTTTTAACTATAGAAATATATTTTCTGACACCGCGGTGCGTTCTTTCTGGTGCGGGCCAACCCCTGCCTTCTCTCGGTTCACACTTATTCACCAACAGCTCGAAAATAAGGAGAAATCAGATCGGTTCTCCATGAAAACAATTACTTATATTGTGGATTTTTCAAGCTATTTATGGATAAAACTTCTTACCAAAATGGTGCAAAATGAGACTTTCATCTGCTACTTATTGGAGCAGCCTCAATGCACAGCAATGTACAATTGTGTACAGCGGGTGCTTTATGCTGGTGCGCTGACTATTGGGCACTTGCTACATCTGTGCTTTGTTGCAGAATTTGCTACCCGTAAACCAAGAATGGATTTTTACTGACCAACTAATGGCCTGTTCACACTGGTATATACGGTCTGTGTGTCAGCCATACTCCCTTCCTGCAGTTGAGCCTTGGTCGGGCCAGGACACAATGTGCATTTCTCAGCCTGAATATGGTGGCAATACAGGGCCCTAAATCCAAAAGTAAAAACCCACAGAAAGTCAGTGCGCGTTCACATCTATGACAATGTTTTATCTCCTGGTCCATCACAATCCCAGAAAACCAGTCCATCTAATGGTGGACAATAACGGATCCCCAGGGACCCCACTGATTACTTTTTTTGCCCCTTAAAAGGACCTGCAGGACTTTCTCGTCCGGGGATTTCTTACGGATTCTGAGTCAGACGCACACACAGCACGGATATATGAATTTATCTTCCCATGACTGGGGGCAAAGAATCAGAATTCTGAAGTTTACTACATTGAATATACAATATATACATGACCTTATATTTGGGTCATGGACCATTCTGCTGGTACATTGCTACATACAGCTCTGCCATATACAAGTGCTCACTTATGAAACACATCCTCGCACTTTCTTTCATATGACCCCCATGAAGTCATGTTTGGGGCACACATATCAGTAGTATACAAAGTCTGTCCTGACAACCAGCTAAGATCTGGCAGAGTCTGGTACCGGTGACTCTCGGCTTGTCCAGACAACCTTCTCACACTTGACATAAAGAAAATCTGTGGCTTTTATGAAACTACAACCCCCAGTATATTCTGACAGCTCTTCCATGTCCTGGCAGTCAGCTAACATTTTACATCAGTGTTCGTCGCCTGGTGTCAGCATCTCCCAGGATGTCCTGAAACCACACAGGCAGACTTAAGGTCCCACCAACATCAGTGATCGGCAACTTGGGACTCTCTGCCTGCTGAGAAACTACAACTAGAGCATGATGGGAGTTTTCATTTGTCAACCACCGCAGAGCCACAAGTTGCAGACCGCTGTTTATGGTGACCTGCAGCTTGTACAGTTACCTCCCACATGTCTGGTACCTCCTGACAATCACCTCTCGACCTCCTGCGCAAAATTAGATTGCAAGCTCTTGGTCCCAAAGAATAAGGAACACACCTTTAGGCTGGGGCAACATGGCGACTTTGAACATGGATCCCATTACATAATCAAAGACCACTGTGCCGTTTTGCGACTCCTTTATCAATGTGATTAAATTAAGTTACATCATGACCCCCAGGGGTGCTGCAACAGCATCTTCTAGGCACAAAAATATCCAGAACTGCCAGATCTTTTTTGCAGCACCCTTGGGGTCACTATGTGATACCATTCTCACATTGGTGAAGGAATCGCAGGATGGCACAGCGATCTTTGGCCAAAGTAGCCCTTGCCTTAGAAAAGGATCCAAGTATCAACCAGTCCTTTAAACCCCCATCCCAAATCATTTGGCCACTTTCCTACTCACCGCTTCTGCTGCAACATGTGGATTTCGTCCAGCTCCATCCCCTCAGGTGCTCGGCTCTGGATCTGACTCTTAATCCCATTCCATACATTACTGGTGATCCCGGCCGTCTTGTCACAGTAAAAAAGCCCCATAGTAAAATCACGTTCACTCTTAACCAAAAAAAAAAAAACTCTGCACCCCTCCTCCTGACTACTTCAAATGCTGTAATAGCAAACAAGTCTCGAATTTCCTTACTTCATCCTAACACCGTGTAAAACACTCTAAGGGTCTTAGATTGTTCTAGGCACCCATAGAAGAGACTCTGCTCAAGGAGCAAACACTGAATTACCTGCCTTAAAAGTAAAATAAAGGGGGAAGTGACTAAAAGTTTAGTGGGAAACCTGGAATAAAAAAATTCTAAAAAGAAGATTCTCAGAGTTCTAGAATTCTTGGAATTGCCTACAATGTTAAAGGATTGGAAAAATACAAATCCAAGTTCTCTAAGACTTTCTTTTGGAGCTTGAGCTCCTTGGAGAAAATGTCAAAAAGTTTAGCAGAAAACCTGGATTAAAAAATTCTAAAATGAAGATTCCAAAAGTTTTAGAATCCTTGGAACTTGCTACAATGTAAAAGCAATGGGAAAACAAAACAGAGATCCCTGTGGCTTCCTTGAGGAGCTCGGGCTCCTTGGAGAGCACTGACACAGGGCTGGATGTTGGGCTAAATTAAAAACTATCTCCTCATGCTGTAATTACAAGGAGGCAGAGACTTGGGAGGTTTCTCCTCTACCTGTGTCTTAGAGGAAGGATCACACACCTACTGAGACAATTAAAGAGATAGCCTCTCTGTTTAATAGCAAACACAGCCCTACTGACCAAATACAAGAGGGAAGGAGGGCCACTCAGCTTTGTGTCCAGAGATGGGGGCTGGGATACCAAAAACAGCCAAGGTGGGAGGGGGTGATGGTTTTTTTATTTGCTCTTGTATGTACAGCAGAAAGTACATTTTTCATATGAGAAGGTAAAAAAATATAGAGGTAGTAGCAGAGTTGGATCTGTTATGTAGCTTGTCACTATAAGATACTGGAGCAAGGGTGGTTTATAATAATATAGCAGTGATGCCATGAACAATGTCAGCTCTGCTACATCTATATATTATATACAAGCTACATTTGGCCTTACAGTTGGTTTTTAATGAGGTTTTCTGGGATTAGAAAGTAAGGTCTACACCGAGAAATAGGACTTCCTTAAATAGGGCGGAGCTACAATACCAGAAATGACCTATAGATAAGTGTGGCGCTGTTTCTATAAAAAAAAGCAGGCTGGTTTTCTAAACCTGGAAGACAAATTAAGCTGTTTCTGACTTGGAGGACTTTAAAATCGAGGCTCACCTATAGATGTCAATGGACAGAGAGTAAAGACCACTATAGTCACTATATGGCAGGTCAGTTAAAGGGGTCAGTACAGATATTGATAGCAAGCAATGTCTAAGGGTTTATTCACACATCAGTGTTTTGCAGACTGCACACGACCCTGCATATTTTTTGGTTGTGTGCTATCTGTGGTTGATCCATTTTTCATGATGGGCTATAAGTGTCAAGGAGGAGGCTTCCTTCTTAAGCTGTACAAAGCTCTCCCAAGTTGGTCACACTCCAAGCTTTCTTTGTACCTTCAGGCTAAAGCCCCAAGTAGCGAAAAACCTCGGCGGAAACGCATCGCATCGGCAGACTTTCTGCCCCTATTATACCTATATGGAAAGCGTTTTTGAAAGCGCAGCTATTCCACTGCAGATTTTTTCTGTAATGTGTCCATGAGATTAGCCAGAATCTCATTCACTTTGCAGATTCTCTATAATGCAGCGTTTTTTTTTTGCCGTGTTGGACTGTCCTGTCCAGAGGCCAAAGAGTACCAAAGGATCCTTCAGTGGGCTCAGGCTCTTTCACAATAATGGTCCATCAGAAGACCCACATTTGAAGGGTACTATGGTCTATTTCCTAGGAGTTGGAGGAGGATGGGCTCCCAGATTAACCTGCTGGGGCCAAGTAACCTCATTCTGACACTGCCTACAAGTGTTACGCCTTCCAAACTAGCCCACTCACCAAGAGCATGAGGGCAAACCCCTAAATAGGAAGTCAATCCCACCCTGGTAGCCTAACATCAGTGAGTCAGACCACGGAAGAACAACTACCAACTTTTCCCAAGGTACAACTCCTAGAAGCAACTATATTTCAACTCAAAGGAATCATTGCACAATACAGCTTCCAGAAAGTACTAGAATACTGACCTGCACCATATAACATGATAGAAGCATGCATATATATAAAACATCGTATAGCCTAGTGCAAATACATAATAACACATGATATGACATAATAATAACCAAACTGTGACACCCTGGGGGAATTTATCACATTGCAAATTTGGGGCAAGGTCCTTTCTTGAGCCAAACATGCACCACAATTCCCATTCTGCACCTCGCTCGTCACATTGTGAGAAGTTGGGCAGAGCGGGACAGAGTGGGTGCCCCACGCCCCAATATATTTATTATTACTTATGTCAATTTTCAGTTGTGAGTCATAATGTAAGTCTACGGGTGCAGGAGCCTCTTCATAAATCCATGCCATGCTCTGCGTCTGTCAGGGACTTGGTTAAGACTGACGTACAAAACACAAGTCTTGATAAATCTACCGCATTATCTTTACTAGTACTTCACTTACACCACACTCACACACACAGGGGTTTAATCCTTTCTGTTTAACAAGCCAACTGTTTAAGGTGAGAGACCACACGGACTTGCATCAGTTCTTAGTAAAGGTGTTGGATGGGGCTGAGATCAGGACTGAGGTCAGGACTATAAGACCTAAAGTAAAGGAGCTTGTGTACACAATAGACTGATAAAGTCCATGGAAAGTGGGACCTGACATAAAACATTGTTTTACATCACTATAATATTTTTATTGAAAGAAAATATCATAAAATCATGGGCGATCTCCTTTGTCCAACATGTAGTCAGATGGCATAAACAAGACGCCAAATACTACACGGTCAGCGATTTCCAAGGACATTATTTGCAGTTAAAAAAAAAAAATCTTCATCAGGTTAATTCTAGTCTTCCTGGTGGTCTAAGGCAAGTGAATAGTTACCGCCTGTATACCTGGTGGTCTAGTGTGGTGGAGGAGATGATGTTAGTGTTTAAGGCAGCTTAAAGGATGAAACGTTTTCATTTCTGATGATCTAATGTAGTGAAAGGAGTTAATACTAGATGTCCTGGTAGTCAAAAGAAGTGGCGAAAATAAAAATGCCAGCATTCTTGGTGACCTAAAATATTGATGGAATTAATTGTGCATCATTGTTGGTCTTGAGTAGTAAAAGGGATAATGCCAGAGTTCCTGGAGGTCTGGAGTAGGGCTGCAATTAATGCTGGCATGCTTGGTAGTCTAGGGTAGTTAAAGGGGTTAATACTAGCTGTTCTGGTGGTCTAGAGTAGTGATGGAATTAATGCTGGCATCTTTGGTGGTCTACAGTAGTGAAAGGGGTTAATACTAGCCATTCTGGTGATCTAGAGTAGTGATGGTTTTAATTCTGGTATCTTTGGTAATCTATGGTAGTGAAAGGAGTTAATACTAGCTGTCCTGGTGGTCTGAAGTTCTGATGAAATTAATGCTGGAATCATTGGTAGTCTAGGATAGTGAAAAGGGTTAATGCCAGCATTTCTGGTGGTTTATAGTAGTGAAAGAATCTAGGGTGTTGGAGGAGTTAATGTCAGTATCCCTGGTTGCCTAGGTTAGTGAAAGGGTAACTAACACTATAACTGGTGGCCTAGGGTGTTGAAGAAGTTAATATCAGCATCCATAATGGCTTAGGTGGTGGTCTAGGGTAGTAAAGGGTTAAAATGCTTTCATTT
Organism: Leptodactylus fallax; assembly: GCA_947044405.1. Taxonomy (NCBI): domain Eukaryota; kingdom Metazoa; phylum Chordata; class Amphibia; order Anura; family Leptodactylidae; genus Leptodactylus; species Leptodactylus fallax. Next base: position 116,014 of record CAMRHE010000536.1, read on the forward strand.
ATGATAATCTAAGGTAGTGAAATGAGTTAATACATACTGTCCTTGTGGTCTAGAGTAGTGATAAATTAAATGCTGGCATCCTTGGTGGTCTAGGGTAGTAAAAGGGGTTAATGCCAGCGCTACTTGTGGTCTAGAGTAGCGGGGGAATTATTATCTGAACTGGTTGTGACCATGAATGCAGGAACTATCTTTGGTAAGGTCTAATTTGTGGTTAGCGAATCCCAAAAATTCACCTTGGTTGGACCTGAGATTTTTGTAAAATACATAACAAACCTTGCTGGTCATTAACTGATTCGCATCTCTCTAGATGCAAGATGGTCTTAGGAAGTCATCAGGGTCATTTATTAACTTGGGTAGGTAAAGGGTAAAGCATCTTATTCTGCACCTGCTTAGAGACTGTCCAATGGCAAGTCTGTGAAATTCTGTAGTCATCAGCACCAACAGACCATGTACTGCTGACAGAGAAAGGGGGAGCATAAAGAGGGGTCGGAAAGTAGATTTCACCCCAAGATTTCACAAGGGGCCAAAATTAATAAAGTATACAGGGGCATCTGAATAAATTAGAATATCTTTGAAACGTTTATTTCTTTCACTAATTACATTAATAAAGTGACCTCCTATATTTTCTAGATTCTTTACACGCAGAGTCTTCTATTTCAAGTGTTTTATTTCTGTAAATGTTGATTATAGATTACAGGTAATGAAAACCCAAATCTAAGAAAATGAGAATATTGTAAGTTCAGTTCAGTCTTGTAAATTCAGTGTCACCTGCCAAGGTTTCCTAAGCCTTTACATGGTCCGTCAGTCTGGTTCAGTAGGACACACAATCATGGAAGACGCTGATTATGGATTGTATTACTGAATGACTGAAATGAATGAACGTTTCACAAATATTCTCATTTATTGAGATGCCCCTGTATAACAAAATTCCTTAATTACACAAATTTTGCCAGAAAAAAAATTTGGGTACACTTTAAAGTCAAACCAAATATGTTTGTACAAAAATTATAAAAATGTGGTCCTTCACCTCTGTGTTGATGGTCCTACAACTATAGGTCTATGGTCAGCCAGTCTGAACACCTTCCTTCTCTCTTTATTGTAGATGGGCGGTCAGGACTCCCGAAATGTTTTCAAAGCAATTAATTCATTTTTATTGTGTCTTTCACCCAATTTATGGCAATTTTTAGGAGAATTGTTTTCCATAGAAGGGGAAAATACAAAATACAAAGGTGAGGTCTGCATGATCCAGGACTAGAAAACATGGCTGCCTTCTTTCAGAAAGATCTCCATTTCCTCTTCTAAGGAAGTGACATCATGTTTGGTGGTCATATGGCCATGCTGCAACTCAATGCTATTCAAATGAATGAGACTGAGCTGCAGCATGGCCATATGACCAACGGACATGATGTCACTTTCTGAGATGAAGAAGTGGAGAACCTTCTGAAAGAAGGCAGCCATGTTTTCTAGTCTTGGACAATTCTGTTAAAGGAGTTCTCTAGGGAGCACATTTTGCACTGAAGCCATACTCACTACATGTCTATGGATGGAGAGTGATACGTTTTGGAACCAACATCTTTGTCAAGAATGGGGTTCTCCAACCCCTTTCCTGCCCAATAGGGTGGCCAACCAGTGGCAACATGCAGGCAGAGAATTAATAGAAAGGTGTTGGATATGGGAGCAAGTGAGCAAACCTGCTCCTATAGGACCGAATAGATCTGCACACCATTCCATCAATTCTCCACGTGGCACCCAATAGTCAGGACAGGATTTGGGGGACCCCTGGAACCTGGATCTATCGGATATTTATGACATATCCTGTGGCTATAAGATAAATGTCTGAAAGATAAATCCAGTCCTGATACTCTTGGGTCAAAGCGTCATGATCTCAGAGCACCCCTTATGACCACTGAGGCCAAATCACACGGGGTGCGTGATGTCAGAGAAGATGTCAGAAAAAGCTACAAGAGGCCAAGTGAAGACCGGATTCTGGGAAATAAGACCAAACACCCAGGAGAAGGGAGGAAAAGTGAATATCAGTGTTATAGAGACCCCAGAGTATAGTAACGATTTATGAGTGGTGAGCCCCAAATTTTTTGGATTTATTTGATCCTGCAATTTTTTGAAAATTTGAAACAAACCCTTATAAACCGGTTCTTTCATCTCTAGTCAACAGTCAGCTGAATGTTGGGGCTTTATGACAATGCTTATTTACAGTCGAGTCCAGTAGGTGGTCCTACTGCATGATTGACAGCCTTCAATATATGAGTGACCGCCCATTGGACTCCTAAGCCTACAATGTTCATAGATGTAGATGAATATTGACAAGTTCTACTTAATCTTTTCCATAAATCTATATGCAATCTGCTCAGCGTCTCCTGCTCTATAACATGCAGAAAGGACTTTGTTTTTTAGTTTGTTTTTGTACTTTTTAAAATTTTTTCAAGCATGCCATTACCACCAAAATCTCTGGATGAAATAGCAGAAGCTTGGCGATGTGTAAATCTTCTTTAGGTCAGAGGGTCTAAGGTTATAAGAAAATACCTTTGTGGGAGGACATGAAGCCCCATTATGCCCCACATGCCCATCCACCAAAAAGACTATACAAGTTTCCAGACTTTCCCTCATTTCTGCCCTCGGACAGGTGAAAATGTTCCTTGTATGATCCTCTTGTTTCCTTATTTACTGGCCAGTTGACAGTAGGAACTGGACAATCCACATTCCAGCATTCATATAGTCCTGAGAATCCTATAGGAAGAATAAGACAGTGATCCCCTTATCCTATAGGGGCACCTGAATATAACTAGAGATATTAACCTGGTTACAATAAAAAGATGTGCGGATATTTCAGAACCTTACAAGACGGTGACTAGTGAACTTCTGACATCACACAAAGTAAGAATAAAGATGTGAAGATACCAAAATAGTTATGACAGGTAATGATGGAGATCGGCATCAATGTTACAGTGTCTGATACTAAGTGTCACTGTAACACACTAAGACGATAAATCTGTCATGGATGGATATCACATACTATATAGATGGAATATGGTATATCACATAATGTATAGATAGAATAGGATTATATAGTATCCACTTCAATAGGATTCTGCTAATCTTCATAACTCCAGACCTTGATCCTGATCTCATTAGTTTTGCCTTTTTAAAAATTTAATCTGTATCAACAAACACCCCCCAAAACAAACTAGAACTACAGTAACAAAATTATTAAGGATCACTGCAAACTTTTCTCTGACAGTTTAACAAAATTTTAACTAGGCAATCCCTGTTATGCAACTTGTGGCCAGAAGATGGCAAAAGAGAACAAAAATCATTTTAGTACAGTAATGAACTGTATATGCAATAAATACATCAAATACTCCAAACATTGAGATTTTTTTTTAAAGATCTTGCAAGTTGATGGAAACATTATAGGGAACGATATTATAGTAATTACATTGTTGTACATATTCTTGTACATAGGGGGCAGTATTATAGCAGTTATATTCTTGTACATAGGAGCAGTATTATAGTAGTTATATTCTTGTACATAGGAGGTAGTATTATAGTAGTTATATTCTTGTACATAGGAGCAGTATTATAGTAGTTATATTCTTGTACATAGGAGCAGTATTATAGTAGTTATATTCTTGTATATAGGGGCAGTATTATAGTAGTTATATTCTTGTACATAGGAGGTAGTATTATAGTAGTTATATTCTTGTACATAGAGCAGTATTATAGTAGTTATATTCTTGTACATAGGAGGTAGTATTATAGAAGTTATATTCTTGTACATAGGAGGTAGTATTATAGTAGTTATATTCTTGTACATAGGGGGCAGTATTATAGTAGTTATATTCTTGTACATAGGAGTAGTATTAGAGTAGTTATAGTCTTGTACATAGGAATAGTATTATAGTAGTTATATTCTTGTACATAGGAGGTAGTATTATAGTAGTTATATTCTTGTACATAGGAGTAGTATTATAGTAGTTATATTCTTGTACATAGGAACAGTATTATAGTAGTTATATTCTTGTACATAGGAACAGTATTATAGTAGTTATATTCTTGTACATAGGAACAGTATTATAGTAGTTATATTCTTGTACATAGGGGGCAGTATTATAGTAGTTATATTCTTGTACATAGGAGGTAGTATTATAGTAGTTATATTCTTGTACATAGGAACAGTATTATAGTAGTTATATTCTTGTACATAGGAGCAGTATTATAGCAGTTATATTCTTGTACATAGGGGGCAGTATTATAGTAGTTATATTCTTGTACATAGGAGCAGTATTATAGTAGTTATATTCTTGTACATAGTAGATAATATTATAGTAGTTATATTCTTGTACATAGGAGGTAGTATTATAGTAGTTATATTCTTGTACATAGGGGCAGTATTATAGTAGTTATATTCTTGTACATAGGAGCAGTATTATAGCAGTTATATTCTTGTACATAGGGGGCAGTATTATAGTAGTTATATTCTTGTACAAAGGCGGTAGTATTATAGTAGTTATATTCTTGTACATAGGAGCAGTATTATAGTAGTTATATTCTTGTACATAGTAGATAATATTATAGTAGTTATATTCTTGTACATAGGAGGTAGTATTATAGTAGTTATATTCCTGTACATAGGAGGTAGTATTATAGTAGTTATATTCTTGTACATAGGAGCAGTATTATAGTAGTTATATTCTTGTACATAGGGGCAGTATTATAGTAGTTATATTCTTGTACATAGGAGTAGTATTATAGTAGTTATATTCTTGTACATAGGAGCAGTATTATAGTAGTTATATTCTTGTACATAGGAGGCAGTATTATAGTAGTTATATTCTTGTACATAGGAGCAGTATTATAGTAGTTATATTCTTGTACATAGGAGCAGTATTATAGTAGTTATATTCTTATACATAGGAGTAGTATTATAGTAGTTATATTCTTGTACATAGGGGCAGTATTATAGTAGTTATATTCTTGTACATAGGAGCAGTATTATAGCAGTTATATTCTTGTACATAGGAGGTAGTATTATAGTAGTTATATTCTTGTACATAGGAGTAGTATTATAGTAGTTATATTCTTGTACATAGGAGCAGTATTATAGTAGTTATATTCTTGTACATAGGAGGTAGTATTATAGTAGTTATATTCTTGTACATAGGAGCAGTATTATAGTAGTTATATTCTTGTACATAGGAGGTAGTATTATAGTAGTTATATTCTTGTACATAGGAGTAGTATTATAGTAGTTATATTCTTGTACATAGGAGCAGTATTATAGTAGTTATATTCTTGTACATAGGGAGCAGTATTATAGTAGTTATATTCTTGTACATAGGAGCAGTATTATAGTACAGTCATGGCCAAAAGTTTTGAGAATGACACAAATATTATATTTTCACATGATCTGCTGCCCTCTGGTTTTTATGTGTGTTTGTCAGATGTTTTTATCACATACAGAAATAGAATTGCATTCATATTATGAGTAACAGAAGCTTATATTGACAGTTAGAATGAGTTAATGCAGCAAGTCAATATTTGCAGTGTTGACCCTTCTTCTTCAGGACCTCTGCAATTCTCCCTGGCATGCTCTCAATCAACTTCTGGACCAAATCCTGACTGATAGCAGTCCATTCTTGCAGAATCAATGCTTTAATTTTGTCTGAATTTGTTGGTTTTTGTTTGTCCACCCGTCTCTTGATGATTGACCACAAGTTCTCAATGGGATTAAGATCTGGGGAGTTTCCAGGCCATGGACCCAAAATCTCTATGTTTTGTTCCCTGAGCCATTTAGTTATCACCTTTGCTTTATGGCAAGGTGCTCCATCATGCTGGAAAAGGCATTGTTGAGCGCCAAACTGCTCTTGGACGGTTGGGAGAAGTTGCTCTTGGAGGACATTCTGGTACCATTCTTTATTCATGGCTGTGTTTTTAGGCAAGACTGTGAGAGAGCCGATTCCCTTGGCTGAGAAGCAACCCCACACATGAATGGTTTCAGGATACTTTACAGTTGGCATGAGACAAGACTGGTGGTAGCGCTCACCATTTCTTCTCCGAATAAGCTGTTTTCCAGATGTTCCAAACAATCGAAAAGGGGATTCATCAGAGAAAATGACTTTACCCCAGTCCTCAGCAGTCCACTCCCTGTACCTTTTGCAGAATATCAGTCTGTCCCTGATGTTTTTTCTGGAGAGAAGTGGCTTCTTTGCTGCCCTCCTTGAGACCAGGCCTTGCTCCAAGAGTCTCCGCCTCACAGTGCGTGCAGATGCACTCACACGTGCCTGCTGCCATTCCTCAGCAAGCTCTGCACTGCTGGTAGCCCGATCCCGCAGCTGAAACACTTTTAAGAGACGGTCCTGCCGCTTGCTGGTCTTTCTTGGGCGCCCTGGAGCCTTTTTGGCACCAATGGAACCTCTCTCCTTGAAGATCTTGATGATGCAATAGATTGTTGACTGAGGTGCAATCTTTCTAGCTGCAATACTCTTCCCAGTTAGGCCATTTTTGTGCAGTGCAATGATGACTGCACGTGTTTCTTTAGAGATAACCATGGTTAACAGAAGAGAAACAATGATGGCAAGCACCAGCCTCCTTTTAAAGTGTCCAGTGGTGTCATTCTTACTTAATCATGACAGATTGATCTCCAGCCCTGTCCTCATCAACACCCACACCTGTGTTAATGGAGCAATCACTGAAACGATGTTAGGTGGTCCTTTTAAGGCAGGGCTGCAATGATGTTGAAATGTGTTTTGGGGGATAAAGTTCATTTTCTAGGCAAATATTGACTTTGCAAGTAATTGCTGTTAAGCTGATCACTCTTTATAACATTCTGGAGTATATGCAAATTGCCATTAGAAAAACTGAAGCAGTAGACTTTGTAAAAATTAATATTTGTATCATTCTCAAAACTTTTGGCCATGACTGTAGGTATATTCTTGTACATAGGAGGTAGTATTATAGTAGTTATATTCTTGTACATAGGAACAGTATTATAGTAGTTATATTCTTGTACATAGGAACAGTATTATAGTAGTTATATTCTTGTACATAGGGGGCAGTATTATAGTAGTTATATTCTTGTACATAGGAGGTAGTATTATAGTAGTTATATTCTTGTACATAGGAACAGTATTATAGTAGTTATATTCTTGTACATAGGGGGCAGTATTATAGTAGTTATATTCTTGTACATAGGGGGCAGTATTATAGTAGTTATATTCTTGTACATAGGAGGTAGTATTATAGTAGTTATATTCTTGTACATAGGAGCAGTATTATAGCAGTTATATTCTTGTACATAGGGGGCAGTATTATAGTAGTTATATTCTTGTACATAGGAGCAGTATTATAGTAGTTATATTCTTGTACATAGTAGATAATATTATAGTAGTTATATTCTTGTACATAGGAGGTAGTATTATAGTAGTTATATTCTTGTACATAGGAGCAGTATTATAGTAGTTATATTCTTGTACATAGGGGCAGTATTATAGTAGTTATATTCTTGTACATAGGAGCAGTATTATAGCAGTTATATTCTTGTACATAGGGGGCAGTATTATAGTAGTTATATTCTTGTACAAAGGCGGTAGTATTATAGTAGTTATATTCTTGTACATAGGAGCAGTATTATAGTAGTTATATTCTTGTACATAGGGGCAGTATTATAGTAGTTATATTCTTGTACATAGGAGTAGTTTTAGTAGTTATATTCTTGTTATAGGGGGGTTTTTTGTGTTTTTTTTTTTTTTGAGGCAGTATTATATTAGTTATATTCTTGTACATAGGAGCAGTATTATAGTAGTTATATTCTTGTACATAGACGCAGTATTATAGTAGTTATATTCTTGTACATAGGAGCAGTATTATAGTAGTTATATTCTTATACATAGGAGTAGTATTATAGTAGTTATATTCTTGTACATAGGGGCAGTATTATAGTAGTTATATTCTTGTAAATAGGAGCAGTATTATAGCAGTTATATTCTTGTACATAGGAGGTAGTATTATAGTAGTTATATTCTTTTACATAGGAGCAGTATTATAGTAGTTATATTCTTGTACATAGGAGGTAGTATTATAGTAGTTATATTCTTGTACATAGGAGCAGTATTATAGTAGTTATATTCTTGTACATAGGAGGTAGTATTATAGTAGTTATATTCTTGTACATAGGAGTAGTATTATAGTAGTTATATTCTTGTACATAGGAGCAGTATTATAGTAGTTATATTCTTGTACATAGGGAGCAGTATTATAGTAGTTATATTCTTGTACATAGGAGCAGTATTATAGTAGGTATATTCTTGTACATAGGAGGTAGTATTATAGTAGTTATATTCTTGTACATAGGAGCAGTATTATAGTAGTTATATTCTTGTACATAGGGGCAGTATTATAGTAGTTATATTCTTGTACAAAGGTGGTAGTATTATAGTAGTTATATTCTTGTACATAGGAGCAGTATTATAGTAGTTATATTCTTGTACATAGGAGATAATATTATAGTAGTTATATTCTTGTTCATAGGAGTAGTATTATAGTAGTTATATTCTTGTACATAGGAACAGTATTATAGTAGTTATATTCTTGTACATAGGAGGTAGTATTATAGTAGTTATATTCTTGTACATAGGAGTAGTATTATAGTAGTTATATTCTTGTACATAGAGCAGTATTATAGTAGTTATATTCTTGTACATAGGGGGCAGTATTATAGTAGTTATATTCTTGTGCACATGAGGTAGTATTATTGTACTTATATTCATCTATCAATATATACATACATTACATTACTTATCCTGTACTGATCCTGAGTTATATCCTGTATTATACTCCAGAGCTACGCTCACTATTCTGCTGGTACAGTCACTGTGTACATACATTACATTACTTATCCTGTACTGATCCTGAGTTACATCCTGTATTATACTCCAGAGCTGTGCTCACTATTCTGCTGGTGCAGTCACTGTGTACATACATTACATTACTTATCCTGTACTGATCCTGAGTTACATCCTGTATTATACTCCAGAGCCGCGCTCACTATTCTGCTGGTGCAGTCACTGTGTACATACATTACATTACTTATCCTGTACTGATCCTGAGTTACATCCTGTATTATACTCCAGAGCTGCACTCACTATTCTGCTGGTGCAGTCACTGTGTACATACATTACATTACTTATCCTGTATTATACTCCAGAGCTGCACTCACTATTCTGCTGGTACAGTCACTGTGTACATACATTACATTACTTATCCTGTACTGATCCTGAGTTACATCCTGTATTATACTCCAGAGCTGCGCTCACTATTCTGCTGGTACAGTCACTGTGTACATACATTACTTTACTTATCCTGTACTGATCCTGAGTTACATCCTGTATTATACTCCAGAGCTGCGCTCACTATTCTGCTGGTACAGTTTTTGTGTACATACATTACATTACATTACTTCTTACAGTGTGCTTGTGGCTAAGATTTCTTTTTTTCTTTTGCAAGGTATATCAGTGTCATACCACTGGTCACCACTAGATAACACTTCTTCTTCTTACCACTGCAATCACAGCTCCGTACTTAGGCAATGTAAACAGATCTGGAATGATCTAGAAGTTTCACCTGCAGTGTTAATCACAATCATCATATTTACAGTAGTGAACATCATATTATGTAAGAGCTGAAATATTCTGGGCATCCAGTTATAACAGCTTGATCAGACAAATATCCTGGTGGAAGGCGCATGTTTTATCAGGGTATTAACAAAGTGAATGATTCCAGGGTTATTGTAGCTATATGAGAATCTGATACAGTGCGATGCGTTCCTGCCGCAATCTTTTCTGCAGTGTTTTTTGGCTGCGTCTTGCTACGTGTGGCTTTAGTGTAAGGCTGATAATGTGTTAGCTCAAAACATGGCAGTCCCACCGAATGGCGCATGCGCTGTGTGCAGCCTACGGACCAGAGTTTGTCACTACTGTACTAAATGGAGATTTTCGCACTATTATTGTTTACCTCTATGATCATCGGACCCAGGTCTGTCCCATTTTCCAGCAGATGGAATCAATTTCTATGAACCTTCATAGATTATCCTGTAACCGCTCGTCCCTGGTCAGATTACATAAATGACACAATCTCTACGTTCTTTATCCCCGCTTACTGCGCAATTCTTCACTTTCATTAACACAATGGAAACAACTAGTGATTCATTCACTGAACATTTAAGGACTTCAACAACTTTCTCTCATCACCAAGAAGAAGTCTCTCCATTTGTTAGAGCAATCTCTGCGCCTTCCACGTGTATACGTCTGGCACCGGTCCCTGCTGGCAGAGAAGGGAATTTTCTTTCATCACCTCACTGTAACAACTTGATAGTATTCAGTCTCATTAACCCCAGGCTGGCTCCATGCCCAGACAGTGAACGCAACGACCTCGGGACGATGGTGCATTTCCATCTCTGTCCACTAGACGACAAATAACTAAGAGTTTCCAGTTTCTCCAGCCCTCATGGATCTGTTGCTTCCTAACCTGGTTAATTGAAACAAGGAAAACCTTTATTAAATTTTGTTATTTATTCTGGTAACTTGACCTAGAAAGATTTGCTTGAAATTAAAGTTTTGCCAGGTTGCCTGCAAAAAGTCGGGGAGATTGCGAAACATCAGAAGTCACCGATGACTATTTATAAGAATAAGACCAAAGACTAAGAATACTATTTGTGATCGGAGGTCAACTTCTTACATCTCCCTTAGAACCTCATTGGTAAGAATCAAGGGGGTTTCGTGTCAATTGTTGTTGACATGGATTGCTCGAACAACGTGAGATCTTTCTTCGAAAAGAGGACACAAGGACATGAAACTCCTTCCCAAGTGAGAGAAGGACCTCGAAAATTGGGTTAGTGGGTTGTAGTTCCTTCGGTATCTGATAGTCCAGAACATACATGAAAGTTTACTGCTCTGACTTATAGGAGACACAATCCATCACTCACCCAAAACACACTTTGTTGGACCTCAATATTGCTTTGTGGCAAGGAGACACAATCATTGACCCCGATGATGTTGGTCACTGGGGAGAGGTTACTATTTTGCCCTGTTTTTGTGGTGAAAGATCTGCCTTCGACTTATCGTCAGACATCTATAGACCATTTTTAGAAGATCTATTTAGATTCAGTCACAACCATCTTGGATTCTTTCCAGAACAGGGTGTGGAGAAAACTATTTAAGAGGCAGTTTGCTATATTATAGCTCCTGGGTTGGCAATGCCTTCTTCATAAACCCGTTGACTTCTCGAGAGTCATGCTAACAAGGCAATGTGTGACTGGAAAACTACAGAATTCACTCAACTCTGAAATTTCAATGGATACACAGGTGGTGGCGTGTGATAGTCTCACCTAAAGCAAAGAACTGAAGAACCTTTATAGGGAAGATATTTGAGATTCCTCCAAAGTCTTTCTTTGAAATTGTCACAATTATTGGCTTGTCATGACTTTCCCAGTGCTCTGAATGGCCACTGACTGTACATAATAGTGATTTGGAAGCAGGGGGTGTATGATTACAAAACAGGGTGACAACCATTCTTCCTTGCATAACTCCTTTAAGGCTCGTAGCACTCCACCTGTAAATATGACCTGATAGAGACGGATTATTGATTTGTGTGGGTTGTGTTCACTAATACCACGTACTGTCATATTTATCAGAGGTGTGACAGCCTAAATATGTTGAATACTATTCTAATAGAGAATGATTTCTCAGAAATGCAAAATGTATTCGAGGAAGTGGCTAACTGTATATCTCATCCTGACAAGGAAAAATAGGCCAACTATAGACAATACCTTGTGAGATGTCAAAGGTTGTCCAGTGCTTGATACTGATGACCTATCCTAAGGCAGCACCCCTGCCGATCAGATGTTTGACGTGATTGTGGCAACCACAAAAACAGCCATTACACAACTCCGTAGATGGAAACTAAAAAAAAAAAATGTCAGAATATGGAGATGCAAAGAAATTTTGTTTTTAAAGTTTTCGATTATTTTGAATGTATTTAAAGCATAATTAAACTTTTCATTTTCTGTCAGTATTTGTGTCATTAATACATTTTGTAATACACTTTATTACACATTTTGGCTCCTTTCTGTGACAGTTTTTCACTCTTTCCCTTCCTTCTCTATGGAGTGCTGTCCCTGCTTCTCATTGTGTACGGAGTAGGGGCTGTGTAAAGTGAAGGGAAAATCAGGGTGCGGAGGGTCACATCAGATGGCTATATCTCACGCGTTATAACACACAGAAACTTGCTTTTGGTGTCATATGAAAGAGGATTCTGATCGTTCTTATGACTCTAACTGTATGAGCGTAAGAGATATCTATGGTTGAAAATATATCCTTATTATAATATATACAGTCATGGCTGTAAGTGTTGGCACCCCTGAAATTTTACTGGAAAATGAAGTATTTCTCCTAGAAAATTATTACAATTGCACATGTTTAGTTATACACATTTCTTTCCTTTGTGTGCATTGGAACAACGCAAGAAAAAAAAAGATACAATTTCACACAAAACTTCAAAAATGGGCCGGACAAAATTACTGGCACCCTCAACTTATTATTTGGTTGCACAACCCTTTGGAAAAAATAACTGAAATCAATGGCTTCCTATAACCACCTTCAAGCTTCTTACACCTCTCAACTGGATTTTTGGACCCCTCTTCTTTTGCAGACAGCTCCAGGTCTCTCATATTTGGGGGGTTTCTTCTCCGAACAGCAATTTTAGGACCTCTCCACAGGTGTTCAATGGGATTTAGATCTGAACTCAATGCGGCCACTTCAGAACTCTTTAGCGCTTTGTTTCCATCCATTTCTGGGGGCTTCTTAAAGTATGTTTGGGGTCATTGTCCTTTTGGAAGACCCATGACCTAGGACGCAAACCCAGTTTTCTGACACTGGGCCCTACATTGAGAACCAGATTTCATGTCTTGCACACAGTCAAGGCACCCAGTGCCAGAAGCTGCAAAACAGCCCCAGAACATCTTTGAACCTTCCCCATATATGACTGTTGATGTTCTTTTCTTTGTAGACCTCATTCAGATTTACCAAAAACCTCTATCTTGGTCTCAACTGTCCACAAGATGTTTTCCAGAAGGATTTTGGCTTGCTCATGTACATTTTGGCAAACTGCAGTCTAGCTTTTTTCTGTCTCTGTGTCAGCAGTGAGGTTCTCCTGGGTCTCCTGACGAATAGTTGGCGCTGACACTGATGCCCCCTGAGCCTGCAGGACAGCTTGGATGTCTCTGGCACTTAACTGGGGCTGCTTATGCACCATCCAGACTATCCTGTGTTACAACCTTTAATTATTTTTTTCTCTTCCATCCACATCCAGAGAAATTAGCTACAGTGCCATGGGGTGTAAAATTCTGGGTGATGTTGCACATCGGGGATAAAGGAACATCAATATTTCTGGAGAGGGACTTGTAACCTTTAGATTGTTGATATTTTTTTCACAATTTTGGTTCTCAAGTCCTCAGACAGTTCTCTTCTCTTCTTTCTGTTCTCCATGCTTAGTGTGGCACACACAGACACACAATGCAAAGATTGAGTCAACTACTCTCCATTTATCTGGTTTCAGGTGTGATTTTTATATTGCCCACACCTGTTACTTGCCACAGGTGAGTTTGAACGAGCATCACATGCTTGAAACATAGTTATTTATACGCAATTTTGAAAAAGTGCCAATAATTTTGTCTGGCCAATTTTGGAGTTTGGTGTGAAATTACATCCAATTTCCTTTTTTTTTCCTCAGCTTTCTAGTAAGTTTTTATGTGTTATAATGTGTGAGATTTGAAGTGACCCTCCCCACACTCATTTTCTCTTTACTTCATATAGCTGTACTTCGTACACAATGAGAAGCAGGGACGGCTCTCAATAGTGAACTAAGGGAAAGAGTGCAAAAATTCAGAATTTCACAGAAAGGAGCCAAAATTTGTTAACGTATTCCAAAATTTATTAATGCCACAGATACTGCCAGAAAATCACAAGTTGTCTGAAAGTTTAATTATATTTATAATATAGCAAAAACCATATGAATTATGTATTGCTGTAATTGTAATGACCCACAGAGAAGTAGAATATTTCTTAGACAAGCTGTACAGCTAATGCAATTTTTCCCCAGTTCCAGCCCATTCAGAATATTTTTTCCAGGTTCCGAATATGGAATTGTATGGAATAGTAAATGGTGCTATTAGACAGTACAGTTTGTCCTGCAAAAAAAAAAAAAAAAAGACCTCAAATGGCTATGTGAACTGAGAAACAAACAAAATAAATTGTGGCTTTGAGAAGGCGGGCATTGAAAAGTCACAGTGTTAAGTTAAAGTTTGCTACATAAGTACATAAAACTATTTTACTCTCCTTATGTTACTATTCTATTTATTATTTCTTAGACAAGCTAATGCCAAATGTGCATTTTTTAATACAATATTTTTTCTGTAGTAACCCTTTTTAATGGTTAATTTTTGTGAATTGTTTGTGATTTTTACTTTTTAACATTTTCATTTTTTTTTAAAGTTTTTATTTATTATACACCAGCCAGTTATATAATTCCACCATCTCCTTATATATAAAATGATTCATTAATAACCTATTTGGACGGTGCCAGAGGGCTCTTCTTATTTAGATTTTCTAGTATAGGACTTGACTTCTATGGTGCTCGATCACTAGTAAAATATACCGTAATACTTTTGCATTGCATTACACTTTCAAACCTAAGGATCACAGTAAGACTTAGAGTTTCGTGGGTGATAAACCCCAAAAGTTTCGAAAATTTTGGAATATTTGGATCGAATTCGGTTTGATCCCGACCGGATTGCTCATCTTTAATTCTCAGACTGCAATAGATGCCAGAACTGAGACTTTACGGAAAGTGTCTACACTCTGTTCTACTGACATCCTTGAACCGCGGCCAAGATGTCAAATGTTTCTTGTTTTTGCCAAAGTTTAACACTGTAATAACAAATCATCTTGTAAGATATATTGTTTCCACTTATAAATGTCAGCCCTATGGTAAGATTATAATATGGCGGCTGGAGCTGGCCCGATCCTGCTTGAAGACTAGTCTTAAATAACTTTTGTTTTAAAGGTTACTGAAAGCAAACTGTGAGGATCAACAGGATTTACGACCTCATCTTCATAGCTATTAAACATGGAAAATATCCTTTATGTGTCACTTCACATATATCAACTACTATAAAGTCATTATATAACACAGGCATTGGTATAATGTGTGGGATCTATTATTATTATTTATTATTGTTACTACACTTTGAAAAAATGTTTCATTTTTCGTGTTTTTTTATATTTCAACTTTATATTATAATCTATCATTTACCTGCATAAACTGCATTTTTTGCTTTTTTTTTTCCAAAAAGTAGTAGCTCTAAGTTTGTTTTTGAGTTCTTCTCCACAGGCTTTCTATAGGAGTTCATAAATGCCAGGATAAAGCCTTGCATGGTGTCTCAAAAATTCTACCAATAAAACATAAAAAAAAAATGCTCTTTAGGCTAAGGCCATACATGGCAAATCGCAGATAAAAAATGCGACAGAAAAAAAAAAAATGTTATGGAAACAATAGCAAAATTATTGTGTTTTTCACTGCTTTTCCACCATGTTTTACATTTTTACTTCCCCCATATGTCTAAGGCTGGGTTCACACCTGCGCTCGGCCTCTCTTCGGGGATTCCGTTCCCCATTCCACTTGAAAAATGCGGACTTTTCTCTCCGCGGACCCCATTATAGTCTATTTAGTTTCCACGGGTAACCGCTTTTTAAGCAGATTGGGTTTCTGTTTTTCAGGTCCCCAAGCGGAACCAAAGAATGGAAACCCGAACGCAGGTGTGAACCTAGTGTAAGTGGAAAATGCAGTGTTTTCACAGGTAAAAATAACATACTACATTTTACAAAAATTCATGTGTTTTTGAAAACAAGGTGCTTTCTGCAACATTTTGCTCAGGATCTCTGTGGTGCCAACGGCAATGACAAAAATGGGAGTTACTGAGTGCCCCACATGTATGTTGTGCTTGTGCACGTGCTTAACCGCTGCTCCATTAACTTCTATTGGACTGGCAGAGATCTCTGGGATCCATCTAATACCTCTACCCTTGTGATCGCAGGATCATTATGACATGGTAATTGATGCGTGTGACCCTTTTGGATAAATGGCCTGACATCAGGTTAGGATTGTTTTCGGACAACACCTATTTATTCATCATGTCCTATTTTATATTCTCATTGTCAGTGATGTCATGTACCGTACCTTCATCACATTAATATGTACACGTTTCCTGAATGCCTGCGGCTGCCACCTATTTGTGACTTTACTTAACACTGAGCGTTCCATCATTTCCTTTATATTCACCCATAGATCGGAGGGTTAATAGCTAGCTTTCTATCTTTGCAGGCATAGCTACAAACCGCTAGATCCTAGATCCTGCTTGGTAACTATATTAACCCATTCAGAACTAAGACTATTTTGGTATTTAGGACACACGAAAAAATTTGTGGCATTTTTCTAAAAAAATATTTGCGTGAATGTACTTTTCTTGAACGTTAATGATACTTTATGACTAGAAGCCAAATTCAGTCAACAGTTCTTTGCCACTGTGTGAAGGAATAGTCGAGGAACATCCATCATTGTGGTGAAGGAACTTGTCTATGACTTGAGGTGTTCACAGAACATTTTTTCAAAGATCTGAGCCATATCTGAATTCAATAACAAACATCTTGGCTTCTTTACAGAAAAGGGTGTGGAGAAAACAATTTCAGAGGCACTTTATGGACACACCTCCATATTATAGCTACTGGGTTTGCAATGCCTTATACATAAACCCATTGACATCTCAAGAGTCACGTCAATAAGACAATGAGCAGCTGGAAAACTACAGAACTCACTGTCCTCTCTGAAGTTTCTTTGGAAACACAGATAAGGAGCGAGGCTCATTTCTAAAAAAAAATTTAGAAGGGAAAGTAGCACCAAACCAGAACCATGTCCCCTTCATTCTTAGGACTGACGTTGGCCCAAGTGGTCAGCCCCCAAAGGTCATAAAGTGATGTCTTATTTTAGCAATGTGCCATCGCTTTACAAGATGAGACTAACCTTTATACTGGACATTCACATGAAATAAAGGTTGACTGAAGCCAATATAGGATGACAGCTTGACAGACAGCTATGTAATGAGTATGGCCAGCCTTAGCTAGGTTAGGGAGTCACAGGCATTACCTGTCTTCTTTGCAGGACTGCCACTGACTATTGGAATTGAAGGCTGACTACTAATCGAAATGTAATGAAATTCTCTCTAGAAACAACAGCAGATTGCATGAGAAAGTACATGGCGGTCAGTGCACTCATCTTGCCACTCTGGCGTAATGATGGGCGAACCTTACGAGATTACTTTTGCTAATTTTTGCAAGGTCACCCGCAAGTCTTGGTTTGGACAGAACTTGTTCAGTCCAAACCAAAAGTGCAATCATTATATTCTGGAGTCTCTTCAGGGTGCATAAAAATAAAAAAAATGAATTTTTCAAAAATTTCTCATTATCTACAAATCGCTTTGGCTCAAACAACTGCAGAAAAAATTGCCCCAAAAATTGTGAAATTTTTCTAAGTGCTTCTGCATTTGAAAGCACCCTAAATAATTTGCTTTTCTTCACATTGCTGGGGCCCCACCAAAGTGCCATGATGTTGACGCCCCCTTGGAAACTTTGAGACCCAATCGCAGACCTCAGCAGTGACCCAGGGCTGATTACATTACCCAAGAGGCTGGAAGACTCTGTGAAAGAAGACTAGACACAATGGCCCAGCCCAACAAAGGTGAGTATGAGTTGTGTGGGTTTTTTTTTTTGTTTTTTGTTTCTTTTTTAACCACATTGCGAAAACGTAGCATTTTGTTGCATATTTTGCTGTGTTTTTTTGAGCCAAAGTCAGGAGTGGTTTGAAAAGAAATGGAAAATATAAAGGAAGTTCTCAGACATTTTCATTTTCCTTCTGTTAAATCCACTCCTGACTTTGGCTCAAAAAACGCAGCAAAATCTTCAACAAAAAAAAGCTGCATTTCCGCAACGTGGGGCCCTTGGTATTGAGGATGAAACAAAAGGGCAGAGTCAGATGAAACAATGTAGAGAAACCGGATTCAAAGTGATCTGAATGGGATTTTATTGGTCCCTACAATGCGTTCTCACTTATTGAAATTCGCTTTTGTGTAATTTCAGTGCACCGGTTGTGTGAGCACCCCTTGTTTTCCATCCATATTAGGAGGTGGGGACACTTTTACAGGTTTAACACTTCAAGATACTTTGTAAGAGGTGGTCAAGGGCTCCTCCGTCTGTTCCTTTTGTGATGATATACCGTATTGTGCAAGAATCTTCGGCAGATGAGGAAAAAATGCTGCAACATAAGAATGCTTTCAAAAATAGAAGGGTTAAAAGTATATTTTTGTAAATTTACAAAATGAAGTAAATAAAGAAAAGAGAAATGTAAATTCCATCACTATTTGGTGTGACCTTTGCCCTTTGCCCTCCATCAGTTCTTCTCGGTACTTGCAGACAGTTTTTGGCAGAACTGGGCAGGGAGGTTGTTCCCGCCGCCATCTTAGAGAACTAGTCACAGATCTTCTGTGGATGTTGGATTACTCCAATCAGTCTGTCTCTTCATGTCATCCCAGACGGACTGGATGATGGTGAGATCAGGGCTATATCTGTGGGGGCCGGATCATCACTCTCAGGACTCCTCCTCCAAAGGGCAAAGGTCACACCAAATATTGATGGGATTTACATTTCTCCTTTCTTCATTCACCTAATTTTGTGAAGTCCAAAAATAAACTATTAACCATTCAATCTCTGAAAACATCCTTACTGTGCAACATTTTTGGCTGTTTAACATGCCTAAAACACTTGCACCTAACTATATATTATACCTATATAAATATAATTACTCTGCTGAAGAGTATAAGAAGTGTCAGCTTTGTATCAGATGAGTTTATATTACTGGAATTTCTATGCAAAAGAAATGTGAAAACAAGTATACGAGAAAGACAGACGGGAGTTTATATAACCCGTGCATCCCGATCTGCTTTCGTGGTGGTTCCTGAGTTAATTGTGTGAGTGAGAACCTTGAGAGAGTCTCATAGGGTGACAGCGGGGGCAAGACATTGTTGTGTTAGTACATCTTTGTATCTGTAATAAAGATTCTCTTGTGTCTTCTTTCTGAAGAATTCTGAAGGACTTTCTCCAAGCTTTCCATTGGCCAAGAAAGAGGTGAACCAGGACATGTATTGTTTTTCATTTAGACCATAAGAACAGATTGTTATAATCGTTTATGGTAATAAACTATAGTAGTAATCGTCATCATCAACCTTGTAATTCTAATAACCGTAGAAAAGCATTTTTAGTATTACAGTATATTTGTATCATTTTATTTCAGAATAAATAAATGCAAGTATAGAAATGAAAATGTAATCCAGTGTACCTTCATGGTTCTACTCTGTGTCTAGTTCCAAATATACAAAAAAAATATGGTGGAATGGACCAGCACACTAGGGGTTAAATTATAAGTGAGAAATATTTATTGAATCCAACATAAAAAGAGACAATGCAAAAAATAGAGGAAAAAAATGCGTTTCTGGTCATTGCAGACCCTTAAACATTCTAGAGAACTGAATTTTTTATGTCTCTAATTTTTTAATTGTCTTTTTTTTTATGGTGTGGATTCATAAAATATTTTTCATTTTTAATACTTTCCCTGGAGAGCTAGAACGTTCCTCAATATTTTTCTTCTTAAAAATAGCAGAAAGGCAACGAAAACCATCATAAATAGAATAAAATATTAAATACAGCAGGAATTTATTTGTCCAATTTTTTTTTTATGTTTTTGCCAAAATGTAACAATCTTTCAATCTTTATGTCGAGATGTTATTTTCACTTACAAATGTCAGCCTGATGCTAAGTTTAATATATGGTGGCTGTGACTAGTAGGATCCAGCTAGAGGCAACTAGATTGACACTATTTTTGTTATAAAGGTTACGTGCAAACTATCAGAATAAACAAGATTTATGATCTCATTTCCATAGCTGTTAAATACAACTATGGAAAATGTCATCATATACAACATCAGTATAAAATGTAGATGTGATTATAATTATTGTTGTTGCTGCTATACTTACTATTATTTTGCAATAGTTGCAGTACGACTTGGTAACACAAAATATTTCATGTTAAAAATAAATAAATAAATCATGAATTGGTCCATATTTGTATTAATTTTGTCATTTAGTGTTTTTCATTTTACTTTCTAAATATTTTTATTATACATTTTAATTTACAGATAGTTATGTAGTATTTATCAATTAAATATTAGACACATTACAGCCATAGTGCCCATTTAGTGTATAGTATTCAAAGAAAATAATTTTATGTAATTTTTAACCATATAACCCAAAACCTGCCTTGTATCTTTCCTATTGTATTTTTAGAATATGTAAAAACCATATGGTCTAACTTAATAAAACATATTTAAATTATATATATATATTTTTTTCATTTATATGTTCTTTTTTTATTCATCTAAATTAACTGAAATATTTCACTAAAAATACCTCTTTACAATCTGTATTTAAAATATATTTAAGCAAACATTTCCAAAGAAAGGAACTTCTTTTTTTTTCTAGTAGAAAATAAAATAATAAAATAATCATAAGCTAATTAGATTAAAATGACTAAAGTCATGGTTAGGAAAAAGTAACTTTTTACAGTGACTATTTTTAGGAATATATTTCTTTATACGGACTGTATTATAGGAAAATTAAAATATTCCACATTTCTGACACTTATATTGCACATTTTTGCAAATCTTTTTATTTCTTATTAAGATTTGAAACCTTTAACTATTCAAAGAATTATTTTATATTGGACATAAACTATAGTCTTGATATGTTACCTTGAAAAGCTAAGGAAAAATAAGGTACATTTTTAGTGCTTTTTATGATTCCTAATTTTTTTTTCATAAATTTTAGACTATAAATATAATTAAATAAAAAAATCTGCATCTGTCATCATGATCAGAACTCCAATGTTGAGAGATGGGGGGGAAGAAAGAGAGGGGATTAGGTTTGGCTTGGTAAAAAAACAAATAAGGCTGATTGACATATTTTAACTTTTTGTTATTTTAATTTATTTCATTGTTTTTGTGATTCCTCCCCTTTTTTTTTTAATTTTAAAAAATTTCACTTAAAATTACTATAAAAAATTAGACAATAACAACCCTTCACCGAGGTTTCTAATTTCAATACATGAGTATAACAAATCTTTAAAAAAACAACGAAAAACCTTAATTCCTGTATCTTCAGCTGTGTCATTTTATCACATTTTTATCATTTTATTAATGATCACAACGTGATTTCAGCAGTTTTTACAAAAAAATGCAATACAATTTTACCTGTGAATGCATTAATCATAGCTATTGTAAAGGAAAATTCTGGTTATGGGTTAAAATGTTTATATATATATATATACTTTTTGATTTCAAACTAGAATAGTTATGTTGTTCTATTATATTATCAAATATATCCATTACATTTATATGTCATTTTATAGATTGCTTGCTATTTTCCCATTGTTAATATTGCTATTGTTGTCTTCATATTATTTTTTTATATATATTTACAGTTTTCATGGCGGACCTTACAAGAAGTGTTTAACTTCCCTGCAGCGCCACTAAAGGTGAAAAGAAGCATAAGCACTGCCTATTGTAATCAGTGGGATGCTCATGTGATGCATTGATGTGCTGGGTCCTCCATAGTAAGTGTAGTTTGCTGATACTACAGGTAAGTATTAGCGCATATTTAATTTGTAACCCCCCTTCTTCTGACTGCATGTCATTTATTGTCCCGGTCAACCCCTTTAAGGCTACAGTTTGACAACCAAGGTGCAAGACGGCCGTGAAAAACATCCATTTTTCATGACAGTCTTGCACCCGCGGTGCACCTGTTTTCATGGATTGCCCATAAATTTGGGTGCATGGAGTGCGAATGCTTAGTGCTGGATCGTGTATGTGATATGTACAGTATGTACGTGATCATTACAGGGAATGTTTTTCATTACAGAGAGAAAATTATATCTGAACTCGCTGATCTCCCTGTATCTAGGACGCTGTACTTGGCCTATCATTATAGAACACGTAGTACATGTAGCTTTACAGTCAGGCATATGTAACTATACCAAGGGGTCAGGGACTGGATATCAAAACATGAATTGAAGCCCCTTCTGGTGCTGATCCCGGGAAACTTTGGTTACGTCCCCACACCCTTGCACTACATCGAAAATTTTCCATGACTAATCAATGATTTTAGAGACCATGGGGGGAATTTACTAAATCATCTGCACCAGTATTTTGGTGTAGATGGATGCATCCTTGGCTCACAGTTCTTTCTTGTGGCAAAGATTCGGTACATTGTTCTGCGCTACAGTTGCCACTTTTTGGAAAAGTGGGCAGAGTAGAGCAGAGAGGTGGCACAAGTTATACAAAAAATCTATGTCGGTTCCTGACTGCCATAGATTTCAATTATGGCGCATGGAAGTGCACGAGAATTACTAAGTGGAAAGAGACTGTTAATACTTCAAGAGTATCTGGTGCCAGTCAAGGAATTTATTAAGACTGGAGGAGGAAACACCAGTCGTAATAAATTCTCCCCATGTGTATTGCCTGTTGTCCTCATCACTTGATATTGACCCAGTCACATGAAGCCCTGTCCTCACTAAACAGGTGATTGCCCCCATAAGGGTGCTGAAGGTCCTTGTTTCTTCCACTCTGCAAGAGTGCCCTTACAAGATGAAAGTTGGCCAAACGTGTTGATTCCAGCTTGACTGGCCGACTAGCTAATGTGTATGGAAAGATCACTATTAACAACACGTTCTTATTTGGCATGGGTATGTTTTGGCATATAGTTGACATCTGGCATGTACAGGCAACCTAATTATTAAGCAACCCGTAGACATGAATCGGCTAATGTATATGGCAACCTCCTAAATCTTCCTTGACTGGAGATGTTGGAGGCGCTAAAGGTCATTCACAAGGATAATAGAGAAGTCAGAGGATGAAGTGTGCATATGCATATCGATGTAAGGTTTTATTTATTGGACTACGCACATCAAGAGTGATCTGCTCCCTTCATCCCTGCTGCACGACTCCATCTTCAGATCTCCCTTTACAATTGTCTTCTCCTGACAACCAGTTTCTCTCTTGTGCTCTCTAATACTAACTATGCAACAAAAACTTGTAAAAAAGTCACATTGCAATGTTTGCACCCTCCTTGCTATGCCACCAGTTTCTTTGGCACCTCAGATGGATTAAGATCTGGGGCCTTGTATACAGCAGCAGTTGGCTCGGCATGATCGGTAATTACTGTAAATTACTGCGCAGTGTAAATAGTTTCCAGCTGTATCTGTATCGGATCTTCTCTGTGACCTGTGGGATGGGCGTGGGAAGTCGGATCCTCATAGTTATCATAGATCTTACTACAATAATTAGATTAGATTAGTAGATAAATATAGGGGCAGATAAATCAGTTAAACTGTTGGGTGTCATCCAACTATCTGCCAGTCAACAATCTGTGTCATGAAGTTCAACATGACATTGTATGTGCCTATAAACATGCACACACCCCATAATGTCCTGGCTGGGTGAAGACCCCAAAGGCCAGAAGCAGCCGAGTAGAACAGTTCACATGCACCTATCTGGGTCATGAACTTTCAAGGAGTCCTTTTTGCTGGTCGCTTTCTGTTTTGTTTCTTTTTGTTTCTTGGTTTTGCTTTCCTGATGGGTGAACCTGCAAATGTTCGCAAAGTTCACTGGGAAAAGTCATTATGGACTTGATTATCATACTCACTATTCTTAGGCTGTGTGGCAGCATCCTCCGACATTCTTCCAAGACTGTCCTCCATCTTTTTTGGCCCCCGGGTCATTGCTGAAGCCCAATCTCATGGGGGGGGGGGGGAGTCATCAATATCATCGCTGAAGCCTGTGATTCGGTCCCATCCATCACATGAGAATTTGTGATAAACCCGGCTTGTTACAAACTGGATCACTCAACACTATTTCCCAACACAGCGATTTCGGAGCTTCAGACTGAGATCTTGGTGGGTCTTCCCTGTGCAGAGCTGTATGAGGGCTTATTTTTTGTGGGACAGATTCATTCATAGTGGTAGCATTTAATATTTTGTACATTGTAGTGGGAATTTGCAAAAAAATCCAAAATGAAGGGGATTTAGAAAAGAAAATGCATTTGAACCATTTTCTTTTTTTTTTTTTTTCTTTTTTTACGCTCAGCGTGCAGCCAAAATGATAATATTCCTAATTACAATCACAATTCACAATATACAAAATTTTTATCTTTTTTTTTTATGCTTTAACACCTAATAAAAATCCAAACAATGAAAATAAGATTTTCTTGGAGTCTCCATATTGTGACACCTGGAACTTTTTTATATTTCTATATATGGTGCTGTATAAAGTATCTATTTGTGGGGTCAGATGTATTTATACCATTTTGGGGAAGGTCTGACATTTTGATTGCTTTGTATTCAAATTTTTTTGGAAGGCAAAGTGTCAAAAACATCTATTTATATAAAAAAAAAAAAAAAAAAAATATATAAAATATACTTACATGTTTGTAGTTTGGTCATTTTTGGACATGGGGAATCATAATTTGTTTATTTTTATTTGGAATCTAGGGATAGACTGATTTGAACTTTTACATTTTTTAATATTTGGAAATTTTTTTTTTATTTTTTTTAGTCCCCTCCCAGGGGTCTTGAACCTGTGATCATTACATTGCTTGTCTCATTAGATCCAGTACTATGACAGGCCGGAGAGCCTTCATAAGACTCCCTGCTGTCATAGAGGTAGTACGGCTTCTGCGATCTCACTGTGCAGGAGTGGCCCAATAAACAGGGGCCATAAGAAGGGGTCATTTTGACACCCTCGAGCTTTGCAAGGCACTGGGGCCAGTCTGGAGTGTCAGTTCCTAGATATAACTAAATAATATCTTGTAAGACTTATTATGTGCTTTTGGTTACATAAAGCTACTTCATACATCACATAAGAGTGTCTGGGCTTGTCCCCTCCAGCCATCGGCGTCTTACACCTGCATTATATAGGATTACATAAGGAAATGCTACTTGTTGTTCAGTCTCATGTATATGGCTGGATTAGGGACCCTTAAGATGGTGCCCCTAGACTGCTCTGGACCCACATTGTACCTCCAGTACTCTGTATAAAGGTACACACACTTTATTACGCAGGTATAAGGGTGAACATCATCCCTTAGAGAGGAACCGTACTGCAGGACATGTGGGTCCTCAGGCAATATCAACCCATAAGGACCCTATGGGGGAAACTTATCAAGTCCTGCACTCCAGGATGCTGGCATAAAAGTGGCACAAAATAGGGACTTGTCACTTTTTAGGTTTTTTTTGTGCAAAATTTAGTGACAGAAGAAGTAAGAAAATATAAGACATAAGATTCCCCAGTCTGTGCTATCAATCTAAAGCTGATAATGAGGAATCAAGCTGCGGTACAACGTTGCGAATATATGGTGTTTTGGCTGCGGCGAATACACATTTCTGCCGCAGTCTTTTCTGCAGCACTTTGTGACTGTGGCTAGCTATGTGGGGCCTAAGGAATAAAATCTCCAAATCACTGTTTATTAAAACATTTAGGCTAAGGCACCAGCAAAAAATGGTTTTATCCCAGAGCGCTTTTCGCAGAAAGTCCGCAAACGTTTCCTCTGCGGACTTTCTGCTTCCATTATACCAATTGGGAAACCGCCGGCATTTCTCTAGGTATAATTGATATGCTGTGATTTCTAAAACAACAACGGTTTTGGAAATCGCAGCGTGTTCACTGTGTATATTTTTCTGCAGTGTGTGGATGGGATTCACTATGCAGGGACCGTAAACGCTGCATTTTTTTCTGGTATACGCCACGTGGGGCCCCGGCCTTAGAACAGCTAAAACCATTATAGAGATACATGTGCTGGACATAGTCCTAATATATGCACACACCATGTGCGTGTGTGTGTATGTATGTATATATATATATATATATATTGGCTCACACCACAGTATATATACAATGTGTGTGTATGTATATATACAGTGGTGGGGATAGTCATGCAGGGGAGATATATTTCTCATAGGTTTCTATCATATGTATTCTAGGAATATGGTGTCAGATTTTTCACTCCTGGTCTTGTGGACAAGGTCCTGTCCTGGGCTTGGACTGTGCCGTTGGCCGGGTCTCGTGGTCCGTGCCGTTGGCCGGGTCTCGTGGTCCGTGCCGTTGGCCGGGTCTCGTGGTCCGTGCCGTTGGCCGGGTCTCGTGGTCCGTGCCTGTTATTAGGAGGAGGCCTCTGGTTAATCGGCCGCACCTGCAGCATCTGCATATAAAGGTGCAGGTGAGGTGTTTGAGGGCTCAGTACTGGGTGTGACTGGAGATGTAAAGGTGAGGGCTCTGTATTGTGAGAACACTTACAGAGCCCGGTGTAGTCTGGAAAGCTGATTTATTACTCAGAGCTCAGCCCAGAAGGTTTTGCTTTATAGCTAAAGAAGGTGAATTGTTTGTTTTAAAAATAAAACACAGAAACCCCCTGAAGTGAGCCCAGAAAATGGGACCCCTGTGTGTATGTATAGAACTAATCCTCACAGTATACATATATATATCTTCTCTATATCATCTCTATTCTTATATATCCCGGTGCTGAGTGCAGAGGCTGCAGCATTATATGCAGTTATATTGCAGTTGTATCTTGTACCTGTTCACATTGCGATGTGCTGTCTGGAGTTTTTATCTATCACATGGTCAGGTTTCAGCACAGCAGACTTTTTATCCAATACAAATACTGCACTGTATGTAGTAAAAGCTCGCACTGTCCTGGAGGGTTTGTGGGGCAGACCCCGGGATTTTGCTCTTTTTGTATTTTTAATGTCTTGCTTAGATCTGAGTATTCTAGAATGAAACAAATAACCTATGAAATGACTGTTATACTGTAACATAGTAAGGTCTGGTATATACACCTGTATACGCCACTCCTCCACTCTGTATACGGTCCGGTATATACACCTGTATACGCTACTCCGCCGCTCTGTCTGCGGTCTGGTATATACACCTGTATACGCTACTCCTCTGCTCTGTGTGCGGTCTGGTATATACACCTGTATACGCCACTCCTCCACTCTGTGTACGGTCCGGTATATACACCTGTATACGCTACTCCTCCGCTCTGTCTGCGGTCTGGTATATACACCTGTATACGCTACTCCTCCGCTCTGTCTGCGGTCTGGTATATACACCTGTATACGCTACTCCTCTGCTCTGTGTGCAGTCCGGTATATGCACCTGTATACGCCACTCCTCCGCTCTGTGTGCAGTCTGGTATATACACCTGTATACGCTACTCCTCCGCTCTGTGTGCAGTCTGGTATATACACCTGTATACGCTACTCCTCCGCTCTGTGTGCAGTCTGGTATATACACCTGTATACGCTACTCCTCCGCTCTGTGTGCAGTCTGGTATATACACCTGTATACGCTACTCCTCCGCTCTGTGTGCAGTCTGGTATATACACCTGTATACGCTACTCCTCCGCTCTGTGTGCAGTCTGGTATATACACCTGTATACGCTACTCCTCCGCTCTGTGTGCAGTCTGGTATATACACCTGTATACGCCACTCCTCCACTCTGTGTATGGTCCGGTATATACACCTGTATACGCTACTCCTCCGCTCTGTCTGCGGTCTGGTATATACACCTGTATACGCTACTCCTCCGCTCTGTGTGCAGTCCGGTATATACACCTGTATACGCCACTCCTCCGCTCTGTGTGCAGTCCGGTATATACACCTGTATACGCTACTCCTCTGCTCTGTGTGCAGTCCGGTATATACACCTGTATACGCCACTCCTCCGCTCTGTGTGCGGTCTGGTATATACACCTGTATACGCTACTCCTCCGCTCTGTGTGCAGTCTGGTATATACACCTGTATACGCTACTCCTCCACTCTGTGTGCAGTCTGGTATATACACCTGTATACGCTACTCCTCCGCTCTGTGTGCAGTCTGGTATATACACCTGTATACGCTACTCCTCCGCTCTGTGTGCAGTCTGGTATATACACCTGTATACGCTACTCCTCCGCTCTGTGTGCAGTCTGGTATATACACCTGTATACGCTACTCCTCCGCTCTGTGTGCAGTCTGGTATATACACCTGTATACGCCACTCCTCCACTCTGTGTATGGTCCGGTATATACACCTGTATACGCTACTCCTCCGCTCTGTCTGCGGTCTGGTATATACACCTGTATACGCTACTCCTCCGCTCTGTGTGCAGTCCGGTATATACACCTGTATACGCCACTCCTCCACTCTGTGTGTGGTCCGGTATATACACCTGTATACGCCACTCCTCCGCTCTGTGTGCAGTCTGGTATATACACCTGTATACGCTACTCCTCCGCTCTGTGTGCAGTCTGGTATATACACCTGTATACGCTACTCCTCCGCTCTGTGTGCAGTCTGGTATATACACCTGTATACGCTACTCCTCCGCTCTGTGTGCGGTCCGGTATATACACCTGTATACGCTACTCCTCCACTCTGTGTGCGGTCCGGTATATACACCTGTATACGCTACTCCTCCGCTCTGTCTGCGGTCTGGTATATACACCTGTATACGCTACTCCTCCGCTCTGTGTGCAGTCCGGTATATACACCTGTATACGCCACTCCTCCGCTCTGTGTGCAGTCCGGTATATACACCTGTATACGCTACTCCTCTGCTCTGTGTGCAGTCCGGTATATACACCTGTATACGCCACTCCTCCGCTCTGTGTGCGGTCTGGTATATACACCTGTATACGCTACTCCTCCGCTCTGTGTGCAGTCTGGTATATACACCTGTATACGCTACTCCTCCACTCTGTGTGTGGTCCGGTATATACACCTGTATACGCCACTCCTCCGCTCTGTGTGCAGTCTGGTATATACACCTGTATACGCCACTCCTCCGCTCTGTGTGCGGTCCGGTATATACACCTGTATACGCTACTCCTCCGCTCTGTGTGCAGTCTGGTATATACACCTGTATACGCTATTCCTCCGCTCTGTCTACGGTCTGGTATATACACCTGTATACGCTACTCCTCCGCTCTGTGTGCGGTCTGGTATATACACCTGTATACGCTACTCCTCTGCTCTGTGTGCAGTCTGGTATATACACCTGTATACGCCACTCCTCTGCTCTGTGTGCAGTCTGGTATATACACCTGTATACGCTACTCCTCCGCTCTGTGTGCAGTCTGGTATATACACCTGTATACGCTACTCCTCCGCTCTGTCTGCGGTCCGGTATATACACCTGTATACGCTACTCCTCCACTCTGTGTGCGGTCCGGTATATACACCTGTATACGCTACTCCTCCGCTCTGTGTGCAGTCTGGTATATACACCTGTATACGCTACTCCTCCGCTCTGTGTGCAGTCCGGTATATACACCTGTATACGCTACTCCTCCGCTCTGTGTGCAGTCTGGTATATACACCTGTATACGCTACTCCCCCCGCTCTGTGTGCAGTCCGGTATATACACCTGTATACGCTACTCCTCCGCTCTGTGTGCGGTCTGGTATATACACCTGTATACGCTACTCCTCTGCTCTGTGTGCAGTCTGGTATATACACCTGTATACGCTACTCCCCCCGCTCTGTGTGCAGTCCGGTATATACACCTGTATACGCCACTCCTCCGCTCTGTGTGCGGTCTGGTATATACACCTGTATACGCTACTCCTCCGCTCTGTGTGCGGTCTGGTATATACACCTGTATACGCTACTCCTCCGCTCTGTGTGCGGTCTGGTATATACACCTGTATACGCTACTCCTCCGCTCTGTGTGCAGTCTGGTATATACACCTGTATACGCTACTCCTCCGCTCTGTGTGCGGTCTGGTATATACACCTGTATACGCTACTCCTCCGCTCTGTGTGCAGTCCGGTATATACACATGTATACGCTACTCCTCCGCTCTGTGTGCGGTCTGGTATATACACCTGTATACGCTACTCCTCCACTCTGTGTGTGGTCCGGTATATACACCTGTATACGCCACTCCTCCGCTCTGTGTGCAGTCTGGTATATACACCTGTATACGCTACTCCTCCGCTCTGTGTGCAGTCTGGTATATACACCTGTATACGCTACTCCTCTGCTCTGTGTGCGGTCTGGTATATACACCTGTATACGCTACTCCTCCGCTCTGTGTGCGGTCTGGTATATACACCTGTATACGCTACTCCTCCGCTCTGTGTGCAGTCTGGTATATACACCTGTATACGCTACTCCTCCGCTCTGTGTGCGGTCTGGTATATACACCTGTATACGCTACTCCTCCGCTCTGTGTGCGGTCTGGTATATACACCTGTATACGCTACTCCTCCGCTCTGTGTGCAGTCTGTGCACTCTTGTATTACTCAGATGTCAGTTTAATGAGAGATTGCAGGGCTAGGTCTCCGGGTTTCTGGATACTTCATGTATCTGAGGCCATTCACACTATGATACTTCATGTATCCGAGCCATTCACACTATGATACTTCATGTATCCGAGCCATTCACACTATACTTTGCCTCTTCCCTAGTAATTACCAGGAGATTCCGGAGATTTCTGAGGCTCGAGCAGCGTCTTCTATAATTACTACTAATTATCTATGTGCAGAAGAATAGTCTCTGTAACTGTGCGGAATGTGTGCGTTCATGTAATACCGCTGATACTGCACTGGCTGCTGTCTATAGCCCTGTAGCTAGCCCTGTGGCTAATAAAGCCAGGAACTGTGGGAAAGGTGTTTACTATGAGAGGGTCGGTGCTCGCCTTCCGACCAGCGAACCAGTCACTTTGCATCCAACTTGCTTTACTTATCCTGCACAGATCTCAGTATTGTTGATACTCCAGTCACATCCAGAGCTGCATTCAGTCACTCCAAGAGCAGCGCATTGAGAGTGTTAGGCACAGTATTTAAAATAAATAAATAAAAATGTAAAAGCATTAAAAATTCAAATCACCCCCCTTTCCGTAAAATACGTATAAAAGTACGGTGAACACCATAGCGGGAAAAACCACAGTCTTTTCGCAATTTTGCCTCTAATAAAAATATGAATAAAAAGTGATCAAAGCAATAGACATTCCTCAAAATAGTATGACTAAAAATTACCTGCAAAAAAATACTCCCTATGTATCCCCTCTACACAGAAATATAAAAAAGTTCCGGGTGTCAGAATATGGCGACTTTAAGAAAAATTTTTTTTTTTTTGCAAAGTTTTGTATTTTTGTTAAGAGGTTACAATTTAAATAAAACCATATAAATTTGGTATCCCCGGAATCGTTCCGAGACATAGAATACAGGTGACAGGTCATTTTGGCTGCCGTAAAACGAAGCCCCTAAGAAAGTCGCACAAATACCCTTTTTTTCTCCAATTCCCCCCATTCTAAATATTTTTCCAGCTTCCTAGTACATTGTACAGAATAATAAATGGTACCGTCATGAAGAACAATTTGTCCTACAAACATTAAGCCCTCCTATGGCTCTGAGAATGTAAAAATAAAAAAGTTATGGGGTTTGGGAGGCGGGGAGTCAAAAACAAAAATCTAAAAATTCCTCCGGCGGGAAGGGGTTAAGTGTAGTACAATTGTGAATGCAGCTTTAGATGTCACTGGAGTATGACACAGGCTGGGTCAGGACGGGGCGCCAACAAACCGAGGTTGTAAGATATATTCTAGAACTTTCTCATATACTTTTTCATTGTAGCTTTTTGTGAATAAGGCTGAGGTCCCACGTTGCGGAAACGCAAAACATAAAACTCTCTGTAATGAAGAGGGATTTTTTTTTTTTAAACAAAATTTTGGTAGTAATTTGTGCTATTTAAAAAAAAAGAAAAAAAAAATGAAAAAATGTGAAAAACATTGTGAAAACTATCTCTCCACATCCCCTTTTTTTTTTTTTCTACATTGAGCCGGATATTAAAAAAACATTGAAAAATAAAAATGACATAAAAATAAAACCTCATATATCAACTTAAAAAAAAAAAAAGCACAAATTAAAAAAAAGAAAAATTGTGAAAAACATTATGAAAACTGTCTCATTCCCCCCTTCTTTTCTACTTTGAGCTGTATACTTAAAAATGGCATAAAAACAAAGCGCCATATATCGCTGTAAAAAGAAGCACAAATTGGCCAACAATACATACTGTATGCTATAGTGATGAGCGACATCTGGTGGCCACTAAGAGGAAATGCATCCTGAAACTTTTTGGAATTATTACGGTTCATGCACCTGTAGTTGGGGTGTAGTAATACAAAGACAATAGCTTAACATAATGCTCTCCAACCTGTGATCCTACAGATGTTGTGAAACTACAACTCTCAGCTAGCAGTTGTAGTTTGGAAACAACAGTTGTCTTCACTCCTGGGCTCCATGGCAATATCCCTATGCGCTAGCCAACAGTTTAAAGGGGTATTCCGGTCATAGCAAAATACCCCTGAGCCAAAGTATGACTGACTGTAATGATGATCTATGGAAGTGATGACAATCTTACAGCCAAAGGAGAAGGTTATTGGGGAGACTGTACAATTGGGAGCAGGCTCTAGGACCCCATTGGCACCTCTACTCTGGACACAAGATGAGATACGGCAGGAAATGGAGGTATACAGATGCAGGTAGAAAAGAGGAAGCAGATGAGCGCTGGTCCAGAATAAATGTAAATTTAATCCAATTGAATAAAATACACGACGCGTTTCCGGACAAGCGCTTTTTCAAGTGTGCATCACCACAGATGTTACAGCTGGGCCTGTAGCCTGGATACAAGATGAGATACGGCAGGACATGGAGGTATACAGGTTCTGTATGGTATCCTGCAGTACATTTACCACAGATGTTACAGCCGGGCCTGTAGTCTGGATACAAGATGAGATACGGCAGGACATGGAGGTATACAGGTTCTGTATGGTATCCTGCAGTACATTTACCACAGATGTTACAGCTGGGCCTGTAGTCTGGATACAAGATGAGATACAGCAGGATATGGAGGTATACAGGTTCTGTATGGTATCCTGCAGTACATTTACCACAGATGTTACAGCTGGGCCTGTAGCCTGGATACAAGATGAGATACGGCAAGACATGGAGGTATACAGGATCTGTATGGTATCCTGCAGTACATTTACCACAGATATTACAGCTGGGCCTGTAGTCTGGATACACGATGAGATACAGCAGGACATTGAGGTATACAGGTTCTGTATGGTATCCTGCAGTACATTTACCACAGATGTTACAGCTGGGCCTGTAGTCTGGATACAAGATGAGATACGGCAGGACATGGAGGTATACAGGATCTGTATGGTATACTGCAGTACATTTACCACAGATGTTACAGCTGGGCCTGTAGCCTGGATACAAGATGAGATACGGCAGGACATGGAGGTATACACGTTCTGTATGGTATCCTGCAGTACATTTACCACAGATGTTACAGCTGGGCCTGTAGCCTGGATACAAGATGAGATACGGCAGGACATGGAGGTATACAGGTTCTTTATGGTATCCTGCAGTACATTTACCACAGATGTTACAGCTGGGCCAGTAGTCTGGATACAAGATGAGATACGGCAGGACATGGAGGTATACAGGTTCTGTATGGTATCCTGCAGTACATTTACCACAGATGTTACAGCCGGGCCTGTAGTCTGGATACAAGATGAGATACGGCAGGACATGGAGGTATACAGGTTCTGTATGGTATCCTGCAGTGCATTTACCACAGATGTTACAGCCGGGCCTGTAGCTTGGATACAAGATGAGATACGGCAGGACATGGAGGTATACAGGCTCTGTATGGTATCCTGCAGTACATTTACCACAGATGTTACAGCTGGGCCAGTAGTCTGGATACAAGATGAGATACGGCAGGACATGGAGGTATACAGGTTCTGTATGGTATCCTGCAGTACATTTACCACAGATGTTACAGCCGGGCCTGTAGTCTGGATATAAGATGAGATACAGCAGGACATGGAGGTATACAGGTTCTGTATGGTATCCTGCAGTACATTTACCACAGATGTTACAGCTGGACCTGTAGCCTGGATACAAGATGAGATAAGGCAGGACATGGAGGTATACAGGTTCTGTATGGTATCCTGCAGTACATTTACCACAGATGTTACAGCCGGGCCTGTAGTCTGGATACAAGATGAGATACGGCAGGACATGGAGGTATACAGGTTCTGTATGGTATTCTGCAGTACATTTACCACAGATGTTACACCTGGGCCTGTAGCCTGGATACAAGATGAGATACGGCAGGACATGGAGGTATACAGGTTCTGTATGGTATCCTGCAGTACATTTACCACAGATGTTACAGCTGGGCCTGTAGCCTGGATACAAGATGAGATACGACAGGACATGGAGGTATACAGGTTCTGTATGGTATCCGCAGTACATTTACCACAGATGTACAGCTGGGCCGTAGTCTGGTCAAGATGGCCAGGACATGGAGGTATACAGGCTCTGTATGGTATCCTGCAGTACATTTACCACAGATGTTACAGCTGGGCCTGTAGTCTGGATACAAGATGAGATACGGCA
The DNA here is from genome assembly GCA_947044405.1 of Leptodactylus fallax. Classification (NCBI taxonomy): domain Eukaryota; kingdom Metazoa; phylum Chordata; class Amphibia; order Anura; family Leptodactylidae; genus Leptodactylus; species Leptodactylus fallax. The sequence continues at coordinate 150,756 of CAMRHE010000536.1, forward strand.
GGACATGGAGGTATACAGGCTCTGTATGGTATCCTGCAGTACATTTACCACAGATGTTACAGCTGGACCTGTAGTCTGGATACAAGATGAGATACGGCAGGACATGGAGGTATACAGGTTCTGTATGTATCCTGCAGTACATTTACCACAGATGTTACAGCTGGGCCTGTAGCCTGGATACAAGATGAGATACGGCAGGACATGGAGGTATACAGGTTCTTTATGGTATCCTGCAGTACATTTACCACAGATGTTACAGCTGGGCCAGTAGTCTGGATACAAGATGAGATACGGCAGGACATGGAGGTATACAGGTTCTGTATGGTATCCTGCAGTACATTTACCACACATGTTACAGCTGGGCCTGTAGTCTGGATACAAGATGAGATACGGCAGGACATGGAGGTATACAGGTTCTGTATGGTATCCTGCAGTACATTTACCACAGATGTTACAGCTAGGCCTGTAGTCTGGATACAAGATGAGATACGGCAGGACATGGAGGTATACAGGTTCTGTATGGTATCCTGCAGTACATTTACCACAGATGTTACAGCTAGGCCTGTAGTCTGGATACAAGATGAGATACGGCAGGACATGGAGGTATACAGGTTCTGTATGGTATCCTGCAGTACATTTACCACAGATGTTACAGCTGGATCTGTAGTCTGGATACAAGATGAGATACGGCAGGACATGGAGGTATACAGGCTCTGTATGGTATCCTGCAGTAAATTTACCACAGATGTTACAGCTGGGCCTGTAGCCTGGATACAAGATGAGATACGGCAGGACATGGAGGTATACAGGTTCTGTATGGTATCCTGCAGTACATTTACCACAGATGTTACAGCTAGGCCTGTAGTCTGGATACAAGATGAGATACGGCAGGACATGGAGGTATACAGGTTCTGTATGGTATCCTGCAGTACATTTACCACAGATGTTACAGCCAGGCCTGTAGTCTGGATATTTGTGGATATTTTGCTTGAGGTGTCTAGGGAGCCAATTGTTGGCCTATGTTCCTGTCAGGCCCGTGCGTTGAGAGAGATACATTAGCTGACAGTGACTTGGGAACATGGAAGGTCCTATACTGCACAGTGGGCCTCCTAGAGTTTCATCTCAGTACCATGTAACAAGACCTATATACAATAATGTGCAAATATTTGGTGTGACCATTTCTTATGGCCCCCACAGATATAGCCCTGATCTCACCATCATCCATTCTGTCTGGGATGACATGAAGAGACAGACGGATTAGAGCAAGCCTACATCCACTGAACGTCTGTGTATAGTTGGCTGCGTGAACAACCTCCCTACCGAGTTCTGCGAAAAACTGTCTGCAAGTACCGAGAAGAACTGATGGAAGGCAAAGGGCAAAGGTCACACCAAATCTTGATGGGATTTACATTTCTCTGTTTTTCTTTAACTAAAAATAATAAATTAACCCTTCTATTTCTGAAAGCATTCTTACTTTGCAGCATTTTTTTCATATGTGCCAAAAACTTTTGTACGATACTGTATATCATACAGAGGAACAGACGGGGAGCTCTTGACCAACTCTTACAAAGTAACCTGAAGTTCTTAGACCCCATTGCTTATCTTGTAAGAGGGCCCCCACCTCCTAATAGTAGTGTCTTCTTGTGTGGTAGATGGTCTTTGGTCTTTGACGCCATGGCCCACTAGAGACTGCCATGTTTGCGCCCCTATAGCTCAGCTTTTGTCTTCTTTGTCATTGATATACTGTATATGTGCCCTTCAGAGAGAAGCCAGGCCGGCAGGTGAAGGTTATGTGAGGATATCGGATGTGATAGAATGTGAGAACCAATAAAGTCATAGAGCGTGAAGACATTACAAGAAAATTCCACATCAGGCCTAACATTCCTGGATGTCTCTGAACCTGATACTATCGGGAGGGCGGATTATGCTCATGTGATACCTTCATATCCTTTCCGATGGAAGATTAAGTGTAGATATCACTGATTAATAAGTGACGGAGGCTCCGAGGGTAATGATCTGAGCTTCGTACTATCAGATTAGATAAGTTACCACCGGATTTCACAGGAGAAAAGAGAAATTTAAGAGAACAGTCACAGAAAACCAACATATCACCCCAGCCCTGCAGATAGATAGGTTACTGTCACCAGACCCAGCATATCACCCCAGCCCTGCAGATAGATAGGTTAGTGTCACCAGAACCAGCATATCACCCCAGCCCTGCAGATAGATAGGTTAGTGTCACCAGACCCAGCATATCACCCCAGCCCTGCAGATAGATAGGTTAGTGTCACCAGAACCAGCATATCACCCCAGCCCTGCAGATAGATAGGTTAGTGTCACCAGACCCAGCATATCACCCCAGCCTTGCAGATAGATAGGTTAGTGTCACCAGAACCAGCATATCACCCCAGCCCTGCAGATAGATAGGTTAGTGTCACCAGAACCAGCATATCACCCCAGCCCTGCAGATAGATAGGTTAGTGTCACCAGACCCAGCATATCACCCCAGCCCTGCAGATAGATAGGTTAGTGTCACCAGAACCAGCACATCACCCCAGCCCCGCAGATAGATAGGTTACTGTCACCAGACCCAGCATATCACCCCAGCCCTGCAGATAGATAGGTTACTGTCACCAGAACCAGCATATCACCCCAGCCCTGCAGATAGATAGGTTACTGTCACCAGAACCAGCATATCACCCCAGCCCTGCAGATAGATAGGTTAGTGTCACCAGACCCAGCATATCACCCCAGCTCTGCAGATAGATAGGTTAGTGTCACCAGAACCAGCATATCACCCCAGCCCTGCAGATAGATAGGTTAGTGTCACCAGAGCCAGCATATCACCCCAGCCCTGCAGATAGATAGGTTCCACTTAAGACTGTCCCTACATGTTAGAAGTATCTCTTGACAATAAGACTATCAAAAAGTGTTTCCCTGCTGAGACCTCCAGTGATCAGCTGTAATCTATAGGGAAGCCTGACACTAAGTGCTCAATTTCAATGCAGCGCCACCACAGGAGAAATGAAGCTTTACATAGTGTCCTTTCACATCAATGGGTTGTCTGTGTAATGCAGGACAGGATGGGTCCTGTTTGTAGCTGCTGTCCACTCTGGCCAAGAGATGAAGACCTTGAACAGAGGATCCCCCCATTAAAGGGGTAGTACAAGATTAGAAAAACATGGCTGCTTTCTAATAAGACTAGGACTACAGGGTGATTTTGACTGTAACTACCATTACGTGACCAAAGTATCCTGTGACTTCTAGTCACAAAAAATTTCTGACTGAAATGTGTCTTCAATCACTTATGTTAGTGTAGAAGTGACAGGGCGACATAGTGATCTTTGGTTGCGGCCAAAGTGGCCATGTAACCCTGACCTGTGTGCAGGTGGGGTGTGGGATTTCAGCTCTGCGTTTTTAAAGTGAATGTGGCTGAGCCCTTGGACTGGTATAAAGATGTTTCGGAAAGAAGGCAGTCATGTTTTTCCAATCCTGGACAATCCGTTTAGCTCAGAATTCCCTAACACATTATATAAAAATATGTTTTCTAAACTGGACAAGTCCTTGAAGTTTCTTCAGTGTTTGCAGTATTTTTTCCTATATTTTCCGCTACTCCTATGTATATAAGCCAGTGCTGAGGTTTCATCATCACCTTCCTGTCCGGTTCTGCCACTGCCAACAGGGGCAATTCATTACAGATTAATGACCAGATAACACGGACATTAACTACCGAATGAGGCTGAGATCATAAGATAAGGCCATGAATGAGGCTGAGATCATAAGATAAGGCCATGAATGAGGCGAACACCCTGCAGGTGGTCACATTAACCTTCACCTGATGGCTCCAACCTCATCTCACTGCGGAAAATAAGAATATTAAGTTATTGACCTGAGCTCCTTACAACTTCCTCAACAACTTCTCATGGTTCATAAACCCTCCTGCTGGTGGATGTTTACCCACTAAAGACAAGGGATATTTAACCCTTTACATGCACACCCATTTGAAGTTGACTTGATTTTTCTGATTGACCCAAAATCTGGCGATTCTACTCGAGAGAAGTTCTCCGGCAAACACATTTTGTTCTTTTAAATGATAAATGCAGCGGGTTGAAATAGAACATGGCAGGACATGACTACTACGAAGCTCCTTTACCTCTTTTCTCTTATCAGTGGCTGGTGCCAGCTCAAAATATACCACGTGCCGAGCCATCTCCACTCAAAAACATCTCCCAACGGGTGAAGGTAGACTTTGGTATCCACCCTAAGATACTTGGTCCAAGTGCAAAATCTTCAGCAGAACCTTCCAATGTCAATTCTAGTATTTGGGTTTTCATCTATGGCTGTAGCCCCCCTTCCTAGTCATCTGGGCATGTGACCCTCAGGGACAATATAAGCTTAGACCGCACCAGATTTAACATGTCCAATGCTGGATGTGGATGATATATGACACATTTGAAGATTGTCTAGTAGGTTCACACCACCTATTACTTGGCTTAGTTTTTGAAAAAAGTGGCACATTTTTGGATGCATTTAATGACACATGGAGCACTGATACTTACCTTCATCCTCCCTTCCGTTCCCACACAGTGTCAGCCTTGGCCGCTCTATACAAGGTGCGTGTTAGACTACCTGCAAAGTGGATGGGATTCTGGCTCATCCCATCCACACATTGCAGAAAAAAAAATCTGCAAATGAAATGCTGCATTTTCAAAAATGCCCACATTTTTGAGAATTGCAGCATGCAAATTACACCTATGGAAATGCTGGAGTTTTCCATATAGGTATAATAAAAGAAGAAAGTCCTCAGAGGAAAACTCTGCGAAAATGGGATGAAAAATGCTGCTGAAAAAAAGTGATGCATTTCCGACGCATTTTTTTTTGCTGTGTCTTGCTACATGGGGCCTTAGCCAAAAGGAGTTTTCCTGTTTTACGTATTTTGTAATAGGTGGACTGAAACATTTTGGAATTTCTGTACAGAATTACCGTTTAAAAAAATTTGCGTTCTACTGTAGCTGAAAAGGTGATGACTAGAGATGAGCGAATCGAAGCTGCATCGAATCCCAATTTCCTCATGCTTCATGGTAACGATTTGCATTTAATTCAAAATGGCTGCTCTACATGGGGCAAGGAATTCTGGGAATGCGGGATCACCCACAATGCCATGTGTGCAGCCTATCAGCAGCCAGCCCTGTGATGTCACATCCCTTTAACCCCTTGACGAGCGCACATGGCATATTTGACCACTGCATCCAAGGTGTTAAATCCTCCCGATCGGTTATGGAGCAGGGTGTAACTGACAGCTAACCTCCCTGCTCCATAACTGATCCAGGGTTTTAACAACATGACCGCGGAATCCAAGGGGTTCCGCCATTTTGACACTCACCCGCCCACCCTGGATCTCTGCAGCCAATATATAGCTGTTTTTGGTACGCGATTAGCCGCAATTTAATTTGGATCGAATAGAATCATATCGCAAAATTCGGCGAAGTTGCCGAATCTAATTTTTAAATACTTTGCTCATCTCTAGTGATGATATTTCACGAAATCTCATCTATACGTTGAGAAAAAATTCCACATAGAATTTGTGCAGAAATTGACCTGTGAGCAAAGTTTAGATCTGCAGCATGTCCATTATGTAGAAATTAACCTGTGCGTGGTGTGTAGATTTGCAGCATGCAATGCAAAGGGTTAAAGCTGCAAAATTTGATGCATTTTTATATGTTGTGGATTTCCAGCAAATACACACCCTGCCGATATTTTTCTGCAGAAAATCTGCAGCATTTCAGTTCATACCCTACAAGGAAGCACAAGCAAGTCCTTCATTTTTATTTCCCATCCCTTATGAATTTACTACTAGCCCTGGCTCAAATAACTGCATCAAAACTGTCCCAAAAACTGAATATAAGTCCAGTCTAAGGATGAATTCACATGGGGAAGAAATTTACACAACAAAAAAATCTGTTCCATACATCTAAATAGGGTTGTTTTGGGGGTAAGCAAGCCACATTGAGATGAACAGGACAAATGCAGAAATTTGCAACAAATCTGCCACATGTGAATTCACCCTAATCGCTGGTTATACATAAAAATTTTATAATTCACCGACAACTAGTGCAGATCTTGAAAGTGTTCACAAATTATAAGACAAAGTAAAAAGTTGCAGAACGTTTCATTGTACAATTATTAAGATTACATTATATGAGACCGAAGTCTGGTTTGAAAGTTCCGTTTGTGATGATGTCATGATCAGTGGTGTCATGTGATCACTGTGACATCACATTCTAGGCAGGGACAGAATAATCAGAAGTATAAACCCTCCAAGAGGAAATAAGTTCAGTAAGAGCAGGACTCCATAAGGAAAAGGAGGACAACCCTAACTGGAACTAGATGGTTGTCCTAAAAGACAAAGAATCCCAGAAGAACCCAAGAAAGACAACCGGTATTAACATCAGCATGGATCTGAAGGCCCTGCTCCTCATACTAGTCCTCATGCACACATTCACCATCACACAATTCCCTTCAGGAAAAAAGCAAAAGAGGCAGGAGATGGAAATCACTGAACAAGAAGGTAAACATAGACGGCTCCATAGTCTAGTGATAGTCTGACCATCAGGTGAAGGAGCGAAGTAGGGGAGAGCCATAGACAGAAGACTGTTAGCTAAGGATGGAGATAAAATCAAAGGGGGTTTCCTTAGGTCATCAATATCAAATTGCTGGGGGTCTGACATCTAAGAGGCCACCGCCTCCTCTGCTTCCCAAGCACAAAGGGGTACATTGAATAGTGACTGTGTTTAGTATTGCAGCTCACTTGAGTGGGGCCGAGCTGCAAGGTGACCATTTGACCAACACTCAGTGAGGTTGCTGTGTGTTTGACCCCCACTGTTATGTTAAGAATAGGCCGTGAGTATTTAAAGCAGTTTTCCCATAAACATAACCATATTTAAATTTGTAGATTATTAGAAGGTAAACATTTTTGCAACTAGAAATTATCAAAAATTTTGCAAATTTTTAAAGATTTTGTATTCATTTCAATGGGAGCGCTGTTTAAAACATTCTGAAAGTCCTGAGTAGTAAGAGTTGGACCCTCACTGATCTGCAAGTTATATCCAATACTATAGATAGAGGGTAATTTCCTTTTGTGGGAAAACCTTTTAAGGCCGCGGCCCCACGTGGCGTAAACGCTGCGATTTGTCCAAGGCAGAAAAATCACAGCGTTTTACAGTCAGAGGAAAGTGGATGAGAGTCTAGCGAATCCCATGCCCACTTTGCAGTAAAAACCGCACTGTGGACACGCGGCGATTTCCAAAACTGGCACGGTTTTGGAAGTCGCAGCAAGTCAATTATACCTACGGAAACGCCGGCAGTTTCCCCATAGGTATAATTGAAACAAAGTCTAAAGCACTGCGGGAAGAACCGCGATGTGTTCCTGCCGCGGTTTTTCTCGCAGCGCTTTTTTGCTGCGGGACGCCACGAGGGGCTAACAAAAAAAGCTGCATTTCCGCAACGTGGGGCCTCAGCCTAAATGTTCAAAATTCTGAGATGGTTAACTGAGGATGATGATACCTCCAAAAACAGCATGAGTGATCAGGTTTGTAGGGTATAAATCTCATAGCCATTGTCAATCCACTCAACCTCTAAATGTCTGACAAGCCACCAAAGTCTCAGAGAAATCCATGCATTTGCTGATCGTAGAAACATCTTCTCACTTTCTTTTGTCTTCTCTCTTCTCAGGCGCCGTGCGGATGATAGAAACATTCTTTGTAGCTCCTCCAGGAGAGAATAGTGAGCTTATGGATATGATCATTTCGACAGAGGACTCCGGGCATAAGATTCACAACATGATGTTCTCCGTCATCTTCTCCTATTTCTCCTGGATGGCAATTTTTTTATAAGAGATTCCATCGTGGATCTTCTTGATCTCTTGATGGAGATGGAGATGGAGCCATGGGTCTGCTTCTTCATGTCGTAATTAAACTGGGTTCACTCTGGTCCTGTCTTTATATCCCCCCATGACCTATATATATATGAATCTAACTTGTCATGTTTTGTTCAAATGGTCTACTTTTTTATTGAAAAAGGAGAAAATGGTGATTAAAGGGCATGTCCACTATAAATGCCCACTATTGATGTACTCTATGACCCTAGTATTGACTGGGATGATCAAAGAGTCTCTATGACACCTATTTGTAATGGTTTGGAGATGTTCTTTATTACCCTGCCCATGTCTCTACTGTGTCTCGCTTTCATGAGAACATGGTGACATTGTCTCAGGTCACTGTCTTTTTTCTGCCAGGACATTCGTCATGATAATTAGACAAGGAATTTCCTACAACATTCTTCAGTAACACTGCTTAAGATTTTAGCCAAAGAGTAAATATCACTGATCTGGAAATACATCAAGTTTCCGTGTGTTCATGGCCATGAATGAGAGCTCAATGATTAAAGACTTTACATAATAAGGATATCATACACACAAGGTCGGGTCGGTTTGGTCCAATGAGAGGGTTCTCCACTGGTCTCAGGCTCCGACACAATAATGGTCCACTACTACTACTACTACTACTACTACTACTACTACTACTACTACATGACACCTAAGATTCAGCAGATGAATACCCCATTTGGAGCTGACTTAGAAGTCCATTACTTTCTAGAATTTAAGCATTCTTTCAGAAATAGAAGGGTTAATAATTTATTTTGTCAATTTAAAAAGGTGAATGAAGAAAAGAGAAATGCAAATCCCATCAATATGGTGTGAGTTTCCTTTGGAGGAGGAGTCCTAGAAGTGATGATCCGGCCCCCACAGATATAGCCCTGGTCTCAACATCATCCAGTCTGTCTGTGAGGACATGAAGAGACAGAAGGATTGGAATAAGCCTACATGCACAGAAGATCTGGGCTTAGTTCTCCAAGATGGCGGCGGGAATAACTTTCTGGGCTTATTTCTATTAACCCTTCTATTTCTGAAATAATTCTTATTTTGCAGCATTTTTCCACCTCTGCCTGTAATACAAGGATTGCTGAAGTCCCCCAAAATACGAACTGCTCTCACACAGGCTCATAGAGGGGGAGTCCTGAGTCCACCCTTGCCTGAGGGTCTCCTCCAAGCCAACATTTTTGCCTTATGCTTTCTCTATAACAGATGACATGGTTGACTGTCCACGTCATAGCTCTTGTTTACTTCCTGTTCTTGTTCTGCATGACATGGGACATATACAAGGCAGGATAATCCCCGTCCTCCTCTTGAGTTGCACAGGGACAAGGTGTCTTTGTGAAATTTTAGCTTTTGGCTGTGAAGTTGTTCCATTGTTGACATTTGCCCTGTCTTTGTAGAGTGATACCTCTGCCATGTTCACACACATCACGCTTGTGCTCTTCTAATAGCTAATTTCCCGAGGAGTTTTACGCTATGTCAACACTGCTAAATACTTACTGTCATGTTCAGTTTCTTATATAGCAATGTATGCATAACGTGCAGGTCATGTCAGGAGGAACGGATTACAGGGTGTTTCAGCAATCAATGGTATTACAGTAACCATTCCTGTAAACCAGCCAATGATGGTGGTGGTAATAATGTCTGATAATGGTGAACTGAGCAACTTCATCTTTCGGGGAAGGGGGGGATTGGTCGTCAATAATGAGTATTGAGTGGAGCATACTGTAGCTATAGTAGGTGCGGAGGTAGCAGCTGTATCCAGAATGCCACATAAGAAGATACTAGTATTATTTATACTACATGGTAGACGAGGGACCCTATTACAGATCTGACACTGGGGCTCAGCAGTGCTTATCTCGGTTATGATATAAACAAAATAACTGCACCGGTATCTATCTCATGTGACACCCTACAATATTACATGGATTTTTCATGAATGTAAAGGTTTTCTTTAACCATCTTAGTCTTTTGTCTTGATTGGTTACTAATTGATATGACCATGAATGCAGGAACTTTCTATGGTTTACGAGTTGTCAGAAACCCAGCCATGATGTCCTTATTGTATGAGAAGATAACCCGACCACAATAAGGACAACATGGCTGGTTATCAGGAGGACACTACATGTATGAGAAGATAACCCGACCACAATAAGGACATCATGGCTGGTTATCAGGAGGGGACACTACATGTATGAGAAGATAACCTGACCACAATAAGGACATCATGGCTGGTTATCAGGAGGACACTACATGTATGAGAAGATAACCTGACCACAATAAGGACATCATGGCTGGTTATCAGGAGGGGACACTACATGTATGAGAAGATAACCCGACCACAATAAGGACATCATGGCTGGTTATCAGGAGGACACTACATGTATGAGAAGATAACCTGACCACAATGAGGACATCATGGTGCTCCATTCACTATATGGGGCTGACAGGACTGAAATCTTGAGCAGTGCTCACAGCGCCATAACAGTGAATGGTATACTGGTCACACAAACGCACTGGTGCTCCATTCACAAGGAGGTTTTGGGGGGCTTTTGGTCCCCCCTGTCCTCCTTATTGCTGGGGGTCCCACAATTGGGCCCCTAGTGATCAGACACTTACCCCCTGTCCAGTGATTAGGGGAAATCCATTTAATCACTAACTAGTCATGTTGAAGACAAGGACATCAAAACCACTGAACTGGGACAGTCTGAAGCTTTAGATCACTAGACTCTGTGAACTGGACAGTAAACCACAAGACTCTATGGAGAAGACACTGAACCACTAGACATCATGAACTAGACATTGACCACTATGTATCATGAACTGAACAGTGATCCACCAGACTCTATTGAGTAGACAATGAACCACCAGACATCATGTTTTTGGATATTGAACCACTAGACAGCATGGACTGGACACTAAACCACTAGACATCATGGGCTAGATGAGCGATGGCGAACCTTTTAGAGGCCGAGTGCCCAAACTGCCCTTTGCAGGACATTTCTAGTTATCCCTGGAGTCACAGAGTCTTGAATTACAATGACTATAGAAGAATAGTATTACCCAAGTAAGTCTATAACTGAGGTTTTCCCATGCATTGTTCTATTAGTTTTGCATATTTATAATGCCCTCGTAGTGTTCTTAGATTATTCCCTTATCATAAATCCTATTTCCTTGGGATTTATATTTCCTGCGCCAATATAAACCCAGTGTGTAAAGACCTGGTTGTGTAATCTGAACATTGCCAGAGAGAATTCAATCACTGAATCATCCAGTCAGGGTTTTATAGTGAGTGCCAGAATTGGAATCGGAAAGGAGCTTTGGCCAATTGGCATCTGCCTTGTAGATATTTTTTGCTTTCTTCTGGATCAGCACTGTGTCTTCTTCCAGCCTTATCTACTATGTTACTACTAGAGATCGGTGAACTCATTTGTCACAATCCGGGTTTGACCCGAATATTCCAAATTGTCTGTTTTTTAACAAAAGAGAACAAATGGCAAATTGTCTCAGATGAACATAAATGGTTACCGCCACATGTATTGAGCAGGAAATACAGAAAAGACACGTGTCTATAATTCACTGTTTGATGAAGTAGCACCACCTGACATCAGCTGACAGCCTCTCAGCCAATAGACAGTGGTAGGTGGATGTCATATGCACTATATAAGATGGGCTTGATCACAAGGTAGTTGCAGTAATGGTGGAGATAGGGAAGGATCTGTGATTCATCTCACTACATCATACAGAGCACATGTCTGAAAAGCTTGAAAGCAATAGCTAGAAGGAGAACAACATACAAGAACAATATTTAGTCAAGGAGACACGACACTTACGTCACTTTTTGCTCGAAGAAGAACTCACTCCATTGTAGCAATAACAAAGCTTCCAACACTTAATTTTAGTATATCAAAATGGAAGATGAGTTTATTGTACAAAGCAATCCATGTGGAATAAAATTTTCATCCATCACAGACCTTTCTCTTGCCGACATAGTGAGGAGGTAAATAGGAAGGTAAGAGGTATGGGCAGTGAAGACCACAGAGTAGATATCATCTCACTTACCTTCCTATATTCCTCCTAACTTCTCTGGCTATCTGGTATGAAGAAGGTCTGTGACAGACTGATACTGTGTTGAAGGAGAACTTACATGGAACACAAGAACAGGGCATTGTCTGTGTAGATTCTACTGCTTTATATGCAGAGCAGTGGGCCACCTCCTCCCATGGGCCCCAGAACTTGCCCAACCTTGCTCTGTGCTGATGCCAACTCTGCTCCTTAATGTAAAAAAGTTATAAAAAGTGGTTGCGGGCCCCCTGTCTGCTCCTCAGTGTTGTTTTTCTCCACTTATTAGGTGACACCACGATGGCTCCTCTTGCCTGAGTTCCCCAAAGGAGTAAGATAGTGAAACAGATGTCTCAAATGTCATCTGAGTACTAAATCTTAAGTAATTCTTGGCCAGAACAGAGTAATTATGTCAGAACCTGTAATATAATATTCTGGCACCTTACACCTTGATAATACTGGGATTTAATGTCACCAACAAATGAAAGAAGAATAACCTATAAACAACTGGAGAATCCTATAAAATGTCACTGACCTTTATTAATGAAAGGGCCCATCAAAGTGTTATCACAGTATCCTGCATCGACCACCCGGAGCTCCTCACCATGGAGACTAGAAAAGCTTCCATGTGGAGGAACATTTGTCTGCTCCTGGCTGGAGTTCTTCAGGTTCTAGGCTCTCGGGGACCTCTAGATTTACCCCATTCCAGGGAGATGACACATCCAGAACGAGATGACTATGTATTCTTATTATGGGGATATGACCGAGAAGTCCAGGAGATTGCTCTGGAGATACAAATACCTTTGTCCTCCTCAATTTTTCTGGGTTTAGGCCCAGATAAATCTTTAAATAAGACGGACTTTGTGGTGGCAGGATGGAATGAACACGGAGAGACATATTTCTATGTAAGTCCTACAAAAAGATAACATCAATGTACTAAATATTATATAAATTACGATTGTGTCTCATAATAAATAATATAGAAAAGCTGCCGTTTAACTTCAAAGTATACATAAGGGGCAGTATTATAGTAGTTATATTCTTGTACATAGGAGTAGTATTATAGTAGTTATATTCTTGTACATAGGAGGTAGTATTATAGTAGTTATATTCTTGTACATAGGAGGTAGTATTATAGTAGTTATATTCTTGTACATAGGAGCAGTATTATAGTATTTATATTCTTGTACATAGGAGTAGTATTATAGTAGTTATATTCTTGTACATAGAGCAGTATTATAGTAGTTATATTCTTCTACATAGGAGGCAGTATTATAGTAGTTATATTCTAGTACATAGGAGGCAGTATTATAGTAGTTATATTCTTGTACATAGGTGGTAGTATTATAGTAGTTATATTCTTGTACATAGGAGCAATATTATAGTAGTTATATTCTTGTACATAGGAGGCAGTATTATAGTAGTTATATTCTTGTACATAGGAGTAGTATTATAGTAGTATATTCTTGTACATAGGAGCAGTATTATAGTAGTTATATTCTTGTACATAGGAGGTAGTATTATAGTAGTTATATTCTTGTACATAGGAGCAGTATTATAGTAGTTATATTCTTGTACATAGGAGTAGTATTATAGTAGTTATATTCTTGTACATAGGAGTAGTATTATAGTAGTTATATTCTTGTACATAGGAGCAGTATTATAGTAGTTATATTCTTGTACATAGGAGCAGTATTATAGTAGTTATATTATTGTACATAGGAGTAGTATTATAGTAGTTATATTCTTGTACATAGGAGCAGTATTATAGTAGTTATATTCTTGTACATAGGGGTAGTATTATAGTAGTTATATTCTTGTACATAGGAGTAGTATTATAGTAGTTATATTCTTGTACATAGGAGGCAGTATTCTAGTAGTTATATTCTTGTACATAGGAGCAGTATTATAGTAGTTATATTATTGTACATAGGAGTAGTATTATAGTAGTTATATTCTTGTACATAGGAGCAGTATTATAGTAGTTATATTCTTGTACATAGGAGCAGTATTATAGTAGTTATATTCTTGTACATAGGAGCAGTATTATAGTAGTTATATTCTTGTACATAGGAGCAGTATTATAGTAGTTATATTCTTGTACATAGGAGCAGTATTATAGTAGTTATATTCTTGTACATAGGAGTAGTATTACAGTAGTTATATTCTTGTACATAGGAGCAGTATTATAGTAGTTATATTCTTGTATATAAGAGCAGTATTATAGTAGCTATATTCTTGTACATAGGGGCAGTATTATAGTAGCTATATTCTTGTACATAGGGGCAGTATTATAGTAGTTATATTCTTGTACATAAGAGCAGTATTATAGTAGTTATATTCTTGTACATAGGAGCAGTATTATAGTATTTATATTCTTGTACATAGGAGTAGTATTATAGTAGTTATATTCTTGTACATAGGAGCAGTATTATAGTAGTTATATTCTTGTACATAGGAGGCAGTATTATAGTAGTTATATTTTTGTACATAGGAGGCAGTATTATAGTAGTTATATTCTTGTACATAGGAGCAGTATTATAGTAGTTATATTCTTGTACATAGGAGGCAGTATTATAGTAGTTATATTCTTGTACATAGGATTAGTATTATAGTAGTTATTCTTGTACATAGGAGCAGTATTATAGTAGTTATATTCTTGTACATAGGAGGTAGTATTATAGTAGTTATATTCTTGTACATAGGAGCAGTATTATAGTAGTTATATTCTTGTACATAGGAGCAGTATTATAGTAGTTATATTCTTGTACATAGGAGCAGTATTATAGTAGTTATATTCTTGTACATAGGAGCAGTATTATAGTAGTTATATTCTTGTACATAGGAGCAGTATTATAGTAGTTATATTCTTGTACATAGGAGCAGTATTATAGTAGTTATATTCTTGTACATAGGAGGAAGTATTATAGTAGTTATATTCTTGTACATAGGAGCAGTATTATAGTAGTTATATTCTTGTACATAGGAGTAGTATTATAGTAGTTATATTCTTGTACATAGGAGTAGTATTATAGTAGTTATATTCTTGTACATAGGAGGTAGTATTATAGTAGTTATATTATTGTACATAGGAGTAGTATTATAGTAGTTATATTCTTGTACATAGGAGCAGTATTATAGTAGTTATATTCTTGTACATAGGAGCAGTATTATAGTAGTTATATTCTTGTACATAGGAGCAGTATTATAGTAGCTATATTCTTGTACATAGGAGCAGTATTATAGTAGTTATATTCTTGTACATAGGAGCAGTATTATAGTAGTTATATTCTTGTACATAGGAGTAGTATTACAGTAGTTATATTCTTGTACATAGGAGCAGTATTATAGTAGTTATATTCTTGTATATAGGAGTAGTATTATAGTAGCTATATTCTTGCACATAGGGGAGCAGTATTATAGTAGCTATATTCTTGTACATAGTGGCAGTATTATAGTAGTTATATTCTTGTACATAGGAGCAGTATTATAGTAGTTATATTCTTGTACATAGGTGCAGTATTATAGTAGTCATATTCTTGTACATAGGGGCAGTATTATAGTAGTTATATTCTTGTATATAGGAATAGTATTATAGTAGTTATATTCTTGTACATAGGGGCAGTATTATAGTAGTTATATTCTTGTACATAGGAGTAGTATTATAGTAGTTATATTCTTGTACATAGGAGGTAGTATTATAGTAGCTTTATTCTTGTACATAGGAGCAGTATTATAGTAGTTATATTCTTGTACATAGGAGGTAGTATTATAGTAGTTATATTCTTGTATATAGGAGTAGTATTATAGTAGTTAAATTCTTGTACATAGGGGCAGTATTATAGTAGCTATATTCTTGTACATAGGGGCAGTATTATAGTAGTTATATTTTTGTATATAGGAGTAGTATTATAGTAGTTATATTCTTGTACATAGGAGGTAGTATTATAGTAGTTATATTCTTGTACATAGGAGTAGTATTATAGTAGTTATATTCTTGTACATAGGGGCAGTATTATAGTAGTTATATTATTGTACATAGGAGTAGTATTATAGTAGTTATATTCTTGTATATAGGAGTAGTATTATAGTAGCTATATTCTTGTACATAGGGGCAGTATTATAGTAGCTATATTCTTGTACATAGGAGCAGTATTATAGTAGTTATATCTGTATATAGGAGTAGTATTATAGTAGCTATATTCTTGTACATAGGGGCAGTATTATAGTAGTTATATTCTTGTACATAGGAGCAATATTATAGTAGTTATATTCTTGTACATAGGAGCAGTATTATAGTAGTTATATTCTTGTACAAGGTAGTAGTATTATAGTAGTTATATTCTTGTACATAGGAGTAGTATTATAGTAGTTATATTCTTGTACATAGGAGTAGTATTATAGTAGTTATATTCTTGTACATAGGAGTAGTATTATAGTAGCTATATTCTTGTACATAGGGGCAGTATTATAGTAGTTATATTCTTGTACATAGGAGCAGTATTATAGTAGTTATATTCTTGTACATAGGAGTAGTATTATAGTAGTTATATTCTTGTACATAGGAGGTAGTATTATAGTAGTTATATTCTTGTACATAGGGGCAGTATTATAGTAGTTATATTCTTGTACATAGGGGCAGTATTATAGTAGTTATATTCTTGTACATAGGAGGTAGTATTATAGTAGTTATATTCTTGTACATAGGGGCAGTATTATAGTAGCTATATTCTTGTACATAGGGGCAGTATTATAGTAGTTATATTTTTGTATATAGGAGTAGTATTATAGTAGTTATATTCTTGTACATAGGAGGTAGTATTATAGTAGCTATATTCTTGTATATAGGAGCAGTATTATAGTAGCTATATTCTTGTACATAGGGGCAGTATTATAGTAGTTATATTCTTGTACATAGGGGCAGTATTATAGTAGTTATATTCTTGTACATAGGAGGCAGTATTATAGTAGTTATATTCTTGTACATAGGAGGCAGTATTATAGTAGTTATATTCTTGTACATAGGAGCAGTATTATAGTAGTTATATTCTTGTACATAGGAGCAGTATTATAGTAGTTATATTCTTGTACATAGGAGTAGTATTATAGTAGTTATATTCTTGTACATAGGAGGTAGTATTATAGTAGTTATATTCTTGTACATAGGAGTAGTATTATAGTAGTTATATTCTTGTACATAGGAGCAGTATTATAGTAGTTATATTCTTGTACATAGGAGCAGTATTATAGTAGTTATATTCTTGTACATAGGAGCAGTATTATAGTAGTTATATTCTTGTACATAGGGGCAGTATTATAGTAGTTATATTCTTGTACATAGGAGGTAGTATTATAGTAGTTATATTCTTGTACATAGGGGCAGTATTATAGTAGCTATATTCTTGTACATAGGGGCAGTATTATAGTAGTTATATTCTTGTACATAGGAGTAGTATTATAGTAGTTATATTCTTGTACATAGGATGCAGTATTATAGTAGTTATATTCTTGTACATAGGAGTAGTATTATAGTAATTATATTCTTGTACATAGGAGCAGTATTATAGTAGTTATATTCTTGTACATAGGTGCAGTATTATAGTAGTTATATTCTTGTATATAGGAGTAGTATTATAGTAGTTATATTCTTGTACATAGGGGCAGTATTATAGTAGTTATATTCTTGTACATAGGAGGTAGTATTATAGTAGTTATATTCTTGTACATAGGAGCAGTATTATAGTAGTTATATTCTTGGTACATAGGAGCAGTATTATAGTAGTTATATTCTTGTACATAGGAGGTAGTATTATAGTAGTTATATTCCTGTACATAGGAGCAGTATTATAGTAGTTATATTCTTGTACATAGGAGGTAGTATTATAGTAGTTATATTCTTGTACATAGGAGCAGTATTATAGTAGTTATATTCTTGTACATAGGAGCAGTATTATAGTAGTTATATTCTTGTACATAGGAGGTAGTATTATAGTAGTTATATTCTTGTACATAGGAGCATTATTATAGTAGTTATATTCTTGTACATAGGAGTAGTATTATAGTAGTTATACGGGTAGGCAGTATTATAGTAGTTATATTCTTGTACATAGAAGTAGTATTATAGTAGTTATTCTTGTACATAGGAGCAGTATTATAGTAGTTATTCTTGTACATAGGAGGTAGTATTATAGTAGTTATATTCTTGTACATAGGAGCAGTATTATAGTAGTTATATTCTTGTGCATAGGAGAAGTATTATAGTAGTTATATCTTTGTACATAGGAGTAGTATTATAGTAGTTATATTCTTGTACATAGGAGCAGTATTATAGTAGTTATATTCTTGTACATAGGAGCAGTATTATAGTAGTTATATTATTGTACATAGGAGTAGTATTATAGTAGTTATATTCTTGTACATAGGAGCAGTATTATAGTAGTTATATTCTTGTACATAGGAGTAGTATTATAGTAGTTATATTCTTGTACATAGGAGTAGTATTATAGTAGTTATATTCTTGTACATAGGAGTAGTTATATTCTTGTACATAGGTGGTAGTATTATAGTAGTTATATTCTTGTACATAGGGGCAGTATTATAGTAGTTATATTCTTGTACATAGGGGCAGTATTATAGTAGTTATATTCTTGTACATAGGAGTAGTATTATAGTAGTTATATTCTTGTACATAGGAGGCAGTATTATAGTAGTTATATTCTTGTACATAGGAGGCAGTATTATAGTAGTTATATTCTTGTACATAGGAGCAGTATTATAGTAGTTATATTCTTGTACATAGGAGTAGTATTATAGTAGTTATATTCTTGTACATAGGAGTAGTATTATAGTAGTTATATTCTTGTACATAGGAGCAGTATTATAGTAGTTATATTCTTGTACATAGGAGTAGTATTATAGTAGTTATATTCTTGTACATAGGAGTAGTATTATAGTAGTTATATTCTTGTACATAGGAGCAGTATTATAGTAGTTATATTCTTGTACATAGGAGTAGTATTATAGTAGTTATATTCTTGTACATAGGAGGCAGTATTATAGTAGTTATATTCTTGTACATAGGAGGCAGTATTATAGTAGTTATATTCTTGTACATAGGAGCAGTATTATAGTAGTTATATTCTTGTACATAGGAGCAGTATTATAGTAGTTATATTCTTGTACATAGGAGCAGTATTATAGTAGTTATATTCTTGTACATAGGAGCAGTATTATAGTAGTTATATTCTTGTACATAGGAGCAGTATTATAGTAGTTATATTCTTGTACATAGGAGCAGTATTATAGTAGTTATATTCTTGTACATAGGAGTAGTATTATAGTAGTTATATTCTTGTACATAGGAGTAGTATTATAGTAGTTATATTCTTGTACATAGGAGCAGTATTATAGTAGTTATATTCTTGTATTTAGGAGTAGTATTATAGTAGTTATATTCTTGTACATAGGGGCAGTATTATAGTAGTTATATTCTTGTACATAGGGGCAGTATTATAGTAGTTATATTCTTGTACATAGGAGCAGTATTATAGTAGTTATATTCTTGTACATAGGGGCAGTATTATAGTAGTTATATTCTTGTACATAGGAGTAGTATTATAGTAGTTATATTCTTGTACATAGGAGCAGTATTATAGTAGTTATATTCTTGTACATAGGAGCAGTATTATAGTAGTTATATTTTTGTACATAGGAGGTAGTATTATAGTAGTTATATTCTTGTACATAGGAGCAGTATTATAGTAGTTATATTCTTGTACATAGGAGGCAGTATTATAGTAGTTATATTCTTGTACATAGGAGTAGTATTATAGTAGTTATATTCTTGTACATAGGAGCAGTATTATAGTAGTTATATTCTTGTACATAGGAGGCAGTATTATAGTAGTTATATTCTTGTACATAGGAGCAGTATTATAGTAGTTATATTCTTGTACATAGGAGGCAGTATTATAGTAGTTATATTCTTGTACATAGGAGCAGTATTATAGTAGTTATATTCTTGTACATAGGAGCAGTATTATAGTAGTTATATTCTTGTACATAGGAGCAGTATTATAGTAGTTATATTCTTGTACATAGGAGCAGTATTATAGTAGTTATATTCTTGTACATAGGGGCAGTATTATAGTAGTTATATTCTTGTACATAGGAGCAGTATTATAGTAGTTATATTCTTGTACATAGGAGTAGTATTATAGTAGCTATATTCTTGTACATAGGGGCAGTATTATAGTAGTTATATTCTTGTACATAGGAGCAGTATTATAGTAGTTATATTCTTGTACATAGGAGTAGTATTATAGTAGTTATATTCTTGTACATAGGAGCAGTATTATAGTAGTTATATTCTTGTACATAGGAGCAGTATTATAGTAGTTATATTCTTGTACATAGGAGCAGTATTATAGTAGTTATATTCTTGTACATAGGAGCAGTATTATAGTAGTTATATTCTTGTACATAGGAGCAGTATTATAGTAGTTATATTCTTGTACATAGGAGCAGTATTATAGTAGTTATATTCTTGTACATAGGAGCAGTATTATAGTAGTTATATTCTTGTACATAGGAGTAGTATTATAGTAGTTATATTCTTGTACATAGGGGCAGTATTATAGTAGTTATATTCTTGTATATAGGAGTAGTATTATAGTAGTTATATTCTTGTACATAGGGGCAGTATTATAGTAGCTATATTCTTGTACATAGGGGCAGTATTATAGTAGTTATATTTTTGTATATAGGAGCAGTATTATAGTAGTTATATTCTTGTATATAGGAGTAGTATTATAGTAGTTATATTCTTGTACATAGGGGCAGTATTATAGTAGTTATATTCTTGTACATAGGAGTAGTATTATAGTAGTTATATTCTTGTACATAGGGGGCAGTATTATAGTAGCTATATTCTTGTACATAGGAGTAGTATTATAGTAGTTATATTCTTGTACATAGGAGCAGTATTATAGTAGTTATATTCTTGTATATAGGAGCAGTATTATAGTAGTTATATTCTTGTACATAGGAGGCAGTATTATAGTAGTTATATTCTTGTACATAGGAGCAGTATTATAGTAGTTATATTCTTGTACATAGGAGTAGTATTATAGTAGTTATATTCTTGTACATAGGGGAGATAGTAGATATTATAGTAGTTATATTCTTGTACATAGGAGGTAGTATTATAGTAGTTATATTCTTGTACATAGGAGCAGTATTATAGTAGTTATATTCTTGTACATAGGAGTAGTATTATAGTAGTTATATTCTTGTACATAGGAGTAGTATTATAGTAGTTATATTCTTGTACATAGGAGCAGTATTATAGTAGCTATATTCTTGTACATAGGAGTAGTATTATAGTAGTTATATTCTTGTACATAGGAGTAGTATTATAGTAGTTATATTCTTGTACATAGGAGCAGTATTATAGTAGTTATATTCTTGTACATAGGGGCAGTATTATAGTAGCTATATTCTTGTACATAGGAGCAGTATTATAGTAGTTATATTCTTGTACATAGGAGTAGTATTATAGTAGTTATATTCTTGTACATAGGAGGTAGTATTATAGTAGTTATATTCTTGTACATAGGAGTAGTATTATAGTAGCTATATTCTTGTACATAGGGGTAGTATTATAGTAGCTATATTCTTGTACATAGGGGCAGTATTATAGTAGTTATATTCTTGTACATAGGAGGCAGTATTATAGTAGTTATATTCTTGTACATAGGAGTAGTATTATAGTAGTTATATTCTTGTACATAGGAGCAGTATTATAGTAGTTATATTCTTGTACATAGGAGCAGTATTATAGTAGTTATATTCTTGTACATAGGAGCAGTATTATAGTAGTTATATTCTTGTACATAGGAGCAGTATTATAGTAGTTATATTCTTGTACATAGGAGGGCAGTATTATAGTAGCTATATTCTTGTACATAGGGGCAGTATTATAGTAGTTATATTCTTGTACATAGGAGGTAGTATTATAGTAGTTATATTCTTGTACATAGGAGCAGTATTATAGTAGTTATATTCTTGTATATAGGAGCAGTATTATAGTAGCTATATTCTTGTACATAGGAGGTAGTATTATAGTAGTTATATTCTTGTACATAGGGGCAGTATTATAGTAGCTATATTCTTGTACATAGGGGGCAGTATTATAGTAGTTATATTCTTGTACATAGGAGGCAGTATTATAGTAGTTATATTCTTGTACATAGGAGGCAGTATTATAGTAGTTATATTCTTGTACATAGGAGCAGTATTATAGTAGTTATATTCTTGTACATAGGAGCAGTATTATAGTAGTTATATTCTTGTACATAGGAGGTAGTATTATAGTAGTTATATTCTTGTATATAGGAGGTAGTATTATAGTAGTTATATTCTTGTACATAGGAGTAGTATTATAGTAGTTATATTCTTGTACATAGGAGTAGTATTATAGTAGTTATATTCTTGTACATAGGAGCAGTATTATAGTAGTTATATTCTTGTACATAGGGGCAGTATTATAGTAGTTATATTCTTGTACATAGGAGGTAGTATTATAGTAGTTATATTCTTGTACATAGGGGCAGTATTATAGTAGCTATATTCTTGTACATAGGGGCAGTATTATAGTAGTTATATTCTTGTACATAGGAGTAGTATTATAGTAGTTATATTCATGTACATGGATGCAGTATTATAGTAGTTATATTCTTGTATATAGGAGTAGTATTATAGTAATTATATTCTTGTACATAGGAGTAGTATTATAGTAGTTATATTCTTGTACATAGGTGCAGTATTATAGTAGTTATATTCTTGTATATAGGAGTAGTATTATAGTAGTTATATTCTTGTACATAGGGGCAGTATTATAGTAGTTATATTCTTGTACATAGGAGGTAGTATTATAGTAGTTATATTCTTGTATATAGGAGCAGTATTATAGTAGTTATATTCTTGTACATAGGAGCAGTATTATAGTAGTTATATTCTTGTACATAGGAGGTAGTATTATAGTAGTTATATTCCTGTACATAGGAGCAGTATTATAGTAGTTATATTCTTGTACATAGGAGGTAGTATTATAGTAGTTATATTCTTGTATATAGGAGCAGTATTATAGTAGTTATATTCTTGTACATAGGAGCAGTATTATAGTAGTTATATTCTTGTACATAGGAGGTAGTATTATAGTAGTTATATTCTTGTACATAGGAGCATTATTATAGTAGTTATATTCTTGTACATAGGAGTAGTATTATAGTAGTTATATTCTTGTACATAGGGGCAGTATTATAGTAGTTATAATCTTGTACATAGGGGCAGTATTATAGTAGTTATATTCTTGTACATAGGTGCAGTATTATAGTAGTTATATTCTTGTATATAGGAGTAGTATTATAGTAGTTATATTCTTGTACTTAGGATGTAATGTTCTAATAGTTATATTTTTGTACATTGGAAGAATTATGGTAATTTTAAGTGAAACCCAGCCATGGCCCACATGGGAGCTGTGATTAAGGAGTTAGGATAGTAGGATAGTGTGCCTAACGAGAATTAAACACAAATGTCTCAATGGGGTTTCAATAGTTTAGGTAATGTGATGACATTTGCTGGAGCAGTAACGTTGGCCATGTTGGATATTCTATTAATTTTCTAAAAAAAAAAGTAACTATTTTTCAGATATATAACAATAAATAATTGTATTGAATTTTTAAAAAATTCAACAGAATGGTATGCCCAATTGTTATATTTTCTCAAGATTACCTTTTTGTTGAGAGTGTGGGTATAAAAGTAACTAGTGAGCTAGTTTTCTCAATATTTATATAGTTATTATGACCACCATTGTTTGGTTTAATTTTAACTTTTTTAAATATTTCTATCATACTCATCTTTATACAGGACGCTCATACAGAAGGGTACTGGCCACCAGTGAAAGACAAGTCCCAGAACTATGCACTGCTCAACCTGAGCCGCAATAAAACTCACACTGTTATGAGAGTCTGGCGTCAGTGGTTCACATGTGACCATCATGATCATGAAATTGAGGTGAGTGTGTTTTTACATTTGTAGGTACAACAGGATATATAAAACATCACAACCTTCATCGGGGCTAGTGTATACATACATTTAATTATTCACTGATCCTGAGTTACATCCTGTATTATACTCCAGAGCTGCGCTCACTATTCTGCTGGTACAGTCACTGTGTACATACATTACATTACTTATCCTGTACTGATCCTGAGTTACATCCTGTATTATACTCCAGAGCTGCGCTCACTATTCTGCTGGTACAGTCACTGTGTACATACACTACATTACTTATCCTGTACTGACCCTGAGTTACATCCTGTATTATACTCCAGAGCTGCGCTCACTATTCTGCTGGTGCAGTCACTGTGTACATACATTACATTACTTATCCTGTACTGATCCTGAGTTACATCCTATATTATACTCCAGAGCTGCACTCTTCTGCTTTTCTTCTTCTCTTTTCCTTCCCCTTCCCTTTCCCCCCCCCCTCACTATTCTGCTGGTACAGTCACTGTGTACATACACTACATTACTTATCCTGTACTGACCCTGAGTTACATCCTGTATTATACTCCAGAGCTGCGCTCACTATTCTGCTGGTGCAGTTACTTTGTACATACATTACATTACTTATCCTGTACTGATCCTGAGTTACATCCTGTATTATACTCCAGAGCTGCACTCACTATTCTGCTGGTACAGTCACTGTGTACATACATTACATTACTTATCCGGCATTATGCTACAGATATACGTCACTGTTATGAGGACACTATGATATATAGACTAATCTATGGACTTTGTGTATTCAATTTAATATTTTCTCTAGAATGATACAGTTAGAGTGATGGTCGTCATTGGGAATGGAGAACCATTAGAAATAACGGATGAGAACACATTTCGAAAATCCATCTTTTTCCTTGAAGTTCTGGACGATGTGGTATTTCCTGAAATACTATTAATCCATGATTTCAGTATGAACAATGTAAGGACCAGAAACCATAAATTTAAGTGTGTTTTAAAAAACTAGAATATGCCCCAAAATCATTCTAAAGTTTTTGTGCAATTTTTTGGTGCAAAGTAATCCAACTCTTAGGGGTTATAAACTTAGGCTAGACAGTGATAAATCTGCCCCACTGAAGGTAGTTTTTTTGAAGTGCAGGACACAATCTGAGTACCTGCGGAAAACATCCATCCTCATATATAGGGAATTTATACAAACTCTGTGCAGATGTGGGTCAAGACCAGAACATCGATTCTACAAATATGCGATGAATAAATAGGTTGGAGAACTCCTTTGTAGTCATCATGATTAGATGTTTCCTGTTATAGCTACGATACATGTTTTATCATAAATTATTCATAGATAGTAATATGTTTAGATCATCTAAAACTCTAAAATTTCTCTGTTGCCAAAAAATTGTAATTCAGAGACCACTTTGGTGACCTCAAACTACAAGTGGCGTATTGTAGGTCTAAACTATCCTGAATCCAGTGAATAGACAGAACATTTGGCCAGTAGGCTGGGCATACACCAATCATCTTCCCACCAATCATCATTGACCCTTGACTTATGGTGGTAGGACATACTACTGGCATGGGGTTGAGGGAGGGCTTGTTTTCTAATTCCTCATCATACATGATACACTGAGTGCTAAATCTTGACTTTCTTTTCCTCTTCCGACTAGTTTCTTATTCCAGACCAAGAAACAACTTATGCCTGCACATTCCTTCCAATGCCCAGAGTGTCCAAGAAACATCATGTTATAAGGGTAAGCTCAGGTTATATCATATGCGTCTGATCACTGCTAATCCTCTCCTCCTCTCCTATATGTGCTAAAGCACTGGTTTAAATGTGAAAAGTATTATCTATCCAGAAACATTGAGGGGAATTCATTATTCTATCTACATCAGTTTTCTTATGTAGAGTGAAGATATTGTGGTGCATTTCTTGCCCCAAACTGCACCACAAGCCCTGATCGCCACAGTGTACCTTTCATTATAACCCATTAGGATTAGGATTTCATTAGGGTGCAGCCTCTTCATAAATCTCTCTGCCCCTGCTCCAATTGGGCCCTTTATTAAGACTGGTGTACAATATGCCAGTCTTAATAAATATGACCCAGTATCTTCAAAGAGCCTAGCAACACCACTGATTTCTTAGAAACTCTTCCACCATGGACCTAGCAAAGCTTGGTATAAGTAGATCCCAAGATACTCTCAAGTTACATCAGTAGACCTCCACTTCTTTGAGGTTGCCTATCTTTGTGAGCTTTGTGATTCCCAGAAGGAATGCTGGACACCGCAAAGAAGCCCAGAAGAGGTGAGGGAAGGTGGGCATAACTGCTTGTTATTTTTTAACACCTCCCCTGGGCCTCCACCTATTATACTCTAGGGTCTGAATGGGGTCGACGAACCCACAAAGTTTTGGATTTGAGTCAAACCCAAAATTTTAGGAATACAAGGGTTGAATCTGGTTCGAACCAAACCGGTTTGCTCATCTCTACTTGTCACTGACTACTCCACTGCTTCTCTCACTGCAGAAAAAACTCACTGTAGCCTCCACCAAGAAAGCCCTGTTACAGATATTGTAGTAGAGTCCAAGATGGTTTGATGCTATGTTCTAACCACTGATTTGAGGTCACTTCAGAGTGAGAAGAGGTAACTTACCATATTTAAAAGAATTATACCAAGAGATAATTTATGGTAGAGTAGGGATTAGAAATGGGCAAACCTCTCAGGATTGGTTTTGGGTTCAGGTGGCTGGAGTCCCAGATTTGTTTACGGTCAAACAGGGTATGAACATTCTCTCTTCAGACCCCAGAGTATAAAAGGTTGAGGCATAAAAAATGAAAAAAAAAAACATTCATACTCACCTTCCTTTATCTCTTTTGCCGTGGTGGAGCCCGGAGAGTTAAGGAAAGATGGGTAACAGCTGTTGATTATTTTTCTGCACCTCCTTGGGACCTCCATTTATTATATTCTGGGGTCTGAAGAAACCCAGGAATATAATGAGAATTTTTGGGTGGCGGGACCTGAAATTTTTGGAAAGTTTGTAATGGACTTCACTCATTACGAGGTGCTAAGCTGGTTTGGGCAAGGACATTGTATAAGGTCACCTACAGATTCATAGAAGGTCTATATGTTCTTTATTTCACTATGTTGACTGTTCCTATTTTTCTACCTGATACAGTATGAGGTAATCCAAGACCCAGATACTATTGGGATAGTGCACCACATCCTTATATACAGTTGTGGAAAAAACACCGTCCCCATAACAGAAGTTGGAGAATGCTATGGCGGTGATATCAGATTTTTCCAGTGCTTCTCTGCTACGTTTGCTTGGGCTGTCGGTGGAGAGGTGAGGAGATCACCAGATAGAAATCTTAGGAATTGGTATTCCAAAGTCTTCTGAAGAAATACAACCTAGACTTAATATGACAGATCATCGCATCACTTGCGAATCATACAGTACTTTTATATGGAAGGGACCTACTCTAATGTTTATCCCGATCTTCCTGGTTCATGAAGATGCCTTATGCCAAGTTGTAACAGGGCTGCCATTGAGGTACCGTCCCGTGCAAATGTTTAAGGCGGGTATGGAAACTTTCTGCAAAGTAAGCATGCTTTCAGAAATAGAAGTGTTAGGCCTCATTCACACATTTGCATCCGCTTTTTCACGGACCGCACCCCTGCCTACTTATTTGCGGATGGTGTGTTGTGCTTGGTTGATCCATTTTTCACATTTGTGAAAAGCAGATCAATTTTTTTTTTTGTTTCATTTTCTATATGTTGTATGTCTCTAGATGTCATCCATTTTTTTTCATGGACTGCCTAGCCTTTCATTGCTATTAGTTTCAGCAAAATAAGTCTCTGTGTCAGGGGGACGGTCCTTGGCTGTCTTCTCCATTCCAAGACTGCCTACATAAAATGGTAGAAAGGAGAGTTTGGAAATGGTATAGACTAGAGGAAAAACTCCAGCTTCTCCAGAATCTTTGGAGCAGCACCTGTTGAAGGATTTAAATAATTGGATTTGGTGGAGGTGATTCAAATTTCTACCCTGATATGAGACTTTAATTAGTATTCATGAAAAATTTGAATTATTTTTGAATCATTTCATGATAATTTGGAGTCCTTAACCAAATTCAAGCTAAGGTAAGAGTAGTCACATCTTTAACTCATGGAGCCGAATACAGCAATACAAAGAGAACTTATAATTTCAAATTGGGACCCAAATGGCCACCATATGGGCTCTATACAGTGGAGGTTACTCAGGCTAGGTTCACATTTGCATCGGGTCCTCCATCGTTTGTGTCCACCGGGAGACCCGAACGATGGAGAGCCTGTCCACTAAAACAGCAGTTACCTGGAGACACCCGCACACTCCGTAGACTATAATGGGATCCTCCGTGCAGGACTTTTCTCTCTGCCGATTTTCGGCGGAGTCTCCTTAGGATGTGAACCTAGTCTAAGGTAACTTTCAAATATCCAAAATACCCACATTTTTCCCATTCTCTTTCTTTGTAGCCATTTAATTATCCAGCAGAAGCCGGGTTTTCTATAGGTGCAGAGGGAGATCCGCAGTATGCCCGAATCGAAATCCATTATAGTAACTTTGAAATTAAAGAAGGTAAGAAAACTGAATCTACTTTATCAAATGCTAAGTTTATTCTTGGGGCATTACCAGGATCTTCAGTCATCCAACATCAGTCATACAGTAACGTG
The DNA here is from genome assembly GCA_947044405.1 of Leptodactylus fallax. NCBI lineage: Eukaryota > Metazoa > Chordata > Amphibia > Anura > Leptodactylidae > Leptodactylus > Leptodactylus fallax. The sequence goes on from CAMRHE010000536.1 coordinate 179,539, forward strand.
AAGTCAGTTGTGAGATTTATAAATTTCGCTCGTATCATATTTACTTGAATTTATTCAGTTTTGCAGTATTTTGTAGCTGCAATCAGTTAAAGACTTTAAAAAATATATATAAAACTATAAAAAACATAAAAGTTGAAATCATCCCCCTTAACCTAGAATCCAAATAAAAATAAACAAAAATATACACATTAAGTATCTTTGCATCTGAATATGCCTGAACTACTAAAATAGAAAAATATTTTCCCCATACAGTGAAAGCTGTGGCCCAAAAAACACAGTTTTTTCACCATTTCGCCTCCCAAGAAAATTTGAATAAAGTACCACACATTACCCATAATAATATGAATAAAAAATACAGCTCCAAATATGGAAATATAAAAAGTTACGGGTGTCAGAATATGGTGATTCCAAGATTTTTTTTTTCCAGGTTTAAAATAAAAAAAAACAAAAACAAAAACAAAAAAAACATGAAAAAAACTATAGAAATGTGGTATAGATTTAATCGTAATGACTCGTAGAATATAGGTTACATGTCATATTGGCTGCAAGGTGTAAAAACAAAACTCAAAAAAAATGGTGCAAATGGAGATTTTTCTACCTCTCTCCATTCTGAAATTTTTTTCAGCTTTCCAGTATTTCACGCAGAACAATAAATGATGACACTATGAAGTATAATTTGCTTCACAAAAAATAAACCCCGTACAGCTCTGTGAATGTAAAAATAAAAAAAGTTTATGGCTTTTTAAAGTAAAGGAATAAAAAAACAAAGTAGAAAAACAAAAAAGATGACTGTTTTGCTCCTCAGGGGTGGAGAATAACAAAGGGTTACAGTATCATACTCCGCCCCTCCTTCCCTGAACTAGGTATAATACAGTATAATGTTGATTTCTTGAGTGTATTTTATTAAAAAAACTATCAAAGACCAAATTATCAAAGACCAAATTATGTGTAGACATGATTGCACATACAGTGCCTAATGGTTACAATCACTTTAAGGGGCACAATACACTTAAAGGGATATTCCCATTTTAGACACTTGTGGCATACGGTTCACCAGTTTTGGAAATTTCACACAAATAAATGGAGAGAGTCACACATGCATAGCCATCACTCCATGTACAGTGGCTGCGAGATGGGGGCAAGGAACCCCCATTATGGAATCCACACCTCTAACCCCACCTATAACCTCTTTAAACTTTTCAGTTCCTCCCAGTCCCTTTGTACACCCGGGCACAGTTTCATGCCGCCTTATTCCCCCACACAATATAATGGCTCCTGTGGACACCATGCTTCCCTATGGTCCACCCAAAATATAATGTCCCCTTGTGACCCACAGACAGTATATAGTCCCCTTATGGCCCCACACATTATAATATCCCCTTGTTGATCCCACATATTATACTGTCCCCTTGTGGTCCCTCCACAGTATAAAGCTCCTTGTGGATCCCACATATTATACTGTCCCCTTGTGGTCCCTCCACAGTATACCATTCCCCTAGTGGCCCCCTGTTCACCTTGTTCTCTTTGATCTCTTAGCAGCTTGGGGCATCAGGCATGATGTATCCACAGTAGCTGAAGCCATATCTTGTTCTTTACACAGATTTTTTTATGTTTTCGAAGATCTTTTTTAAAATGACATCTTTGACTTTCAGGATTGAGAGATAGTTCTGGTATAAGGATTTATTACACCCCGGAGATACGAGCTCATGACTCTGCTACTTTGGGGGTTGGAATCTTTACACTTCCCTTACACTTTATCCCTCCTGGATCTGAAGAATTTAGAAGTTATGGACTTTGCAACACTAATTTAATGGAGGAGGTAAGTGCCCGAGGCCTTCAAGAGAAAAAATCAGTAGACATTTGATGTCATTGTCCTTCCCAAAAAGGTCACCTCCCTTGTTCAATGTTATTCCACACCTTTATAAAACTCATGTCCGGCGATAGTGATTGATCTAAATCTTAGAATAATTCCTTGACGTATTCGGCCACTGACCACTAGATGTCCTTAAAAGCTTAAATGTGAATTCAATTCTATAGGAAGATGTACCAAAGTTAACTTGCTGTTGTAAGAAAAAACACTGAAGAGACATTGAAACTGTTAAGTTAAAGGAAAACTCCAAGTAAAGCTAAATTACTGTGCTAGGAAGAGGCTCAAAGACCGGGATAGACACCCGATGACGTGATGGAGCCCAGGAGAGCAGATTATGACTGTTTGTTATTTTTCCACACCTCTCCTGGACCTCCCCTGGGAGGTCTGAAGAGACCCCAAAGTATAGTGGTTTGCCGGTATAATGTTTGGAAAATTCGTAATGAACTTGGATTGTTACAAACTGGTTTACTCATCCCTAGTAAAGAGGAGTCAGCTTAGATGGTGTTCAGCCAACAGCTATCCAATGCTATCCAATGTATGGCCAGCATAAGTTTTTGCCTAGCTGTGGCCCTGGTTAGTCTTACTGATCGGCATAAACCAGGCTCAAAAAGGTCTTCTCAACCAAGGTCACTCCTGAAGATATCTCCTGTTCTTCTTCAGATATCAGATAAGCCCATTCCTGACCTTAAAGTCACAACATTCCTACTTCATGGACACCTCACGGCTCGGGGGGTGCGGACATTGCATTACAGGTAAGGGCACTGATGGCTTCTGGTTATCTTATTTTTTTTAATACCATTTTTATTCTTTAAACTGCATAGTGAAAGGCGCGTACAGAGTATTCAAGTGAACCACACAACAAAAGATCAAAGACAGTAGGTATATAGGAACACAATAGAAGGAGCTGTGAACGCTTCAAACCAGAAATACATGCCCACTCTCCTTATTTTCCTCCCCAGATGGCTGTTTTAGGGTATTTTAGGCCAGGTATCCCCCAGATGGTATCTCAGTTAGTGATTAGAGTGCCCCATGATAGTCCTTAAAGTCATGTGTAGGGAAGAGAAAGTATGTTGACATGTGTATGGACCTGTTAGCCTGTTCATGTGATTGGGCCTCATGTAATTGATGTTGGCCAAATCTCTTGACTTGATAATATTGAAAGAAGTGGGTCGGAGGGATTCCATATTCGTCTTGTAGTTCCTGAAAGGTTAACCATTGCTTATTCTCAGAATGTAGTAAGTATGCATATGTATGTGCATAAGTGTGCGCCAACTAGGGAATAATTTGTTGGAGGAGCCCAGTGGAAAGTCCGGATGTCCCCAAGAGCATATATTTGGAAATGAGGTATGGCAGTCCATAGAGCATTCTTGTCTCCCTCCAGGTCACTATTGTGTCGCGGAGCATCATGGAAGATTTATTGTTCCTTGGGAAGGACAAGTATTTAGTGTATAGTATTGCCCCCAGGGGCCATGGACCTGCCAGTTGTTTTTCTTTACCAGGCAGATGTTTGTTCTGTTACTATAACTAGCCATGCACCTGTGTGTCCATCACATGACCATGGACTGATTTGATCATGGAACATTGGCATCTCTATATTGGTCTGAAATTGGACAACCCCTTTAAGGACTACCTTAGTCGTGTCCCAAATTAGTGCAGGTTTTAACTTGTGAGCTCCATTATCACTTTCATATTCCAGGAACCAGCTTGTGGAATTCCTCATCCTTGGCCAAATACAAATGGAACCACCACAGATAGTTGGTACCTTGGGGAAAGGTTTCCCTAATATCTAAAAGGATGGGTGTTTGGGCTCAGATAACCATATTCAAGATCGTGGGGTTAAAGGCTTTAAGAGTCAGCATTCGGGAGGTGAAAATATAATCAATACAAGACCATAAGGCATGGGGTGAAAGATAAAATGTTTCCAGGGTTCCGGTTATCTTCATGATTTACTATATTTTTAAAATCCATTACAAGTACCATACAAATAATATATTCTACATTGTTAAGGCTCCAGGCGCATGACCACAAATATTTTCTGTATACCCTCCATAATTATGGATAGTATACTGACCCATTCATTTTTATGGCCCCATATGCACCATTGTGTTTGTCACTGGTCCATGTGGGGACCATGAATCTAGGTAGCAAAATGTGGACCAGGTAATAATTCTGCATGTTTTGAAGTCTGGGCTCATTCTTTCAAGTGTATGGAACTGTGAAGGACAATGCAATGCAATATGTGTGCTGTCTCTTCTATTTTCACAGTCTCTATGGCCATGTATGTACCGTTAGGGAAAGTCATTACACCTCCCATAGGGAGCCCATCCTGTCCTCATAATTGTCTGGGCCCAAACAGCCAAAACATTTCAGATGGGTTTGGATTAGTAGGAGCCAGAATGTCCTAAAAACTAATCTCTAACAACATCATGTGAAAGCTTTGTCTGGAACTATCTCATCTCTCCATAGAAATGGCACTTTAATAGGAAGCATCGGAGAAGACAAGAAATATGATTTCAATTTTCAGCAAGTCAGAAATTTGCCAAAAGAAGTTACAATAAAAATGGTGAGTCTGTCTATTCCTTTTGATTGTGTGGTGATGGATAGATAGATAGATAGATAGATAGATAGATTGAGATAGATAGATAGATAGATAGATAGATAGATAGATCATGGAGAGGTAAGTATAATGCCACTCTGTGGGGTCTCATACTGGGGCGGCTGTGGGGGTATTATACTCTTTGAGGGCGCTATGAGGGCATTAAACTTTGCAAGGCCACAATGGGGAATTATATTCTGTGGGTGCACTATGAAGGCACTATACTATGTGAGGGTACCATGGGGCAGTTATACTTTGTGGGAGCATCATAGGGACATTATACTGTAAAGGCACCACAATGGGTCATGACTCTCTTTGAGCAAACTATAAGGCAATTATACTCTGTAAAGGCACCCTGGGGGCATTATGGTCTGTTGGGAACTATAGTGATGTTAAAATCTGGGGGGCACTTTGGGGGCATTATACAGTGTGTAGGGGTCACTATAGGGATCATTATTATTCTGTTTGGGGACTACTAAGGGGGGGCATAAGACTGTGTGGCAAATATTAAGGGGGCATTAGACTGTGTGGGGACTACTAAGGGGACATTATACTGTATGGAGGCAATAGGCTGTGTGAGGACACTATGGGGGCATTATACTGAATGGAGCTGTCCTGTGCTGTAATTTTTTAATTCACTTATAAATTGAGTGTCATTGAGGGGGATGCCCAGAGATTAAACTGATGCAGTAGAACATTGTAAGCTATTATCCATGTGAATAACTAGTGCAGTTCATGCAGAGTTTGGCTAATGGGACTAAGGTTGTCTTCATTTAGCTGCATCGCTCTCTGCTCTGGAGATGGAATCGTCGGTGTGGAGTGATGTGAGTATAGCTCATGTGTTGGGGCTGGTGCCGTTACTGGTTCTTTGTTGGAAATTGGGAGAGCACGATGACGTGACCAAACACATGATCATTGTGACAAGAGACCTGTACGATGGCCCACTGAGTGTGGAAATGCTCTTGGTGTTTATTAGTTCCAATTACAGATGGCTGCACCTCTGAAGATTCACGTTCAGTTGGTTTAATCCCAATACTTGTTTATACTTCCGTTACCTCTTTTGGGCCTCCTCACGGTGTCCAGTGCTCGAATCTTTGCCTCTGTCAATGGAGACCAAAAGAGGTAACAGAAGGTGAGTATAAATGTTTTTTTATTTTTCACACCTCCCCTGGGCCTACACCTGTTATACTTTGGGGTCTGAAGAGACCCCAGAATATAATAATGTCACTTCCGATTCTAGCTGAAGTTCGGACCGAAACGAACCAGAGGATTGCTTTGTTCAATCCTCTGGTTTGAAACAAAGGATGAAACAAATCTTTACAGGTTTGCCCATCTATAGTTACAAATCAGATTTTAAATTGTCTAAAACCATGTCAGAACTCCTAGTACTATATATCTATAATACATAGTGAATGACACTGTCAGGGCTCCTAGGACTATATATCTATAATACATAGTGTATGACACTGTCAGGGCTCCTAGGACGATATATCTATAAAACATAGTGTATGACACTGTCAGGGATCCTAGGACTATATATCTATAAAACATAGTGTATGACACTGTCAGGGCTCCTAGGACTATATATCTATAATACATAGTGTATGACACTGTCAGGGCTCCTAGGACTATATATCTATAAAACATAGTGTATGACACTGTCAGGGCTCCTAGTACTATATATCTATAAAACATAGTGTATGACACTGTCAGGGCTCCTAGGACTATATATCTATAATACATAGTGTATGACACTGTCAGGACTCCTAGGACTATATATCTATAATACATAGTGTATGACACTCTCAGGACTCCTAGGACTATATATCTATAAAACATAATGTATGACACTCTTAGGGCTCCTAGGACTCTCTCTATAAATCATAGTGTAGAATATTCTTAGGGCTCCTAGGAACCTACTGTATCTATAAAACATAGTGTATGACACTGTCAGGTCTCCTAGGAACCTATCTATAAAATATAGTGTAGAATACTAAGATAAGATAATCCTTTAATAGTCCCACCATGGGGAAATTCAGTTTGTTACAGCAGCAAAGATATGCAATACAAATACAATATATACAAAACGCTCCAAGTTAGAGATATTACAGTGACAGTAGGTACAGATAAAAAGGTACAGGTAAAAAAGTAGCAGAGGGGGTATCACAAACTTAAAGCTCTTTCAGTTCTCTGTATGGAATGATCTTCACTTAGCTCGGTGTTGGTTGTACAGCCTAACCACAGCGGGGAGTAAAGACTTCCCATAGCGCTCCTTCTCACACTTAGGGTGAAGTAGTCGGTCACTGACAGTACTGCCCAGTGCTATCACGGTCTCATGCATGGGATTGGAGTTATTGTCCCGCATGGAGCTCACCACGGACAGTATCCTTCTGTCACCCACCACCTGCGCTGGGTCCAGGAGACTCCCCAGGACAGAGCTGGCCCTTCTAATCAGCTTGTCGAGTCTATTCCTATCCCTGGTTGATATACTGCTCCCCCAGCAGGCCACTCCAAAGAAGATGGCTGATGCCACTACTGAGTTGAAAAAGGCCCTAAGAAGTGCCCCCCGGACTCCAAAGGCTCTCAGCCTCCTAAGCAGGTAGAGCCTGCTGTGGCCCTTCCTGTACAGGACCTCCATGTCATCTGCCCAGTCCAGCTTATTATTGAGAAGCACCTCTAGGTACTTATAGGTGTTCACAATCTCTTAGGTCTCCTAGGAATCTATCTATAAAACATAATGTAGAGTACTCTTAGAGAGCTAGAAATGGGCTAGATAGAGTCCTAGGAGCCCTAAGTTAAACCAAGTAATGTCATGTGTATTTCTATGGACAACAGATGGTAGGCAGAGGATACAAACTGCTAGTTGGGGAAAGATGCTTGTTCATGTTTTTTTCATACACATGGCGGGTTATATTGGAAAATGCAATGGTTTTATATAACAATTTATAACCTTTTTTGGGGACTTGTAAATGCAGCAGGCTTGTTAATTTGGGGAAAGTTTTTGCAGTGCCCTGGTTGAAAAGTGACTTTCCTGAAAAAAAAAAGAAAAAATCCAACATATATTCCTTTATGTGAGTAGGGGACCTGCATTATTTGCCTATAACACTACCTTCAGTTTTTTTTATTTATTTTTTTCCTCAGGGGGATCAGATCGTAATTGAATGCGTCTCCTCTACAATGGACAAAGAAGATATCACCTTTGTAAGTTCATGGAATTTTTTACAATTGTTTTTACATGTCTTTTTGCACCTTAGAATAGGCTACCAATGTTTGGTCAGTGGAGATCCTACCATCTGCAATTTCCCGATCAGACTACAGTGACTATCTACTGTCACAGCCACTTCCACGCAGGAGGGATGATCGCCAAGTCTATGGAAATAATGAGCAGAACGCATCGCAATTTTTATATGCTGATCAGCTGATCAATTTAAGGATAGGTCACCCATGTTCTAATCCTGAAGAACCTCTCAAATTAGTCTATGTGACAGAACTGCAATACCAGATGCAACCTATGGACAGGACTGGAGCTGTTTCTGAAACAGGCAATCCAAGTAATAGGTGCAGAGCTGTAGTTCCCCAATGCCACCACTGGACAATGGACATGGCTGCAGATCTGCTCCTATTGCTTAAATGTTTCCACTTCTTGTCCACTGCAGTAGGTTCCAGTGCCAGGAGGCAGTGAGATCAGTGAGATCAGTGTTGGGGTCCAGGTTTCCTACCCCCACACATCAGATACTGATGACCTATCCTGAGGATTGTCATCAGAATGAAAAATGCATTTGGGGCTGGAAACCCCTTGAATTACATATTGCCAAAAAAATATTGTTAGTATCATAATAAACTGGCCACAAGGGGGCATTGTCCTTAATACAAATTGTCTTTACAGGGGGGTACCAGCACTTTAAATGAAATGTGCGTTACATTCTTCTTTTACTATCCTGCTTCCCCAATTGCTTTGTGCGTGAGTTACATAGATGTTTTTTACGTCACCGATGCCTTGGGAATGGAAAGAGCAGACAAGTGAGTTTAACCTTATATAATATATAATATTACTGTATATACAGACTCTGCATTACCGGGTTGTTGTTCACATAACCTGCCATGTTGATGGCACCACCATAAGATAATTGATTCATGTATCCAGTAGAGATGAGTCAACCAGTTTGGATCGAACCAGATTCGACCCGAAATTTCGGGATCGACCTGAGAAGACCCCAGAGTATAAAAATTTAACTTCTGGTTCGCGACAAACTTGTTCAGCCCAAAACTAAAGAATGCCTCTTTAAAACAGAAAACTATTGTAGACCAAAAATGTCATGTCAGACCTCTGTTCATCTCAGCTAGATCCAACCTAGATTTTGTTGCTTCACATAGTCTCCCAGAAAGCTCTCTGCTATGTGTCTTACCCAATGTGACCCCAATGTGACCCAGAGCTCTGTCTCCTGGTCACATTTACCTGTTCTCTGCTCACTCCTCCACAATGACATCCAGTAGGTAACCTCACCGGAAGACAATTCAGACCACACTTTGGTCTCACTCTCACACAGACAATAGGGCACACTAGGACCCAAACTGTTTCAGGGGCTCCTTAGACAGCCAGTAGACTGGAATATACTTTACCAGGAAGATTCCCATTGAATTTCTCCTTTTGATCACCCTCCGGGGCATCTAGCCTGCCTTCTAACCCCATGTTTGCATCTCGCTTGTGATTTCTACTTTCTATGAAGAGTTTGGACCAAGGTTCAGGCTCTTATCAGTAGAGGTCAATGAGCCATCAAGTATAAATCATGGAAACCATTTTGCTCTCTATGTCCAGTGGCCCCCACTGACTTCCTGCAGCGATAGCAGCCCTCCATGACCTGTGAGAGGGACACACCACCTACATCCCTCATGCAGCTCTTTTTAGCCACATCTCCTGGTGTGTTACCTCAAGATCTGGCTTTTGGTAAGTTTTTTTAAGATGCAGAAGGGGGCTCGAAGGAGTGAAATGCGTTGTCTTGGATATTATTTTAGACCTCTTATTTTTCTCTCTCTTCCACAATCTGCTCTTGTCTATTCCAGTATTATAGAAGCAGTCCTGAACATGGATACTGTAGAATGGAATGATGAAACCAGAGCAACCGCCCAGAAAGCCGTCATGGAAGCGAATCAAGTTGCAATAGTTATGGACACTGAAGTTAGTAAAGCTTATGACTGGCCTGATCATCTATGGTCTAGGAAACCCAGCCATGATCTCCTTATTGTGGCCGGTTGGTGCAAAGGTTCAGTTCAATGCTCTAATTTTGTTTCTAAAGATATAAAATGGCTTGATGGCTCCCTCCTGACAACCAGCACCTGGGGAACATGTCCCCCCCAGTTACGAACATGAGCGCAAACCTCATGAAAATTCACAAAATAAATCTCGCAAGGTTCTCACATCACTAGTGGGGAGGAATAAGTTGCTGCCAGACCCCACTGGCGGTGGTTTATTTTTTGCAGGAACAAAGGAATGGTCATGTGGAAAATCATCATGGTTGAATTGTCTTTTCTCCTTTCCCCCGACTTCTCCAATCAGGGATGAGTCAGTAGGTCCCCAGACACATAAGATGGGTCAATGTAGATGACTTTTTGCTTTGCAGTATGTTTATAGCCAGCTTTAGTCTGCTTGTTAGGAGACCACAAAATCAGGATACCACTTATCACTACATCTCTTGTTACCTTGGATGGGAATGTCCACTGATGGATCTCATTGGTAACTATTATGGTTATGCCTATGTCAAAACCTAGGCCAAGAAATCTTGTGCATTACATTAACAATTTAAATTTTGTGGAGAACTAGACCACTTTTAAAGACCAGAGTTCTTGTGTCAATAGTTAATACTATAAGTAAGTATCATCAATTGTAATTGAATTTTTTTTGTGTTTTCTTGCTCTTCAGGGTCATAGGTTGAATAAGACGAGTCCATTACCACCCATCTCCTTACCGCCCCCTTATCACTGTGAGGAAGATTCCTCAGAGTAGAACATGTGAACCTTCTTGCAGGAGTCCAGCTATCTGCAAGCTATATAGAATTCCTTGAAGAATTTACATATGTTTTCTAGTCTATACATCTGGGATGTTTATAAGGAGATCTTAGAAGAAGTCTCATGTACGGAGAAGAAATTCATACCATACAGTTATGGGACTTTTGATGGACTTCCAGATGCTTTTAGATATCACATTAGTGAAGAAGGCATTTAATAGATCAGCCTTTTCCTCCTCCACCATTACTCCCAGATTATTTTTGAGAGTGCCCACATTTTTTGTTTATAGTTTCTTAATATTTATGTAGTTGAAAAATATTTTGTGGTTTCCCTGGAAATGGACCTTTCTGTCTCTATCTTTGCCTCCTCTATCTGTTTTTTTTTTTTACACGTTTATTTTTATCTTTATAGTTCTTTAACAATTGTCACTTCCTATCTGTTTTAAAGGGGTTGTCCAGTTTCAGCAAATAATTGTTATTGTTTGTATAATGAAAAGTTCTACAATTTTCTGAATATACTTTCTGTAACAATTCCTCATGCTTTTCTAGATTTCTGCTTGCTGTCATTCTTTGTTTCCTTCCATTGGATACAAATCAGTCCATCAGTCCTATACATGCCCCAGTTACAGAGGAAACCTGAAAAGTAAAAAAAAAAAAAAATTATAGAAATTTAGATTCCCCAACAGCAGTCTTTCATGAGCTCATGGGGGTGGGGGGGGGGGCACATAATGTTACTAAAAATACAAGTCAGGAAAAAAGTAAAAGACAGACACAAAATAGGTAACCCATTTTAATATTTTTCCTAGAGAGTAAATATCACTGATATATTACTGCTAATATTTCAAGTTTCTATGTAATAATGGACGAACGTTTGCAACATAGACATGACCGATCACTGGCCTAAAAGTGTGGCGAGCATGTAAACAATGCTGGAAACTGCGCACTCTGGGACAGTTGGACCCCTGATAGTGTAAAATTGATGGGCTATATTAAAGGGGATGTCCAGGAAATGTGCAAACCATGGAGGAGGCCGGAGGGAGTGTCACATTAAAGAACAGACAAACATACTCACCTGTCCCTGAAGCTCCACTGTCTGCAGCCAGTGGCGCACCGCTAATGAGGCGAAGTGAGGCGGCCGCCTCAGGCGGCACTATCCGTCACTGTCTGGGGGGTGGCATTTTTACCATCTATTTAATGTAAACCAGCCCAGGCCGCTTTAAAATAAATAAAGCTGAATGGGGCATGTCCTGGTCTGGTTTACGAGACCTCTGCATGTCAGCGCAGGTGGCGATACAATGACATCATCGTGCCTCCTACGCTGAGACGCAGACTTCACGGACAAGAAGAGGCGGCGGCTCCATCATGGGATTATAGGTAGGTAACAATAACTTTTTTTTTTTTATATATATAAATAGGCCGTAACCTGCTGCAGTAACCCAGGCAGGTATTTACCGATCCCCGCGCCTGCTGTGGCCTCCTCCGCTTCTCTTTCTGCTATCGAACGCAGAAGGGGTAATCTGAAGCGGCTGCGAGCGGCAGCGGGGATCGCTAAGTGAGGCCAAATACTACTATTATTATACTCCAGGGTCTTTTCAGAACCCGGAGTATAATAATCGGAGACCCCGGGGAGGTGATAAACATAAAAACCAGTGTTACTCACCTCTCCGGCGATCCGATGTTACTCCCAGCCGGCTTCGGCCTTCTTTGGTGACGTCCCAGGCGTCACGTGAGCCAGGCCAACGTCATTATGTTGCGACGCCGGTCTGTGCGACACTGAAGAGGGCCGAAAGCAGGGAGTGCACCGGTGCTCAGGTAAGTAACACTGGTATTTATGCTTGTCACCACTTGGGTCTCCGATCTTTTAGACCCCAGAGTATAATAATAGTTCATGGGTGGGTTACTATGGAGCAGAATACTGTGTCCAGGGGTCACTATGGGGCATAATTACGTGTGCAGGGGCCACTATGGAGTATAATACCGAGTGCAGGGGCTACTATGGGACATAGTACCGTGTTCAGGGGCCACTGTGTGGCATAATATTGTGTGCAGGGGACACTATGGAGCATAATAATGAGTGCAGGGGCCACTATGGAGCATAATACCGTGTGCAGGGGCCACTGCGGGGCATAATACCGTGTCCAGGGGCCACTATGGAGCATAATACCGTGTGCAGGGGCCACTGCAGGGCATAATACCGTGTGCAGGGGCCACTGCAGGGCATAATACTGTGTGCAGGGGCCACTGCAGGGCATAATACTGTGTGCAGGGGCCGCTGCAGGGCATAATACCGTGTGCAGGGGTATTATGGTGGAAGTGCCCATCACACATGATCGCTAAGGGGAAGAAAACACCAGAGCAGCAGGACTGGAACGCGTTGGTAGATACCGGAGCACCTTCCCCAGCCTCATATTAAAAAAGTGGTTATTCATTATGGGGGGGTTATATCATATATTTTATAATTGGGGTAGCAGCAGGATGGGGCTGCAGGTGAGGACAATGTGGGTCGGTGCCTGGAAAAGTGAGGAGCCAAAGATGTCTGTGTTGTAAACTTTACAGAGACAAGTCACAGCTGGAAGAAGTGGTCATGGCGGCCCAAAGGGAAGAGAAGGGAAATGTGACTGATTAGTCAGAGACGTCACCTGTAAGTCACAAAATGTTACTGCCCTGTATTCACCTAAATGATAGAGGATAAATACCTGAGTGATGGGGGTCTGTCTGCTAAGACCCCACTGGGCCTGAGAATTGGGTTTTTTCCCCCCACTGGGTGGGAATCCAGCTTGACCGCAGCCATATATATAGGTGTGTCGCTAGCTGGATGGACGAACCCGCGTGGCTCTCATTCACTTCAATGGGAGTGTCGAAGATACCGGAAGTCCAGTACTCAGCTATCTGCGGCGCTCCTATTATAGAGAATGGGGGCCACGTGGGCTCGTCCATCCACCAAGCAGAAGATGTGTGAAGTTAGTGAAGTTACTTTCATTGTTAATGTCGTGTTGTTGATCTGATACTGAAGTAATGCAGGAAGAAGAATTCTTATAAACTGTTTCATAAGTTTGTGTATGTTTATTGTACGACAATAACAGCGTGTGAAGCTAGTAGCATGGAAATGCAATTTTATATATTTTTTTTTTTTTTTAAGGGGGGGAGTCTTTCGATAGTCCGCCTCAGGCAGCAAAGAGGCTAGGGTCACCCCTGTCTGCAGCCATTGGTTTCACGCTGCGCCCTCGTAGCCGGACGTTCTGTACCCCACATGACTACTGAGTCCAATCCACAAAGTGATATACTCAATATCTTATTTATGTCTATGTGTGACCACATATTGCAGATTTTCAAAGCTTTTGTAATTGAGTAGACAAATCGGTATCTTTAACCATGTTGGAGATGAGGTGAGTGTGAACGTGTCCGTACTTTCCCATATTTTTTTGTCCTGGTCATATTCTGAGATTATTCCCTTATCATAAACACAAAACCCATTTCCTTATCTATGGAAATATAAACCCGATGTATAAAGATCTGGTTGTGTAATGTGAACATTGCCAGAGAGAATTTAATCACTTATTATATAAAGACGTCTTCTACATTGGATCAGGATAAGGAGGCAGGAGGGGGTAAAGCTAAAATGTTATTGCATACAATGATCACCTTAGATAGAGCCCATAGCAAATTTCCTAATACCCTTCACCCCTGACAGATTTTGGTGCCTGTAAACCAAACTGTAGCAATGAATAAATCAGTGTCACTAGGGATCAAGGAGCAGAGAAGGGGCACAAAGTACATCCAGCATGGTCACCGATCATGCTGATTCTACATTGTGCCCTTCTCTACCCCTTTAAGGGTGACCATCTTACTTACTGAAACAGATGTCTCATATGTCAGCTGAGTAGATGATTTAATTGTTATGTAATTCTTAGTCACAACTTGGAATATAATATTCTGGCACCTCGGACCTTGATAAGATAATACTGTGATTCAATGACTTCAACACAGGAAAGAATAATGTCATTTAAACCACTGGAGAAAGCTTAGAGAACGTCACTGACCTTTATTAATGAATGGACCCATCAAAGAATCATCACCATGTCCTGCATCGACCCATCCAGAGCTTCTCACCATGGAGATTAGAAAGGTTTCCATGTGGACGAACATTTGTCTGCTCCTGGCTGGGGTTCTTCATGTTCTAGGCTCGCGGGGACCTCTAGATTTATCCCATTCCAGGGAGATGACACATCCAGAACGAGAAGACTTTGTACTTTTACTATGGGGATTTGACCGAGAAGTCCAGGAGATTGCTCTAGAGATACAAACACCCCTGTCCTCCTCAATTTTTCTGGGCTTAGCGCCGGATAAATCTTTAAAAAAGACAGACTTTGTGGTGGCAGGATGGAATGAACACGGAGAGACATATTTTTATGTAAGTCCTACAAAAAGATAACAACAAGAAACAATGTACTAAATATTATGTAAATTATGATTGTGTCTCATAATAAAGTATATAGAAAAGCTACCGTTTAACTTCAAAGTATACATAAGGGGCAGTATTATAGTAGTTATATTCTTGTACATAGGAGCAGTATTATAGTAGTTATATTCTTGTACATAGGAGCAGTATTATAGTAGTTATATTCTTGTACATAGGAGCAGTATTATAATAGTTATATTCTTGTACATAGGAGTAGTATTATAGTAGTTATATTCTTGTACATAGGAGCAGTATTATAGTAGTTATATTCTTGTACATAGGAGCAGTATTATAGTAGTTATATTCTTGTACATAGGAGCAGTATTATAGTAGTTATATTCTTGTACATAGGAGCAGTATTATAGTAGTTATATTCTTGTACATAGGATCAGTATTATAGTAGTTATATTCTTGTTCATAGGAGCGGGGGGGGCTGCGGGGGGGGGCAGTATTATAGGAGTATATTCTTGTACATAGGAGGCAGTATTATAGTAGTTATATTCTTGTACAGCAGGAGCAGTATTATAGTAGTTATATTCTTGTACATAGGGGGGGTTTTTGGAGGTTTTTTTTTGTTAGGGGGGTTTTTAGTGTTTATTCTTGTCATAGGGCTTTTTTTTGGAGTATTATAGTAGTTATATTCTTGTACATAGGAGGCAGTATTATAGTAGTTATATTCTTGTACATAGGAGTAGTATTATAGTAGTTATATTCTTGTACATAGGAGCAGTATTATAGTAGTTATATTCTTGTACATAGGAGTAGTATTATAGTAGTTATATTCTTGTACATAGGAGCAGTATTATAGTAGTTATATTCTTGTACATAGGAGTAGTATTATAGTAGTTATATTCTTGTACATAGGAGCAGTATTATAGTAGTTATATTCTTGTACATAGGTGTAGTATTATAGTAGTTATATTCTTGTACATAGGAGTAGTATTATAGTAGTTATATTCTTGTACATAGGAGGTAGTATTATAGTAGTTATATTCTTGTACATAGGAGTAGTATTATAGTAGTTATATTCTTGTACATAGGAGCAGTATTATAGTAGTTATATTCTTGTACATAGGTGTAGTATTATAGTAGTTTATATTCTTGTACATAGGAGCAGTATTATAGTAGTTATATTGTACATAGGAGGTAGTATTATAGTAGTTATATTCTTGTACATAGGAGCAGTATTATAGTAGTTATATTCTTGTACATAGGGGGCAGTATTATAGTAGTTATATTCTTGTACATAGGAGGTAGTATTATAGTAGTTATATTCTTGTACATAGGAGCAGTATTATAGTAGTTATATTCTTGTACATAGGAGCAGTATTATAGTAGTTATATTCTTGTACATAGGTGTAGTATTATAGTAGTTTATATTCTTGTACATAGGAGCAGTATTATAGTAGTTATATTCTTGTACATAGGAGGCAGTATTATAGTAGTTATATTCTTGTACATAGGAGCAGTATTATAGTAGTTATATTCTTGTACATAGGGGGCAGTATTATAGTAGTTATATTCTTGTACATAGGAGGTAGTATTATAGTAGTTATATTCTTGTACATAGGAGCAGTATTATAGTAGTTATATTCTTGTACATAGGAGACAGTATTATAGTAGTCTTTATTGAAACTTCAACTAATTTCTGTTCCATGGGGCACAAGAAATTTTGCTCCGTATTCATACTTCTATATCATAAATATGTCATAATCCCACCATTCTGGTGCACATTTTTCAAAAGTGTCAAGCCAGTCATAGTTTTCTGTTCTTTCTGCCATCCACAGTTCATAAATATGTTGTATATGACATGCACCATAAATGTTTGGGTAATTGTAGACTGAAAAGTGTTAGACTTCTGGTCATTAATATGCCCCACGTGCCCCTATATGTGTGATTGTTGATGTGTATAGGAAAATGAAATAATCCAAGGTCTTAATAACAGATCTGTCCTTCCTAGAAGGGGGCCAAATACCACCGTAGTTTAGTCTAAGGCTATGGAACTTCAAATGCGAGTGATCATAGTATAGATTGAATTTTGGAGGATTATTAAGGTTAAGCGTAAATTTAATGCTGCAAAATATTGGTTAATCCTGGGTGAAAACCTGCTGCAGTCCACAGGAGAGCTCCCGAGTTAGGAGATTTTGCAGCATTATAATGTGTTATCCAGGAATGATTTCAATAACTCATGTTGGAGCAGTAATGATGGCCATATTAGTTGCCAGACAGTATTCCCAGTGACAGACATAAATACTGTACATTTAATGGAATTGATTTTTAAAAAACTATTTGAACAAAGACCATGCCGAATGTATCTGTAGTAATTTTACCTTTATTTTGGGGAATGGGGTCATAAACAACTATTGGACACTTTGTATTTCATACACTGAGGTGACCTCCCTTCTGCTGTTTACTTGTATTAATCCTTTCAAAAATTACTCTCAAATATTACTATTATTATTATCTATTACTATTCATCTTTATACAGGACGCTCATACAGAAGGGCATTGGCCACCAGTGAAAGACAAGTCCCAGGACTATGCACTGCAAAACCTGAGCCGCAATAAAACTCACACTGTTATGAGAGTTTGGCGTCAGTGGTTCACATGTGACCGTCATGATCATGAAATTGAGGTGAGTGGTCTTACATTTACAGGTGTATCAGGATATATAAAACATCACATTACTTGGAGGGGATCACAATATATACATTATAACATCCTGTAAACCCAGAGCGCGCCACACGCAAATACAGCACTGTGATAACATACATTACTTATCCTGTACTGATCCTGAGTTACACCTGTATTATACCCAGAGCTGCGCCACTATCGCTGGTGCAGCACTGTGTACATACATTACATACTACCTGTACGATCCTGAGTTACACCTGTATTATACCCAGAGCCGCCACTATTCTGCTGGGCAGTCACTGTGTATATACTTACATTACTTATCCTGTACTGATCCTGAGTTACATCCTGTATTATACTCCAGAGCTGCGCTCACTATTCTGCTGGTGCAGTCACTGTGTACATACATTACATTACTTATCCTGTACTGATCCTGAGTTACATCCTGTATTATACTCCAGAGCTGCGCTCACTATTCTGCTGGTGCAGTCACTGTGTACATACATTACATTACTTATCCTGTACTGATCCTTGAGTTACATCCTGTATTATACTCCAGAGCTGCGCTCACTATTCTGCTGGTGCAGTCACTGTGTACATACATTACATTACTTATCCTGTACTGATCCTGAGTTACATCCTGTATTATACTCCAGAGCTGCGCTCACTATTCTGCTGGTGCAGTCACTGTGTACATACATTACATTACTTATCCTGTACTGATCCTGAGTTACATCCTGTATTATACTCCAGAGCTGCGCTCACTATTCTGCTGGTGCAGTCACTGTGTACATACATTACATTACTTATCCTGTACTGATCCTGAGTTATATCCTGTATTATACTCCAGAGCTGCGCTCACTATTCTGCTGGTGCAGTCACTGTGTACATACATTACTTATCCTGTACTGATCCTGAGTTATATCCTGTATTATGCTCCAGAGCTGCACTCACTATTCTGCTGGTACAGTCACTGTGTACATACATTACATTACTTATCCTGTACTGATCCTGAGTTACATCCTGTATTATACTCCAGAGCTGCACTCACTACTGTATTCTGCTGGTACAGTCACTGTGTACATACATTACATTACTTATCCTGTACTGATCCTGAGTTACATCCTATATTATACTCCAGAGCTGCACTCACTATTCTGCTGGTACAGTCACTGTGTACATACATTACATTACTGATCCTGTACTGATCCTGAGTTACATCCTATATTATACTCCAGAGCTGCACTCACTATTCTGCTGGTGCAGTCACTGTGTACATACATTACATTACTGATCCTGTACTGATCCTGAGTTACATCCTATATTATACTCCAGAGCTGCGCTCACTATTCTGCTGGTACAGTCACTGTGTACATACATTACATTACTTATCCTGTACTGATCCTGAGTTACATCCTGTATTATACTCCAGAGCTGCACTCACTATTCTGCTGGTACAGTCACTGTGTACATACATTACATTACTGATCCTGTACTGATCCTGAGTTACATCCTCTATTATACTCCAGAGCTGCGCTCACTATTGCTGCAGTCACTCTGTATATACACTGTACATGGATACTGATTTAAGGACAATCTGGTTGACTTCTCTCTAGAATGATACAGTGAGAGTGATGGTCGTCATTGGGGATGGAGAACCATTGGAGATAACGGATGACAACACATTCCGAAAATCCATCTTTTTTCTCGAAGTTCTGGAGGAAGTGATGTTTCCTGAAAAAACTTTTATCCATGATTTTAAATTGAACGATGTAAGGACCAGAAACCAGAAATTCAGTCCCCAATATTTTTTTGCGCCAACATATGTGTGGCGCTGTAGAGTGATTGCCATGGTGTCAGTGTTTCTCTATCACACAGGGAGATTTTCTAATGGTGATGACCTGACCTTGTGACATATGTCTTGTGAATATTTGGAGGATAGTGCTAATATTATACTGTGCGGTTTCTTCAGCCTCCACAATATAATAATCGGAGGCCCATTGGAGGTGCAGACAAAAAAAGCAGTGTCCATTTTTAATTCCTGGGCATCTGTGTCATCTATCGGCTTCCTTTGTGATGTCACTGGTCCTGGGGAGGTGAGGAAAAGTGAGTTTAAGTTTTTTTAAAATTATTAATATTTTCTGCACCTCTGATTATTATAGTTATGCAGAAGAGACCCCAGAGTAAAATATTGATTTGTGGGGGATGATTCCCAAAAATTTTTAATTTGGCTGAACCCCAAATTTTTATAGATATATTCATATAAATGTATATATATCTCTGTATCACACTATACTATTATGGTCAGCACTTTAAATATAATGCCCATCTGCTTTGTTGTTGATCTGGCGCCATAATGGCCGGGTCATGGCGACTCTATAGTAATGCCCATGATCGGAGTCCACTAAAAAAATTAAGCATCCCTACATCCAAAAATTCCCAAACTAAATGTGGGGTTAATGTGGTTCTGAATATGAATATGGACTTGATAAATGGGTTCCAGTGGAATGGGGATGGAAACTGATGTCACAGTATAAATTTTCATTTGACATTGTAATAAAATTCTATATTTGTCACCACAGTCATAAAATGTGGGATTATCATAGATAACAACCTCCAATGTAAATAGAGAATATACTTGTCCTAAAGAGGTTGTTCCAAGATTTTCCAAGTTCTAAAGGTGGACTTTCTTTACCTCTTCCTATTAGTTTCTTCTTCCAGAACAAGATACCACTTATGCCTGCACATTCCTTCCAATGCCCAGAGTGTCCAAGAAACATCATATTATAAGGGTAAGTCCGTATTATGTCAAATGCTTGTAAGAGATGGTTGAGGTTTCCCTCAAAAGAAACTCTTGTAAACCATATTTTTTGAACAAAGACAAGGTACATATCTTTATAATTAAGAAAGATTGCTGGTAGAATTTGCTTATGATGCCCAAACCATAGATTTCACCTTACTGTCAGTGAGCTTCCAATTCTTAAGTATGTTTGTGAAGCCTTCTGAAGTGACCTCACAGCAATTGTATATTTTATAATAACAAACCTGATCATTTAAAGCTAGGCTTCCTCCAATGGATACGATGCCTTTAGAGCATGGCTTCCAATCAGAATTGCCATAATATACTGTATGATAATGCATACATTAAATATATAGAATGCCACCTACAGAACATTTTGAGCAGATAAAGAAACTATTTCTTGCCATGCGCAGACTGGGATTAGGGGGACAATTGGAATCTACTAGTCAGTGATCAGCATAGTGCCTACAAGTGAAGCTGTGCTGACCTACCTTATCACAATGTATTCTAGATGGCACTGTTGTTGACACTTGTTGGTTCCTATACACTTCTGAGGAGGTAGAATACTTAAATATTATAGAATAGGAGCCGGCAGCCGGTCCCGAGTAGATAAGGCCTCACTTTTATGTATATGCACAAAATCTGGTGCCCTGGCATGGTGGGTCCCTTGAAGCACAATGCAAGTTTTGGTAATTAAAAAGGAGGATGGTCACTCATACACCTTGTCCTGCTCCTGAGAACCTTCTTCTTCAAAAAAAAAAAAATTCCACAACCCCTGTCCAGTCCACTGCACCACAGAACTCAACCCATGAGGTCACACCACAGGATTTAGGACAGCTCACAGTTGACATACAGCCACTTCCAGGTGATAGCCTCCTCAGAGTTGAGACCCTCCCATAACCCAATCCATATTTGTTTCTTTCCAGGCTAATTTCCCTTGCAGTGTCCCAAGAGCTGACAACTCGTACTGTAGGACACCCTCAACCTGGTACAGAACTGTACAAGTTGATGTTTCCAATAACCTAGATAGGGTCAACCCACTGATCTAAAACAGCAACAGTTCCCTCGAGCTCATATCTGTTTGGTGATGTTCTCCAGGCCACTCTCACCTAAACCCCTATGCAGCTTTTTATTGGGGCATTCATGACTAACTTTGGCCTCTAACTCGCTGCTTTTCAAAAAATTCAAAAATCGTACTTTAATCCTCCACCTAGAAATGAGAAGGGTTAAAATCCACCTTATGGAAAAGAATAATACCAAGAGGTAACCTGTGGTAGGGTAAAGTCCACCCATGCTCTTCTGTTTGGCTCTGCTCGTGTCTCTTCAGTTTGGTTAGCATGTGTTGTAGTCTATAGTCTTTTTATAAATCTGTCCATGGCACACTCACCTCTCTCAGGGACAGTCGGACATCAACAAAGGATACAACACTCGGTGAAACGTCATCGATCGAGACCTGTGATATGTCACTATGACATTCCTAAAGTATGTAGAAATGATAGGTAACTTTTAGTATTGTCACTATTTCTATATTCTAAAATTACACGTCCTTTTATATCACTATATTGATTGCTCCTATTTTTCTCCCGGATACAGTTCGAACCAATCAAAGACCCAGATACTATCGGGATAGTGCACCACATCCTGATATATATTTGTATGAACAACACCGTTATATCGACAGAAACAGGAGATTGCTATGGCGGTGATTCCACATATAACCAGTGCATGACTACTACATTTGGTTGGGCTGTGGGTGGAGAGGTGAGTAAATAACCAAATTTTTTAGGAATTGATAGTCTTCCCAAAAAGTGCAACCTGCAATTGGAATTACAGTTGTGCGGTAGCATGGCTTTCTAATCGTACTTTTATCTGGAAGTGACCTACAGCAATGTCCATCCCAATCGCCCTGATTGAGGGAAACAACACTGTGTATATAATGACATAATGAGAGCGATTTATATACCAGAGTCTTAGGAAAAATGGCTGACAGCCCCTATGGATATTGTTAAGATGCTCATTGATGGGGGTCAGACCTTATACCAGACCTTATACCAAGCCTTAATTGGGCTGCCGTAGAGGTACATAGACCCTTTACATATAGCCACTGATATATGTCACCAATTTCAGAAGAATACAGAGAAATGTGTCATGTTCTATCTATTTATTGAGGAATAATGGAGCGATTCTTCTAGCGTAGAATAGTTGCTTACTTGCTTGGTGATGTCAGCTGCTCTGGGGACCAGTGAGGTCTGTGATTGGGTCTTAGTGGTCACGGGGGCTCCACGTCATGATGTCCTAGTGTTCCATGTGATCTGATGTCACCCAAGAGGCTGAAGGACGCCAGAGGATGTGTGGGAGATCACCAGATGTCACAATGGAACCCGGGATAGGTGAGGAAAGGTGAGTATGGCTGTTTATTATTTTTCGACAACTCCCCTGGGTCTCCACTTATTATACTCTGGGGTCTAAGCACTTTTGACTTGGACCAAGAAGAACCTCACAAAACCAATCTTGCAAGGTGCCCATCTTTATGTGTTGCCATCTAGTGGTTGTTTTGTGCATTGCAGCCTGTCCACAGTTTTGCTAGTATGTTGCAAATTTGTATTGATTTAATTTTAATTTACCTGTATGGCAACACAGAGAGGATTTATAATTTCATACTAGGAACTCAGACGGCCTCCTTATGAGCTCTATAAAGCAGAGGAAACTAACATAACTTAAAAATGTCCAAAATATCCACATTTTTCCCATTCTCTTTCTTTGTAGCCATTTGATTATCCATCAGAAGTCGGGTTCTCTATTGGTACAGAGAGAGATCCACAGTACATCAGAATTGAAATTCATTACAGTAACTTCGAGAACAAAGAAGGTAATAATATTGGGTCAAATTTTTTTAGCAAGACGTCCAGACATCTAACACCAGTCATGGACATACAGTGCAATCATTCCGGTTGTGAGAGTTGTCAATTTCCCAATATTTCACTAAGCTGGACATTAAAGGAACACTATAAACATACAAAGTAGCTGGGACCAGATTTTAATACATTTTTGTATTTTTCATATGTTTTTTATTGCATTTTTGATTTTCAGGATTGAGAGATAGTTCTGGAATAAGGATTTATTACACCCCGGAGGTACGACCTCACGACTGTGCTATCTTTATGGTTGGAATCTTTACGTTTCCCATACACTTTGTTCCTCCTGGATCTGAAGAGTTTAGAAATTATGGACTTTGTAACACTCATCTACTGGAGGATGTAAGTGACTAAGGCCTTCAAGAGCAGAACTATAGATATTTTATGTCATTGTTCTACCCATAAAGGTTTTTCCCTCAACATGTCCAGTGACTGAACAAATTTGACCTCTTGTAAAATGAATCTTGTGAGGTTTGTCCATCTCTATTAACTATCCATTCTGCTTTAAGCGGATTGTTTAGATAAAGTTGTGGGGGCAGAAAACTAAAAAACCTTAGAGAAGTTTACTCATCATCAATGGTTGGCTTAATGAACATTCGTACCAAGATTCTTTCCCTATCATTGCCCTCCGTACACATGACCAGCCACCAGCCAGCAAATAAGTCTACAATGGAGCTGATCAAATCTGTTATGTGGGCATATACGGTAAACCACTGATGTCGACTTTACATCCCCCTGGATAAACAGGGGATGTGTTGACAACAAATGGATGCATTCATGACTCTCTTGACGATAGTTAGTCCCCAATCATATGGTGATTGCTGCAAGTATAGTAAAGGGCAGTTTAACATCGGCCGATTGATCTGTAATGGTCATTGTTCAGCTTTCATTGTAGGACTCTTAACCTGACAATACACACTAGATGCATTTTGGCCAAGCCTGACAATTTTGAAGGGACCATCAAACTATCTAATGTGTATGAGGTCCTCCCAACTATTACTTGATAGCAGATATAAGGAGAGTCAAGGAAGTTAGATTTCAACATGACCGATTCTTTTATTGTCAAGTTGAGAGCTGCTTCTTCCCCTCTCCCCATTCAGTATACCTGACCCAGGTCCTCTTTAAAAAAAGTTTTCATGCTTCCAAAGCAGTAATCTAGGTCACTTCTGGAAACATCTCCTGTTCTTCTTTAGTTATTAGGTGAGCCCATTCCAGACCTTACAGTCACAAGCTTTCTATTACATGGACATCTCTCAGTACGGGGTGTGCGGATAATGCATTACAGGTAAGAGCGGAGTTGTGGAGGCTTTCTTCTAAAATCCAATAACTATTACATATAAATGTGTTGTACATTGCTTAGAAAATGTTAGGGGACAACCAGTATGGCTACCACTACATCCCCCCCATAGGGAGTCCGTCGTATCCTCATGACTGTAGGGACTCAAAAAGCCAAAAACTTTCAGATTGGGTTTTGGAGAAGCTGGAGCCAGGTTGTCTTAAAAATAATTTCTAACAATATCTAATCATGTGAAAGTTTTATCTGGAATGATCTCCTCTCTCCTTAGAAATGGCACTTTAATAGGAAGCCTCGGGGAAGACAAGAAATATGATTTCAATTTTCAGCAATTCAGAAATTTGCCAAGAGAAGTTAAAATAAAAATGGTGAGTCTGTCTATTCCTCTTCATTGTTCAAAGTTTTACCCAGGTGTGAAACAAATTCTACAGAAATAATGTTTTCAGAAATAGAAGGGTTAATGGTTTATTTTTGTCTTTTAATAAAATAAAGTGAAGAAAAGAGAAATCTAAATTCAGGGCTGTTGAGTTGGAGTCTGGACTGATTTCGGCTCCGGCTTAAAAATAAAATGAGTTATTTTTAATTATATTATGGAATTATTAATATTGTACAGTAATTAGATTTATAGTTTGCTATATTTACTTTCTTAGGAATTCAATCTTTGGCTTTTTAATGAATTACAGGAGTGTTACTAATTCTGACTGACCATGGCCACCATTTGTGAGTTGAAGTCAGTCTCTGGAAAATATAAGAGTCGACGTCAGTGGTTTGGGTGATCAACTTCACAGCCCTGTCTAAATCAAATCAATATTTGGTACTCAACTCTTCTGGGTCTGAGTTTTAGATAGTAGTAATAGAATAATGACCAGAGGGCGGGGAAGGGGCTTAAAAATAATAATAAAAAAATTATTTAACTGTCCTAGACCTCACCACAGGAACCACTGGCCTTCCTGTCCTTTTCTTGGTTCTGTTTGCCATTTTGATCATTTTTCCCCCATGTCACTCCAGAGACTTGTGATTGGTCTCAATGGTCACATAAGGGGCAGCGTATGTCCTGTATCATCATGTCAGCTGTAGTGTTGAGAGCCCAATGACATTCATTACTCCCATGCGACCGCTGAGGCCAATGACAGGTGTATCACCTGTGACATGAGGGCTCAAATGATTTTATCAGGATGGAGGACACAACCGAGAAGAAGACCTTATTATGTAAACCTCTTCCCTGCCCAGAAAGCAACATTGATTTTTTTTTTTTTTTTGTGAAATTTGCTTATCTCTTTTTTAACCAGGGGGATCAGATAGTGGTTGAATGCATCTCCAACACAATGGATAGAGAAGGTGTCACCTTTGTAAGTTTTTGTAATTTTTTTTAAAATTGTGTTTACCTTTTTTGTGCCTTGGAATAGGTCATCAATGTTTGTTCTGTGGGGATCTGCCCTTCTGGATCCCGCCAATCAGATGACAGTGACTAACTGATGGCAGAGCCACTTCAAGCCATCAGGATGAACACTGTGTCTATGTAAACCATGAGCAGTGTAGCAGTGCACCTTCTTTATGACGATCGACCCTCATCAATCCATGTAAGGAGTGATCAACCATGGTCTAGCTTTGGAGAACCTCACAAATTGAAGTGAATGTAGCTGAACTGTAATACCAGGCACAACCTATGGACAAGAGTGGTGCTGTTTTTGGAAGACTTTTCTCCATCATACCTAAACAACCCCTTTAAATTCTCCATCTCCTATATATATATATATATATATATATATATATATTATTTATTTATTTATTTATTTTTTTTTTTGCCTCCTCAATTACATGTTTTTAACTTTATTTTATAAGTAGATAAAATTATATCATGTCAGTAGAAAATTCTTAATTAGATGTTGCCATTGTGAGCATCATAATAAACTGACCACTAGGGGGCACTGTTCTTAATAAAAATATCTCTACAGGGGGGTCCTAGCACTCTAAATGAAATGTGTGTTGGATGTCTGACCTATTATCCTGTCCACCCAATTGCCTACTGCTTTAGTTTAATGGATATCCATCACGTCACTGATGCTTTGGGAATGGAAAGGACAGACAGGTAAGTTTCACCTTCTATAGCATATGATATTATGATATACAGACTCAGGGTTACTAAATAAGAAACAAATTTTATAGTTCCGGATGGGTCATGTTACTTCACAAAACCTGTTGCCATGTCGATGGTTCCACCTTGAGATAACTAGTGTAGGTGGCCCATAGATTGATAGACCATGGCCATAAAGGGTCAGAAACAATATTCAAGTACAGTAAATGGAGTCAGAGGTGGATCTCAGTCATGATTTATAGTACAAGTCTCCTCACGTAGGAGCGTGGTGACTTCCCTTCGCCAGTCCACTAAACCTCCTCCTATAACTTCTCACAACACTCTTATAAAGAGGCTGCCAGTGGGTCAGACCTTAGAGGTATCTTTGACCCCTGGGAGAAGCATATTTGGAACTTCACTAGAACATGGTGCAAACACACAGATGGACACACTACATGAACAAAGATGCAACTAGCTTGATGGTCACAACAGTCTTATGGGGAAACTGACTTAGTGGTTACAGAGGCTAAAATGAGGCAACTGGCTTGGTGGTTATGAGACAGTATCTCAAGCTTAGAGAACAAAACAGAGTCTTTGCTATCAGTTTGAAGAATAAGAAGAATCTTGAAGCTATGGTTATTGTTTTCCTCCTTGCCCAACCTGCTCTTGTCTTTTCCAGTGTAATGGATGCAGTCTTGAACATCGATTCTTTAGACTGGGATGAAGAAAAAAAAGAAATTGCTCAGAAAGCCATCATGGAAGCCGATCACATTGCAATGGTTCAGGACCGAAAGGTTAGTCAAGTTTGTGATCGGTCTGTTTGCCTGGTTATAGTGAACAGATCTGTAGTTCCTCAAGCCAACCTGGTGGTAAATATAGGACATCATAACTCCTATAACAACTAATCGTACCATTATCTCACTCCTTTACTTTTTTGCACCTTAAAATGACCAAGAAAAACATTGCCTAGTGCTAAAACCAAGTCAACTCAATATTGGTGCAATGTCCAGCCAAAAATGCCAAAAATAAATTCAGTTAACTTTGTCCAATTATCAAACTTGACATATGTATTGCACATAAGTAGACCCAAGTAATACTCTGTTGACCACATAAGTCACTTGGGCTTCCTCCCTGAGGAAAAGGTTAAAAGAACTGGTAGAACAGTCACTTGTATTGCTGTCTGAAGAGTCAGGACGCCATTATACACTTTAGATGGTCTTCCAAAACCACTGAAATCCATGGGTTTGATGGGCATTTACTTAATTTGTATGGCCACCTATAGTCTGAGACTCTTTGCTATATTGGGTCAACACCTATTATAACATATTGAAACATTGTAGTAAAAGGAGCTCGTGTGGAAAGCCGGTTGTAAAGTTTTGTGTGTTTTCTTACTATTTAGGGGAAAAATATAAATGAGACAAGTCCATTACCACCCATCTCTCTACCGCCCCCTTACCACTGTGAGGACGATTCCTTGGAGTAAAACTTGCAAACCTTCTAGTAGGAGTCCAACTGTTTGCAACCTATATAAAGTTCCTTAAAGAATTTACATATTTTTTCTTGTGTATGCATCTGGGATGTTTATAAGGAGATCTTAGAAGACGTCACGTGTATGGAGAAGAATTTCAGACGATACAGTTATTGGACTTTGCATGAACTTCTAGATGCTTCTAGATATATTTTATGATTGTAGTATGATTTTCAAGCTATGGCTCTCCAGAAACCAGGCCATGCTGGGAGTTGTAGTTTTTCTGGAGGGTCACAGGAAGCAGATCACTGTTTTATGATGTAGAGCGAAGACAACAATGTCTGCTTGATGTATAGACAATACTAACGACTCAAGAGAAACCGTAACTAAGATGTTCTCAAGGTTTTATCTTGTAAGACAGACCGCTCCATGTATGTATGGAAGGCAAATCTATATCTCTCTGAATATTGTAAATCTTACTCTATAAATATAAATCAAGGTCTTGAGCAAAATGAATGTGACTGAATGGAAAGTCTTACTGAATCGAGGATCCAATACAATCCTATATAGAAAGATGCAATAAAGTACAGAATATCTGCTTTCCTTGGTTTTATTAAGAGTCATTTCTTAGAATGTACATGCGTCATCCAGGAGGATACCTGTCAAGTGAAAGGGCACCATCCCTGCTGCATATCAAAGACAAGGAAATGCAAGGAAAGAATGCCAAAGTGCTGCCCCCTATAGCCAGGGAAGGGTGGTGTCTAAGGTAAACGTCTCACCTTGAGTTGTGGGTTGCACACTCCTGACTTCACCCATCGAAGTTAGTCACTAAAGCAGGACATACAGCCTTGTCCAAATGTTCATTCGGCCAACAGCTACTTCTTCTTGACTCTTATCTCATTAAAACCATCCTTTTCAATGGCTTTGATTGTTTTATGTGATATA
Organism: Leptodactylus fallax; assembly: GCA_947044405.1. Taxonomy (NCBI): domain Eukaryota; kingdom Metazoa; phylum Chordata; class Amphibia; order Anura; family Leptodactylidae; genus Leptodactylus; species Leptodactylus fallax. Next base: position 208,596 of record CAMRHE010000536.1, read on the forward strand.
ATTATTTTAAATATATTATTTATTTTCAATTAAAGCATAAAATTGGGATCACTTATAATATAAGCACAAACTTTCCCAAAGTCCAGGAATCTGAATTGACACTATTAGAGTAGATCAAGAGAGTTGTAACCAACCAAAACTTCATTCAGAGTAGAGAACGATTGAACCATGCGGAAAGATCCATTTGGAACAGACAATTATTGGACTGGCCAATGATGGGAAGCGAGACATGTCAAAAAACTAAGAAAGATGATATTACAATCCCTTTTGTTCATGCAACAGATTTCCTAGCGTTAGGTGACTTCTCTCTGGATGTCTGCCCAGGTGTTGACTTTCTGGAATCTCAAGAACTTCTTGCACTACCATCTAAGATGGTATATAGAAGGGATGATATTTGGTGTTTCCATCCAAAGAAGTCTGGTTTGCCTATGTCTATTTGACTGTTATCTTTGTTCATACCCAGGCTCCACAAGAATAACCACTCATACTGTAACTGGGATTGTACATGTTTGTCAAGAAGAGGTTTAGGTAATCTTATCTTAGCTAAGGTGTCCTGAAAAACAGTTGGCACTGGTCGGGAGCATCATGCCCTTTTGGTCATTGCATTTTTCAATCTTGAGAGTAATTTATGGACTCAAAACTGTTGACCTTGTGAATAAACTGTAGGCTTAGGCAATGTAGTCTCAGTGTATACTCTATGTTATACTGCCTCCTACATGTGATTCATGGGTATCTCCTTAACATCTCATACAAGCTTTCTTAGCATCCACATCTTATACCTGGAAGATAAAGAAAGGAGGATACATGATCTCCAAGAAAGGGGACATGGCTTGTAATGTCCTCTCTTCTTCTCTTTCTACTTTTTCCTCCTCCGTTCCCCTGTTCCCCTTCATGTTGTTGGAGTCATGTATGGGGCTGAGTCTGCACCTCTGTTTGGATTGTTTTATCAGCCAATTCCTAAAGATTAAGCACAAAACACCAGAGAAGAAAAGAGATGTAAACCCTAAGGGAAGGCAAAAAGTGCACAAATACCATAACATGAGCCCCTAAATATACTCACATATAACCACAAACTCCACCTGCTCCAAGTACAGTGCTGTGCAATAATTGTAGGCAGACATGAAAAAAATGCTGCATAGTAAGAAGCTTTCAGAAATAGAAGGGTTAATCATTTATTTTTGTCAATTAACAAAATGAAGAAAAAATACATTTAAATCCCATCAATATTTGGTGTGACCTTTGCCCTTTGCCTTCCATCAATTCTTTTTGGTACTTGCAGACAGTTTTTGACAGAGCTGGGCAGGGAGGTTTTTCCCGCCGCCATCTTGGAGAACTAAGCACAGATCTTCTGTGGATGTTGCTTGCTCCAATCCTTCTGTCTCTTCATGTCATCCCAGACACACTGGATGATGGTGAGATCTGGACTCTCTACTGAGAAGGAAGAGACAGTTCATTACTGTCCTGGCATCCTGATCACTCTATACACAGCACTAAGTGAACATTGTGGGATTCACCAGGATGCAGGGGGGATTCATATGGCATATACTATATGCTACCCCTCTATTAAGGACATAAGATTTGCAGTTGCAGAGAGTGCAATTGTTACCTGGCACAAGGTGTAGAGGGGGCCAGTAGGCATTCACAAAAATGGAGACCTACAAAGACTCTCTCTGCATGGATTTCACACTGGTGAGTGACATTTTGTGTATCAATACAATGGTTACTTATGTTCTAGATGCACCATAATACCCTGGGCAGGACCTGGTACACCACCCAGGGGATACATTATCCGGATTCCTAGAACCATAAGCCATCAATTCAATCCCAGTTCCCAGTCTATAGGTGAAGCCTCCTTAGGAACAGTGCCTGACGTCGTCTAACATACGACGTCTCTACTTGTTAGAATCGTATGTGTGGCGTCCATACACCCAGACCTATAGTTTGCTTTAGGACGAGAGAGCGGCATTTACTATCATTTTGTTTATTGACAGTCTCCCTGCCGTAGAAAAGTCTGAAAGCTTGACATAAAAATTTGCACAATGGCTGTCCCGTAGGGAATTCCACAATCCTCAATGTTATCCGGCAATATTCTAGCTGGGGTGCAGCTAAATCCATATTGGAAAAAACTTCCTTTAGCTTGGATGTGTTTTTTGGCACAGTTTCCAATCTTTACAGGTGACATTTTTCTTTGACATGACACATCGAAACCAGACAGTACTGGATTCAAAAATGGACTCTCTCATAAGGGACTAATGTTGGAGATTTTCTCTTGCCCATTTGACACTGGGAGGTGGACAGGATTTAGGTGCACCAACTGAGGGATTCTTGTAGGTTTATGTTTTGTCTACTTTTTGCACTGCACATTTGTGTATTTACTCTTATACTGGATAATTATGCAGATGCACCAAGAGCATGTGACACTTGAGCCCTGTGTCATGTCCTTGTATGTCTTTTGTACTTCTCCTAAGTAAAGTTATTTTAGACTGAAAAAAAACTGCAGACAGTTTTTTTCTAATACAATTTTTTGGGATGCAGCATAACTGCACATTATGAATGCACCTTACTTGTAAAAATACCAATTAAAGGGGTTTTACACATTATCAAAGTAAGTCATTGTGTCACTTAAATGGTGTGAATTTGCGTTACTGCTCTCGACATTTTCTAAGCTGCCCCTGGTGGTCACCTTTTAGCCCTTATACAGGGATCTGGTCTTCACTGCCAGGGACTACCAGGTTGGTATCTCAAGGCATAGTCTCAGCTGACCCTAGCAGATCAAGAGACACTTGTGTGGCACTGAAGGGACAGATGAGAGGTGAGATCAGAGTCAGATATACAAATGCTGGTCTGTACAGATGACACAAGTTTAGAGTGACAGATTTCATGGAATGTGGTACAGGTTCAGCGTGACGTACACTGTAAACACACAGAGGTCAGGGCAGGTGGCACAGGTTCAGAGTGACATACACTGTAAACACACAGAGGTCAGGGCAGGTGGCACAGGTTCAGAGTGACATACACTCTAAACACACAGAGGTCAGGGCAGGTGGCACAGGTTCAGAGTGACGTACACTGTAAACACACAGAGGTCAGGGAAGGTGGCACAGGTTCAGAGTGACATACACTGCAAACACACAGAGGTAAGGGTGGGTGGCACAGGTTCAGAGTGACATACACTGTAAATACAGAGAGGTCAGGGCAGGTGGCACAGGTTCAGAGTGACATACACTGTAAACACACAGAGGTCAGGGCAGGTGGCACAGGTTCAGAGTGACGTACACTGTAAACACACAGATGTCAGGGCAGGTGGAACAGGTTCAGAGTGACATACACTCTAAACACACAGAGGTCAGGCCAGGTGGCACAGTTTCAGAGTGACATACACTGCAATCACACAGAGGTAAGGGCAGGTGGCACAGAGTCAAAGTCAGGTATCCAAGTATGGGTCAAACAAAGACTGACAGGTAGAAGATGTCTTGGCAGGACATGAGGTACCTTAGATTTAGACAGAGATGTGATCAGGAAACAGGTCAAGGTCAGGGCTGGATCAGAGTCAGATAACAAGCAAATAATCAGATCATCTGGAAACACAGCAGTAGAAAAACATCTAAGCAGGAGACTAGCAGGCTAGGAACATTTGCACAGTCACTTTGCTGTGTAGGAAGGAGCCTTAAGTAGCCACAGGTACAGGGATCTGGATGGGAGCAGACCACGCACCCTGGAGACAAGGACACAACATTCACAGACAGAAGAGAGGGCAGAGAGAGAACACATGCAGTTATATTCAACTTTACCTATGTCCTCCTGAAATGGACGACTGTCCTGCTTGATCTGAGTCAACTGAGGGGCCCCCCACTACAATAAGTCCCAATGTAGTTGGGATCACTTGGACGCATTCACGTCTAATTCAATAAGACACATTCACTTCTTAATAAATTATATACAATCTTTTGCTCTCCTTGCGCCAGTAACTCTAATCTAGACTTGAGCTATAACTTACACCAGTTTTTCGCCTAAATTACAGTAAATCTGCAGGGTCACAGCAGGCTAAGCCTGGTCCGTTAAGTCTTGTCCCTGAAACGCTCACTTTCCCACTCACTCAAAATTGTCAAGAGGCGCTTATGTTCCAAAAATCACAAATTGTGGTCTGGTATAGAGTTTGCAATTGGGCTTAGGACCTTCATGTTATGACTCTGATTCCTCCCACTTAGAAATGACACAACCTTGTGAGATTGGTTTAGTGACTATTCGTGAGGTTCGTCCATCTGTTTTGCTTCTGTATATTTATATACTTTTCAGACCTCAAAGTAAAATTATCGGAGGCCTAAGGAAGGTGTGGAAACATAATAAGGACCGATATTTAGCTTGCCTCACCACTCCTGGGCTCTGGTGCTCCTCTGTGTTCCTTTTCATCATCTTCTAGCCTTTTAGATGATGTCACTGGCCCCAGAGGACCACTGGAGAGACCCCAGAGTATAATAGCGATTCAAGGGTGGGCGAACCTAAAGGTTTTAGGCTTTGTCATACCCAAATTTTCCTGGGGTCTCGACAATCAGATCCTTGCTTATCTAAGATTGTTGGCTTATTTTAAGAAAAGGCCATGAACATTTAAATGCTGGATAGCCCCTTTAACCCCTTAAGGACACAGGGTAGTTTGACTTTTTTCAGATTTTTTTTCTGTTCAGAAAGTCAAACATTTTTAACTTTTCTGTTGACATAGCAAAATGAGTTGTAAAATTGTAGTTTTAGTTGGCACTATTATGGGGTACATATAATGTTTTCATTAGCTTTTATTAACATTTTGGGGGGCAAGTTGTAGCTTTTGCTGGGAATATTTTCTGTACAACTTTTGATGGCTATTTTTGGGGGAGTTTTTCTTTTTACGTCATTCACCATATAGGGTAAGTAAAACATTTTTTTTGATAGTGCAGACCTACAGTGCTACATATTATGTTTTTTCTTTGCTTACATTATTAATGTATTTTTTTTTTTATTAAATGATTAATTAATTAATATTTTTGAAAAAAAAAATTCAACTTTACATTTTAAATTTTTTTCCTGTCCTACAAGGGGGCTTAAATCTAGAATACTTAATCCCCTGTACAATATACTGCAATACTTCTGTATTGCAGTACATTTTACATGGGCTCCCTATGTGCAATAGAGAAAGGCAGCCAGGAGGACATTGATGGGCCCCCAGGCTCTCATGGCACCATGCGATGTCACCCTCCAGGGAATGCAGGGGGAAGTCCAGGGGATAGGGGTGCTCCCCATCCTAACCACCCAGATACTGTGATCACTATTGACCATGACATCTAGGAGGTTAGGGTGGAGTTGCTCTTTTTAATACAGCCTGCTACACAATAGCACCACACGTCTATGGCGCTCTGCGTTAACCATATGCTCAGTGCAACATAATAGTATGGCATCCAGTTGGAACGGGTTAAGCTGCTTCTCTAAATGCAGCATTGTCACAAAGTGATCCGCTAACTGTCCTATCTGTGTCTACATTGCAGCTTGTTGAGGATTTTGTTATCGGTTGTGATATTGTCTAGAATTGGTTTTCAGACAAATCGGTATCTTTAACCAAGTTGGAGATGAGGTGAGTGTGAACATGTCCGTACTTTCCTATATTTGTTTGTCCTGGCCATATTCTGAGATTATTCCCTTATCATAAACACAAAACCCATTTCCTTATCTATGGAAATATAAACCCGATGTATAAAGATCTGGTTGCGTAATCTGAACATTGCTGGAGAGAATTCAATCACTTATTATATAAAGATGTCTTCTACATTGGATCAGGATAAAGAGGCAAGAGAGGGTAAAGCTAAAATGTTGTTACATACAATGATCACCTTATAATTATCAACAAAGGTTTAGCTACAGTAGCAAAGTTCCACATGTCCTTCGTACCCTGACAGATTTTGGTGGCTGGAAATCACCCCCACCATAAAATGAATCATGTTCCTCTACCAAATCCTTCAGGACCCCATAAGCTGCGATCATTGTACCTTTTAGCTCCTGGGCCCCCGCTTATCATCTTATTTAGTGCTACCAATGTCTCAAATGTCACCTGAGAAGATGATTTAATTCTCATATAATTCTTGGCTAGAACAGAATGTTCCTCTCACAACCTGGAATATAATATTCTGGCACCTCGGACCTTGATAAGATAACACTGGGATTCAATGACTCAAACACAGGAAAGAAAAACGAAATATAAACCACTGGAGAAAGCTTAGAGAACGTCACTGACCTTTATTAATGAATGGACCCATCAAAGAATCATCACCATGTCCTGCACCGACCCATCCAGAACTCCTCACCATGGAGATTAGAAAGGTTTCCATGTGGAGGAACATTTGTCTGCTCCTGGCTGGGGTTCTTCAGGTTCTAGGCTCGCGGGGACCTCTAGATTTATCCCATTCCAGGGAGATGACACATCCAGAACGAGATGACTATGTATTCTTACTATGGGGATATGACCGAGAAGTCCAGGAGATTGCTCTGGAGATACAAACACCCCTGTCCTCCTCAATTTTTCTGGGCTTAGCGCCGGATAAATCTTTAAATAAGACAGACTTTGTGGTGGCAGGATGGAATGAACACGGAGAGACATATTTTTATGTAAGTCCTACAAAAAGATAACATCAATGTACTACAAATTATGTAAATTATTGTTGTGTCTCATATAGAATATAGAAAAGTTGCCATTTAATGTCAAAGTATACATAAGGAGCAGTATTATAGTAGTTATATTCTTGTACATAGGAGCAGTATTATAGTAGTTATATTCTTGTACATAGGGGCAGTATTATAGTAGTTATATTCTTGTATATAGGAGTATTATAGTAGTTATATTCTTGTACATAGGAGGTAGTATTATAGTAGTTATATTCTTGTACATAGGAGCAGTATTATAGTAGTTATATTCTTGTACATAGGAGCAGTATTATAGTAGTTATATTCTTGTACATAGGAGGTAGTATTATAGTAGTTATATTCTTGTACATAGGAGTAGTATTATAGTAGTTATATTCTTGTATATAGGAGTATTATAGTAGTTATATTCTTGTACATAGGAGGTAGTATTATAGTAGTTATATTCTTGTACATAGGAGCAGTATTATAGTAGTTATATTCTTGTACATAGGAGCAGTATTATAGTAGTTATATTCTTGTACATAGGAGGTAGTATTATAGTAGTTATATTCTTGTACATAGGAGCAGTATTATAGTAGTTATATTCTTGTACATAGGAGCAGTATTATAGTAGTTATATTCTTGTACATAGGAGCAGTATTATAGTAGTTATATTCTTGTACATAGGAGGTAGTATTATAGTAGTTATATTCTTGTACATAGGAGCAGTATTATAGTAGTTATATTCTTGTACATAGGAGCAGTATTATAGTAGTTATATTCTTGTATATAGGAGTATTATAGTAGTTATATTCTTGTACATAGGGAGCAGTATTATAGTAGTTATATTCTTGTACATAGGAGGTAGTATTATAGTAGTTATATTCTTGTACATAGGAGCAGTATTATAGTAGTTATATTCTTGTACATAGGAGCAGTATTATAGTAGTTATATTCTTGTACATAGGAGCAGTATTATAGTAGTTATATTCTTGTACATAGGAGCAGTATTATAGTAGTTATATTCTTGTACATAGGAGCAGTATTATAGTAGATATATTCTTGTACATAGGGGGCAGTATTATAGTAGTTATATTCTTGTACATAGGAGGTAGTATTATAGTAGTTATATTCTTGTACATAGGGGGCAGTATTATAGTAGTTATATTCTTGTACATAGGAGTAGTATTATAGCAGTTATATTCTTGTACATAGGGGCAGTATTATAGTAGTTATATTCTTGTACATAGGAGCAGTATTATAGTAGATATATTCTTGTACATAGGGGCAGTATTATAGTAGTTATATTCTTGTACATAGGGGCAGTATTATAGTAGTTATATTCTTGTACATAGGAGCAGTATTATAGTAGTTATATTCTTGTACATAGGAGGTAGTATTATAGTAGTTATATTCTTGTACAGAGGGCAGTATTATAGTAGTTATATTCTTGTACAGAGGGCAGTATTATAGTAGTTATATTCTTGTACATAGGAGCAGTATTATAGTAGTTATATTCTTGTACATAGGGGGCAGTATTATAGTAGTTATATTCTTGTACATAGGAGCAGTATTATAGTAGTTATATTCTTGTACATAGGAGTAGTATTATAGTAGTTATATTCTTGTACATAGAAGGTAGTATTATAGTAGCTGTTTTGTTGTTTATAGAGGGCAGTATTATATTAATTATATTCTCATACTTATCAATTGTATTATCACTTTTTGAGGCAGATCTGTTGCCATTTCCCTTCCTCCAACAAACGAGACCTAACAGTGTAAGTTTAATATGGACAATTTTGTTATCCTATTTCTGACCTGAGATACAGTATGAGCACTTGTAGATACCTACAGTATGAAAGAGGTTGTGACATCATAACCCTTCAGATTGTGTTTTTGGTTGTAGTTCATATTTCATATTCTCATGTAGACCTAGTATTGTATATATTGCAATATCCATTTCCTTATTGAACTTAATGTGTCCCTATATGTGTGAATATTGATGTGGGCAGGAAATTGAAATAATCCAAGGTTTTAATAACAGAGCTGGACCTGATATAAAGGGTCTAGATCCCTCCATAGCGTAGTCTCAGGCTTTGGGCCTTTATGTGAGTGAATATAATTAAGTATAGATGGAAATTTGGAGGATTTCTAAGGTGTATTTAATGCAGCAAAATAAAGGTAATCTTAACTGTGTGTTAGGAAATTTCATAGCTGGATAATGTGCCTGAACATGACAGCAATGTTACCTGGGAGTGATTTCAGAAACTCATATTGGGGCAGTAATGGCGGCCATATTGGTTGGCAGTCAGTTTTTCCAGAAACAGATATCATTAAAATTATTTGAATATATTTGTTTTTTTTTAGACAATTTGTCCAAAGAAGATTCCAAATGAATCTACAGTATTTTTTACAGGGAATTTCCTTTATTCTGGGGAGTGGGGTCATAAGCAATTATGGAACTTGTTCTTGGCATGTGGTTCAGATGCTGTGAGACCACCATTCCTCTGTTTACTTGTAGTAACCCTTTGTAATATTACTATCATATTCATCTTTATACAGGACGCTCATACAGAAGGGCATTGGCCACCAGTGAAAGACAAGTCCCAGAACTATGCACTGCAAAACCTGAGCCGCAATAAAACTCACACTGTTATGAGAGTCTGGCGTCCGTGGTTCACATGTGACCGTCATGATCATGAAATTGAGGCAAGTGTGTGATTTTAAATTTGTAAGTCGAACAGGATATATAAAACATCAAAATCCTCATGGGGGTCACTGTATACATATAATACTCCATAGCTGTGCTCAATATTCTGCTGGTACAGTCACTGTGTACATATATTACATTACTTATCCTGTACTGATCCTGAGTTACATCCTGTATTATACTCCAGAGCTGTGCTCAATATTCTGCTGGTACAGTCACTGTGTACATACATTACATTACTTATCCTATACTGATCCTGAGTTATATCCTGTATTATACTCCAGAGCTGTGCTCAATATTCTGCTGGTACAGTCACTGTGTACATATATTACATTACTTATCCTGTACTGATCCTGAGTTACATCCTGTATTATACTCCAGAGCTGTGCTCAATATTCTGCTGGTACAGTCACTGTGTACATATATTACATTACTTATCCTGTACTGATCCTGAGTTATATCCTGTATTATACTCCAGAGCTGCACTCACTATTCTGCTGGTGCAGTCAATGTGTACATACATTACATTACTTATCCTGTACTGATCCTGAGTTATATCCTGTATTATACTCCAGAGCTGCGCTCACTATTCTGCTGGTACAGTCACTGTGTACATACATTACATTACTTATCCTGTACTGATCCTGAGTTACATCCAGTATTATACTCCAGAGCTGCGCTCACTATTCTGCTGGTGCAGTCAATGTGTACATACATTACATTACTTATCCTGTACTGATCCTGAATTACATCCTATATTATACTCCAGAGCTGCGCTCACTATTCTGCTGGTGCAGTCACTGTGTACATACATTACATTACTTATCCTGTACTGATCCTGAGTTACATCCTGTATTATACTCCAGAGCTGCACTCACTATTCTGCTGGTGCAGCCACTGTGTACATACATTACATTACTTATCCTGTACTGATCCTGAGTTACATCCTGTATTATACTCCAGAGCTGCGCTCACTATTCTGCTGGTGCAGTCACTGTGTACATACATTACATTACTTATCCTGTACTGATCCTGAGTTACATCCTGTATTATACTCCAGAGCTTCGCTCACTATTCTGCTGGTACAGTCACTGTGTACATACATTACATTACTTATCCTGTACTGATCCTGAGTTACATCCTGTATTATACTCCAGAGCTGCACTCACTATTCTGCTGGTGCAGTCACTGTGTACATACATCACATTACTTATCCTGTACTGATCCTGAGTTACATCCTGTATTATACTCCAGAGCTGCGCTCACTATTCTGCTGGTACAGTCACTGTGTACATACATTACATTACTTATCCTGTACTGATCCTGAGCTACATCCTGCATTATACTCCAGAGCTGCACTCACTATTCTGCTGCTGTAGTTGCTATGTATATACACTGTAGATAAATAACACTAATCTATGGACAATCTGGTTGTCTTCTCCTAGAATGACACAGTGAGAGTGATGGTCGTCATTGGGGACAAAGAATCATTGGAGTTAACAGATGACAACACATTCCGAAAATCCATCTTTTTCCTGGAAATTCTGTTCGATGAGGTGTATCCTGAGAAAACGCTTTTCCATGATTTCAAACTGAATGATGTGAGGGCCAGAAACCATAAAATTTGTCCCTAATGTTTTTATAGCGTAAACATGCTCTGCAGTAATATTTAGAGATTGTCATTGTCTCACTGTCTACAATCCCTCTAGCACACATTGAGATTACTAATAGTGGTGAGATAACCTTGCGAGATTTGCCTTGAACATTCGCAGGGTTCGTCAGCAAGTTTTGCATCAGTACGAGCTAGAAGTGCTACTATTATACTATTATACTCCGGGGTCTATTCAAAATGTAACAATTATAGGGCCAAGGGAGGTGCAGAAAAACTGAAAAACTCATACTTAGCATTTCTCACCTGTCCAGGGTTACACCGCACCATCTATTCTTCATATCCAAGTGTTTTCTTTGTCTTTGGCCTCTTCTGTGATGTCAGTAGCCCTAGAGAGTGAGGAAAGAAGACAATGAGTTATTTTTATTTTTCCATAGTTGGGCCTCCAACTATTATACTTTGGCGTGTGAAGAAACCCCCAAAATCTTTGGTTCAGTCGAACCTAAAAATTGGAGAAAATTCATAACAAACTTATTCATTATGAACAGTTGATTATTCTTATTTACTCATTAATATGTTCCAGAATTCAATGCAGTTTTTACTGGCGTAGATGACTCACGCTGCTTAAGTGTTTTTTGATTCCGCTCCGCACTGCACTATATATGATATACCGAGCACTAAATGTTGATTTTTTTTTTTTCCTCTCCCAACTAGTTTCTTGTTCCAGACCAAGATACCACTTATGCCTGCACATTCTTTCCGATGCCCAGGGTGTCTAAGAAACATCATATTATAAGGGTAAGTCCATGTTTTGCCATATGTTTGTAAGAAATAGTCGAAGGTTCTCCTTCAAAGAAACAGCCATACTGGCTTTGATCTACAGATCCTTATAACATAAAAGTTACAAAAAGGTTGCATGTTGCAATGTGTTCTAGGTGGCGCTGAGGTTGACATTTACTAGTTACTATGCACTCCTGCGGAAGTAGAATACGAACATGTTCTCGAATGGGAGTTGGCAGTAGTTCCTCCTGAGTAGATCAGGACTCACTTTTAACTATCCTCAAAATGCAGTGCCCTGAGATGATGGACTTTCTTAACCTTTACACATCACAACTTTTTGGTAATTAAACAGGAGGGTCACTCACATACCCTGTCTTGCCCCTGATAGCCTTCTTTAAGAAATGCTCCTTCTACAATTCCAATTTAGTCCAATAGACCACAGAACTAAACTTTTTATATCACAACACAAAATTTAGTGCAGCCAACGTCCTCAAGCTTGACACCCAGCCCCTTCCAGGTAAGACCCATCATAAGCCAAAACAAATTGATTTCTCTCCAGACTGATTTCCCTTACAGTCTCCCCAGAGTTGAAAACCCATAGCATAGGACAACCTTAACCTACACTGATGAGCAAAAGGGTAACGATGTTTTGACCTTGTGACTTTCAGGCTCCATATTTCACCATCCACTACAGCTTGGAACGTGAGACTCCCATCATGTTAAAGACTTGGCTGTGTTATACATAAATGTCACTTGTAACTATTTAGCATATGATCAGTTCTGCAGATTCTTCTCATTGTTACTGTTTTGCTCCTGGTGGTGGAAAAATCTTTTTCTTCTTGTCTACTACAAATGACAACCTGTTCTCACATTCCCTAATAGAGACAAAAGTCAATAGACTGGGAACTGATGGGTGCAAATGGGGTCTGAAAGAAACAAGGGGAAAGGGGGCTAACGGATCAAGAAATTGAAGGCACTGTCAAGTTTAGTGGAGGAAGCCTGATGATATGGGATTGAATTACAGCCATAAATGTTGGATACTTGGCCAGGATTGATGGTGGTGTCACTGCTGAGCTATATGTGAGTATCCTACAAGACAACTTACTTCATACACTTGAGTACTACGGGCATGAAAAGGACGACATAGTGTTCCAGCAGGACAAGGACTGGAAGCTTATGTTGAGATTAGTGAAGAAATGGGACAATGAAGTGAGACGACCAGTATGCACCAACATTGGGAATATGTAGAAGAGACCTGGGATCAGATTTTGGTCAAGACATGTATGAATCTGATTGAAAGCATGCCCAGAAGGATTCAGGCAGTGATGAAAGCCAAAGGTGGATTTACAAAATAATAAAAATTAAAATATTTGCAAGTCAACTTTATGTATGAGATAGCCAAGATAATTGTCTATAACATGATGGTAGTCTCACGTCGAAGCTGTAGTGGATGGTGAGATATGGAGCCTGAAAGTCAATAGTTCAAAATGTTGTTATCCTTCTCCTCGTCAATGTACATTTGACACATATAGGACACCCTCAAACTACATTTCTTCAGTGACCAAATGCACAGAACTGTACAAGTTATACTTTCCAGCAAACTAGACAATCTCAACCCACCACGCAAAAGCAAGAGTTTCCATCATCAGCTCACTATCTCCTTGGTGATGTTCTCCAAGCTACTCATTTGTAACCCCTGTGCAGCATTTCCATAGGGTTCTTATGACTAATTTTGGCCTCTAGCCCACTGTTTCTCATCAAATCCAAAAAGCTTATTCTACTGTAGACTTCACCCAGAGTGAGAAGAGTTAGTCTACCTTATTGAAAAGAATACTACAAAGAGATAACTTGTGGTAGAGTAAAGGCCATTTATAAATCTGTCCATGGCACATTCAGAAGGGGAGTTGCACATCAACAAAAGAGACAACACTCAGCAAAGCTCCACCATTCAAGACCTCTGGCATGTTACTATGGCATGTCCAAAGTATCTAAAAATGATAGTTAACCTTTAGTATTGTCACTATTTCTATATTCCATTTCAGTACGACGCAATCCAAGACCCAGATACCATCGGGATAGTGCACCACATCCTGATATATATTTGTCCGAACAACACGGAGATTGTAACAGAAATTGGAGATTGTTATGGCAGTGATACGAGATTTTCCCAGTGCATGTCTTCTACATTTGGTTGGGCTGTAGGTGGAGAGGTGAGTAAATAACAAAATTTGTTAGAAATTGTTAGGTCATCTTCTCAAAAATTGGGAAGGGGCCAGATGATGCACAGGAGAGATCACCGGACACCGAATTAACCGAACCAAATGCAAGCTAAGGTATAGGTGGGCACATCTTTAACTTACAGCAACATGGCAACACACAGAGGACTTACTATTCCATACTCTGAGTTCAGACGCCTCCTTATGAGCCAAAATATCCAAATTTTCAAATTTTCCCCATTCTCTTTCTTTGCAGCCATTTGATTATCCAGAAGAAGCCGGGTTTTCTATCGGTACAGAGAGAGATCCACTGTATGTCAGAATCGAAGTCCATTACAGTAACTTTGAATATAAAGAAGGTAATAAAATCAAATCTAATATTTTTCGAGTCTATTTGTGACCCTAGCAGGATGTCCAGTCTTCTACTACCAGCCATGGGCAAATCGAAAAATCGTGCCACTTTTCAAAATTGTCAGTTTCCTTAGCATTATGTTTATTTTACTAAGCTGGACATTAAAGGAGCCCTACAAACATACATCATAGTTGTAACAGATTTTGATCTTCACACAGATACATTTTTTTGTTTTATTGTATTTTTTTTTTTTTTTAGGATTGAAAGATAGTTCTGGTATGAGGGTTTTTTACACCCCGGATGTACGCCCTAATGACTGTGCTACCTTGATGGTTGGAGTTTTTACGTTTCCCATACAGTTTATTCCTCCCAGATCGGAAGAATTTAGAAATTATGGACTTTGTAACATGGAATTAATGGATGATGTAAGTGAGTCAGACCTTCGAGAGCAGAACTGTAGACAATTGATGTCATTGTCCTATACAGTATATAAAGGTTTTCCCTTCGATAGGCCCAGTGACAGTCAAAGATCTAAATTTTACGACAAGAATATGAGGTATTCAACTACTGACCTCCAGATGTTCTTAAAGCCTTAAATGTGTTAAAAAAAAAGACCATATGGTTGTTTTTGACTGTCATGTGAATAAGCCCTTAGTCTTTGCCTAGTCCTACTGTGAAACATTTACCAGGCTGTTGAAGGATTTCATGCTCCCTTAAGATGACTCCTGTTCTTCTTTAGTTATTAGGTGAGCCCCTTCCTGACCTCACAGTCACAACCTTTCTATTACATGGACATCTCACGGCTCGGGGCGTTCGGATAATGCATTACAGGTAATTACTTCTACAATCCAATCCCTGTTACATATACATTTGTTCTATGTAGCTTAGGAAATGTAGGAGACAAACAATATTATTATTATTATTATGCTTACTTATATAGCGCCATCATATGCCGCAGTACTTTACAGACATTGACAGTCACTGTCCCATATAGGGCTCACAATCTATATTCCCTATCAGTATGTCTCTGGAGTGTGGGAGGAAACCGGCGTACCCGGAGGAAACTCACGCGATCAACATACAAACTCCTTGCCGCCCAACAAACAATATGGCTGACCTGATCTTGTCCACATGATGTTGAAGCCAAAGCAGCCAAAGGCTTTCACATGGGTTTGAAGGAGTGGGGAACTAGTTTTCTTAAAAAATCATTTCAATATCTAGTCATCTAGTAAAGGTCTAGTTTTATCTGGAATGATCTCATCTCTCCGCAGAAATGGCACATTAATAGGAAGCCTCGGAGAAGACAAGAAATATGATTTCAATTTTCAGCAAGTCAGAAATTTGCCAAGAAAAGTTATAATAAAAAGTGTAAGTGTATATATTCCTCTTCATTCTTATGGATGGATGGATGGATAGGTAGATGAATAGATAGATATGAGATAGATAGATATGAGATAAATAGATAGATAGATAGATAGATAGATAGATAGATAGATATGAGATAGGTAGATATGAGATAGATGGATAGATATGAGATACATATATATTAGATAGATAGATAGATAGATATTAGATAGATGATAAATAGATAGATAGATAGATAGATAGATAGATAGATAGAGATAGATAGATAGATAGATAGATAGATAGATAGATATGAGATAAATGGATAGATATGAGATAGATAGATATGAGATAGATAGCTGGAAGATGGAACATGGATGTTTAAAAATAACTTTAAAAATTTGCTCAAATGTCCTAAAGTCTATTCCAGTAGTCGCTGGTCTTGTAGTCCTTTTCTTGTTATCCCTTGCCATCTTGATGACATCATTTCGTTCCCACACATGGCAGATGCCTGTAATGGCCCTCAGTAGTCACACGGAAATCAATGCATATCATCACACTCAGACATTCCAGTGTTATCATGTCAACTGGAGTGTAATGACATACAGTCATGGCCAAAAGTTTTGAGAATGATACAAATATTAATTTTTACAAAGTCTACTGCTTCAGTTTTTCTAATGGCAATTTGCATATACTCCAGAATGTTATAAAGAGTGATCAGCTTAACAGCAATTACTTGCAAAGTCAATATTTGCCTAGAAAATGAACTTTATCCCCCAAAACACATTTCAACATCATTGCAGCCCTGCCTTAAAAGGACCACCTAACATCGTTTCAGTGATTGCTCCATTAACACAGGTGTGGGTGTTGATGAGGACAGGGCTGGAGATCAATCTGTCATGATTAAGTAAGAATGACACCACTGGACACTTTAAAAGGAGGCTGGTGCTTGCCATCATTGTTTCTCTTCTGTTAACCATGGTTATCTCTAAAGAAACACGTGCAGTCATCATTGCACTGCACAAAAATGGCCTAACTGGGAAGAGTATTGCAGCTAGAAAGATTGCACCTCAGTCAACAATCTATCGCATCATCAAGAACTTCAAGGAGAGAGGTTCCATTGGTGCCAAAAAGGCTCCAGGGCGCCCAAGAAAGACCAGCAAGCGGCAGGACCGTCTCTTAAAAGTGTTTCAGCTGCGGGATCGGGCTACCAGCAGTGGAGAGCTTGCTGAGGAATGGCAGCAGGCAGGTGTGAGTGCATCTGCACGCACTGTGAGGCGGAGACTCTTGGAGCAAGGCCTGGTCTCAAGGAGGGCAGCAAAGAAGCCAGGGACAGACTGATATTCTGCAAAAGGTACAGGGAGTGGACTGATGAGGACTGGGGTAAAGTCATTTTCTCTGATGAATCCCCTTTTCGATTGTTTGGAACATCTGGAAAACAGCTTATTCGGAGAAGAAGAGGTGAGCGCTACCACCAGTCTTGTCTCATGCCAACTGTAAAGCATCCTGAAACCATTCATGTGTGGGGTTGCTTCTCAGCCAAGGGAATCGGCTCTCTCACAGTCTTGCCTAAAAACACAGCCATGAATAAAGAATGGTACCAGAATGTCCTCCAAGAGCAACTTCTCCCAACCGTCCAAGAGCAGTTTGGCGCTCAACAATGCCTTTTCCAGCATGATGGAACACCTTACCATAAAGCAAAGGTGATAACTAAATGGCTCAGGGAACAAAACATAGAGATTTTGGGTCCATGGCCTGGAAACTCCCCAGATCTTAATCCCATTGAGAACTTGTGGTCAATCATCAAGAGACGGGTGGACAAACAAAAACCAACAAATTCAGACAAAATTAAAGCATTGATTCTGCAAGAATGGACTGCTATCAGTCAGGATTTGGTCCAGAAGTTGATTGAGAGCATGCCAGGGAGAATTGCAGAGGTCCTGAAGAAGAAGGGTCAACACTGCAAATATTGACTTGCTGCATTAACTCATTCTAACTGTCAATATAAGCTTCTGTTACTCATAATATGAATGCAATTCTATTTCTGTATGTGATAAAAACATCTGACAAACACACATAAAAACCAGAGGGCAGCAGATCATGTGAAAATATAATATTTGTGTCATTCTCAAAACTTTTGGCCATGACTGTACATTGCCCCCTATGTGACTACTGAGGACTATCACAGACCTCAGTGGTGACTTTGGGGCCTAAATGATGTCACCAAGATAGCGAACAGAACCGAGAAAAGGATTGAAAGACCAATGGCTGCTGCGGCAGGGCTCGGACAGGTGAGTCTTGGTTTTTACTAATTTTTAATCCCTTCCCTGTCCAGAAATTGGATAGCAAAATGATGGGAAATTTGCTCTCTACGCATTATTATTTTGTAATTTTTTTTTATTTTTTTGTTCAGGAGGATCAGATCTTAGTTGAATGCACCTCCGAAACAATGGACAGAGAAGGTGTCACCTTTGTAAGTTTTTGTAAATTTTTTAAATTGCAGTTACTTTTTTTCATGCCATCAATGTTTGATCTGTGGGGATCCAAACTTCTGAATCTTGCCAATCAGATTGCAGTGACTAGCTGATGTCATAGCCACTGTGTCTATGTAAACCATGAGCAGGGTTGCAGTGTATCTTCTTTATGCCAATCGACAAAGCTAGACCCCCATCAATCCATCTAAGAATAGATCACCCATATGCACCACTTATAGACGTAGATGATATAATAAGTAACTAGATAATTCTTAATTAGATATTGCCAAAAAACATTGTTAGCATCATAATGTACTGACCACTAGGGGGCACTGTTCTTAATAAAAAATGTCTCTACAGGGGGGTCCTAGCACTCTAAATGAAATGTGTGTTGGATTCTTGTTCTTTTATCCTGTTCGCCCAATTGCCACCTGCTGGAGTTACATGGATATTTTTCATATCACTGATGCCTTGGGAATGGAAAGGGCAGACAGGTAAGTTTTACCTTATTGTGCTTATAAAATTATTAGATGTGCAGATTCAGGGGCCACTTAGTAACTTTATAGTACCAGGTAGGTCATTGTACGTCACAAAACCTGATGCCATGTTGATGGTACCACCATGAGATAAGGTGTAGGTGACCAATAGAAGATTCATAGATCATGGCCATAAAGGGATACACAAGATCCAAAATGAGACTCAGTTACAGTAGGTGATGTCAGGGGTGGACCTCAGTCATGATTTATAGTACAGGTGTCTTCATATGGGATAGAGGGGCTTGTAAAGTGGGAGGTCGTAACTTAACTTATGATGTTTTTATTTAAAGGGATTTCATATCGGGCACCCCCAGGGCAACTGTTATTCAGAGCCTTCTAGACTAGCTCTGTGTATGGAAGCTATGTACACTGTGTAGTGGCCATTACAGGGTACTGCACGTCAGCGCCCATTAACTACACAGTATACAGGGCTGTCTGCTTCAAGCATCCACAGCTTTTGATATCAGTTAATTGGTCAGAAAAATCTTCAATATCTAAATTCAAAAAATGTCTAACAAAGGTTTCAGACCACAAAAAATAACACAATTGCTAGTACAACTGCACACAAAGTATATTGGTTACTGTCATTTTAGGAGGCACAATAAACTCCTGGGATTATGGGCAAATTGGTTCGGAAATCAATAGGATTTGGTGAAAATTTCTTAAAAGTTTTGGTTTCCAACTGAAACCAAAAATTTTGGGATTCATTTTGGGTCAACCAGCTCCACATGGTGCCAGAGGACCTGGAGGACTGCTATGCCTCCCTGAGTCCCTAACAAACATTACTTATGGTGGCCAACTATAGAGAGGCACCATAAGAAGTGTTCGTCAGGGCTGTATCGCATCCCTAATGCACGTTGGGGCAGCATCAATGAACATCAGAGTCACTCTATCTGTATAGATGCCCTAATGAACATTCATTAGTGCCACTATGGGCATGGAGCCCCTAGCTGTGTCCTTGGGCTATGTGCACCAAAAAAGGGAGTTAGTGGAGTAATCCCTATCTCATGGTGTCAACCAGCCTTTGTCACAGTGTCCATCAGAATTAGCTGGAAGAAAAAGTGCCACAAGTCCAATTTTTACGTCCAGTGTTTCAGTTGATAAGAAAATACAACCAACGGATCCCATTATAGTCAATGGGTCTGTGGGGCTACGTATGTGTCCTTTGTTTTAGAGTTCCACCTGTCCATTGAAGGACCAGAACAATGGACAGGCCAATGGTTGTGTGAACCTAGCGTCAGTATGATAATTGTATTCTTCATATATGTTTTTCTTTTCCTTTTTGTTTTTTTCAGATCACTCATTGGACTCCTTTGGATTTGGTTATCTATGTCGATGACTAGATGCTAGATGTGGTGTTTTTTTTATTATCAACAAAATGGTCATCAAGGATTATTTTATTTCAATAATAATAGTTTTTACATTTTTTATTTATTTATTTTTAACTTTATTACTATTGCCTTAGCAAAGGACGCTATGTGGTTGACAGCATCTATTGCTAAGGTGGGACGTAGTGTTAGCCGCTAAATAGTTTAACTCTATCCTCCCATTATTACCACAATATCCATCACCACCACCACCACCACCACCACCACCAGAATTGCTGGGAAGTGCTGGGTACAGTCCAGTACCATATCATTCATTGAGGGTCAGGTACTGGGGCAGCTGCTGGGCTTTTCCACCCTGGTAACAGAGGGATTGTAATGCTTTATTGTATCTGGCTGGTCATAAAAATGGTGGGTGGGTCTCATGTTGTTGTTTTCCTTTAATAAATATATAATCAAAAAAATAAAATTACATGGTGTCCCCCTTTTTTGATGATGGACCAGAGCAACAACAGCCTGGCCTTATAAGGGTGGGAAAAAAAAACATGGTTTTGGGCTTTCTCAGGCTAATAATACTAGTCTGCAGCCATACTGAACCATACCCAGCTCTTTCTGGTAACCCTGGTGGCAGTGGATATTTAGTGGCTTTCCCTTCCTTAGTAATAGATGCTGTCAATCAGATAGTGGCCATTACTAAGGCTATAGTAATAAAGTTAAAAAAAAAAAACAGGCAATAAAAAATATTTTATTTAAATAAAATACCCTTATATGACACTCATTGACCGTTTTATTAAGAAAAAAACAAACAAACCACTGGTCATTGATGTAGTCCACCGAATCTGATCGAGTTCAATTAGTGGGTCTGAAAAAAACCCAGAATGAAAACAGAAAAAGCTTTAGTAAAACATTATAAATAAACAAGACAATTATCATACTTACCTGTCCTGGTCCAGCGCTGCCTCCTCTCATTGGCTGGTTTACTTAATCTCATAGGGATTAATAGGGTACTGTAGTAACCCCCTTTTTTGGCACATGGAGTACTAGGATGTGGGTTTGAAGCACTAGAGTACAGGGATTCTACTGAAGAGTTCCCCACACACTAATAATGTCATGACTGCAATTAACCCCTTCTTGGCCAATCAGCAATACCTAAGCGATATGTTTGAACCTGTGAACGGTATATCTACGGCTCCACTAGATGGACAAAGAGACAAGTAGCTTAATGGTTGCAGTTTTACTTGAGGCAACTAGCTTAGTGGTGACAGAATCTAAAAAGAGGCCACTGACCTGATGATTATGGGACACTGTGTCAATGAGGACACATATTAGAGACCAAAACAGAGTTTTTGACCAGTGACATTTCTATCATCTTATGGAGCAGTTTGAGGTTTAAGAAGAGTCCTGAGGTTACAGTTATTGTATCTACTCTTCCTCCCACAACCTGCTCTTGTCTTTTTCAGTATAATGGAAGCAGTCTTGAACCTTGACTCTGTAGAATGGGATGATGAAACCAGAGAAAAGGCTCAGAAAGCCGTCATGGGAGCAAATCACCTTGTAATAGTTCAGAACCGAGAGGTTAGTAAAGTTTATGACTATCTTAAGTTGTCTATCTGGTGAGCATATGCTAGGCTTGTATGTATCCTGTTATCTTCACCATTCGTCTGGGTTATAGTTCCTCTTATAGTTCCTCCTATATGGGAAATCATGATGCCCATGAATTAATGCCCTATGTATCACCTGTTGTATCACTGCCCTACTCTTTCACTATATTACCCTATAAAACTACAAAGAAAAACATTGCTTGATACTGAGACCAAGTCAACTCAATATTGGTGTGGTGCTAAGTTGCGAAGCTAAAAATAAACGCATAAACTTCTCATACTTATTACACCGATGTACACCCAAATAATCCTATTTTGACCACAGACTTTACCTGACTTCATGCAGGGTACTTTGGGCCTCAAAGAGGAAATGATGTGCCCATCCTCAAGTAGCAAAAGTGGTGAAATGTTCACTTTGGGATACAATGCCCTGCTGGAACCTTTACTATCTTCCTTCCTTCTGCTACTTCCATTCAATTCAGTGTCAATGTGAGAAATATTAAGGTGGGAAAACATCTCCAACAACTTGTTTGTCCATCAGTAAATCTTTCCACCACCCCCTTTAGTCTGAGACTCTCCCCTAGATGGGGTCAACATCTATTATAAGATATCCAAACACTCTCGAGAAGGGAGCTTGTGAGCAAAGCTGGTTACAATTGAATATTTTGTGTGTTTTCTTGCTATTTAGGGGACAAGAATTAATGAGACAAGTCCATTACCACCCATCTCTCTACCGCCCCCATACCATTGTGAAGATGATTCCTTGGAGTGAAACTTGTGAACCTTCTAGTAGGAGTCCAGCCATCTACAAACTACATACAATTCCTTAAAGAATTTACATTTGTTTTCTTGTGTATGCATGTGGATATTTATGAGGAGATCTTAGAAGACATCACGTGTATGGAGAAGAAATTCATACCATACATTTATAGGATTTTAGATGAACTTCTAGATGCTTCTAGATTTCTTTTATGACAGTAGTCTCCAACCTATGGCTCTCCAGCAACCAGGCCATACTAGGAGTTGTAGTTTTTCAATTGCTGGAGAGCCACAGGAAGCAGATCACTGTTTTATGATGTAGAGCAAAGACAATAATGTCTGCTTGATGAATAGACAATACTAATGACTCAAGAGAAACTGTAACTAAGATGTTCTCAATGTATGGAAGGCACATCTATATCTCTCTGAATATTAGAAATCCTACTCTATAAATATAATTCAAGGTCTTCAGCACAATGTATGTGACTGAATGTAAAGTCTTACTGTCTGATTTGAGGCCAATACTATCCTATATAGAAAGGTTCATTAAATTTCCATACAGAACATCTGCTTTCCTTGCCTTTATTAAGAGTTGTCATATCCTAGAACGTATTTGCTTCATCCTAAGTATACCTGAAAAGTGAAATGACATACTGAAAATAAGGAAATGGAAGGATAGAATGCCCAAATGCTGCCCCCTGTAGTCAGGGAAGAGTGGTGTCTTAGGTAAAGGTTTCACCTTGAGCTGTGAACTGTCCACTCCTGAGTACCCCCATTGATGTTAATCACTTAAGCTGGACATACACCTACAGCCAAATGTTCACTTGGCTAAAATCTTCTTCTTCCAACCTCCTCATACAGAATATAAGACCTCAGTGCTGAAAACTGCTAACCACTGAGCCGTCCCTGCATATTTCATCCTATTTAAGGGTACTGCCACATACAGCAGCTCAAGACGCATGCCAGCCGGACCGCAAGTGTTTTCACATGCCCAGCCAGTAATAAGTAGCAGCTAATAATCAATAAAAGTTTACATCAAAAGTAATCATATCTTCAGGGCAGTCTGTTCTCTCTCTGTATACTACATGATGTTCTATCAGGTTTTTTGCTGCTAATAGCCCCATTATGGTTGCAGCACATTTTGCAGGGGGTGTTTACAATATAGAGCAGTTTTCCCCTCCCCATTAATTATTACTACTAATGGTTTATTTACATGTAATTCTGCCAGGAGAATCTGTAAACTAGCAAACAAAGAGCCAAGAAAAGCCCAATTGAACATATTGTAAGCGATCCAGGGATGCTGGACTCCAAATCCAGCTAAATAGATCCCTGACACAGGAAAAGAGACATCCAAGAACAATAAGGGAAGCTGCTTGCTGTCTATGACCTACACCCCAGCAGCAATAACACAAGCAGCTAGTCAGATGTAGATAGAAGTAGGTAGACTCTCCTTGCACTAATTTATGTACAGTTGTGGCTATGAGACACTGAAGTCTCCTGTGAGTATTGTGTACAGGCAGGGACTACAGAGCATCAGATCGGTATGTAGTTCTGCTACTTCCCGTTCCACTCACTGTCAAAGGGAAACCTGTATTCACCCCTACACTCACTGTGTGAAGAGAGATCTGCTCCTCTCCCTCCACTCACTGTGTAAAGAGAGACCTCCCCCTCCCAACCCACTCAATACATTCCCGTCTTGAGCCTGCTGGTTTCTAAGGATGGAATTTCCCTAATAACAGAGTGTGAACAGCAAATTAGCAAGATGGGGCACCTCTATTGGCAGGGACTTTAAAGAGGTTTTTCAGGCACAAAACAACATTTTTAAATAAGGTGCATTACATTTTGGTCCAGAATCACATACTCTAGTAAATGAAATTAAGTTGACTGAAAAGCTAGTGACCATTTAAGGAAAAAAAAAAACTAATATTGCTACAAATTTAACAAACAAGTGGTAAAGAAAAGTTTGTGTCCTGAAATAATAATGTAAGGTTTGTCTGAAAGAACACTTTTAAAAAAAAATTATCTTTATTATAACAAATATAAAAACGTATGATCCTAACCAACCGAGTAGAACTACGCTGGTGGTTACTCAGGCTAGCTAAAAAAAGACACCTGGTGTGGAATGAAGTGTGGAGAACTGTGAGTACACAACTTATATCAAGGACACAACCAGGTTCTAGCTACTCTACTTGGTCCCTTTGCCTTATTCCAGATCTGACGACTAACAGCTGAATCCTTTCAACAGAGGAACAACCCTATCCAAATGCTGGCCAGAAGGTGACCACCAGAAGTAGCAGAGCATATCAGGTGCAGGATCTTTGGGGACTGTACAATTCAATGCTGATAAACTTGAGAAAGCTCCACCAAAGAATTTGCTAAAGCTCGATATCCTTTCCAAAGGTTACATTACAACTTGATTTCACACTATAATATGCTCACAATATGTGAACTTTATGAGGATGGTCTTGGGAGTGTGGATGTTTTCTCAGGGTGGGTAGAGGCATGGCCAGTCAGGAAGGCTACAGCCCAAGCTACTGATAAGAAACTACTGTCAGAATTTACCTATAGATTCAGAATACCAGATGTAGTCAATAGTGATAGGGTATACACATTACAGGACAGGTGATGAAGATAATTTTACTTTGAAGAACAAAATTTCTAAAGTCTGAGAACAGACAGGGTTAAAGTGGACTCAAGTATTAAACCTGGCACATGTCTATGAGGCACAAACCCTCAGTCCTGAAAACCTTTAACCTTGTTCCCTTTTGAGACAATCTTTGGACAAGCTCCTAAGCCTGGTCAGTAATACCTTCATGGACCTTGGATGATGTTGTGCAGGTACATTTGCACAAGCAGATCTTGACTTCACTACCTGACCTGGACTTTGTGCTAAAGGACAAGTCTACCTGAATTCATGCCCGCCACCGCAAAAAGGCACCACCCTCTCTCTGCCGGAGACACCTTCTAACTCTAACTGGAGACTTCTGATTTGTCATGCCGGGTTTGTGGGTAATAATGATACCTCACTAATCCGCCCACAACTCAACCCAAGCTAACAGTACAAAATGCTGTAGCCCCAGTGAGATATATCAATAGTAGAATTTACAACTGCGCAGTTGGATGATCTTTACATGAACTTTCTGCCAGGAGCCTTCCATTGGGTGAAGATGAGAGCTCTACATTTTGTGTTGTTCCTACCAATGCTCTTCGACACTGTATGGACGGATAGTAACCTGACTCAACTCCGTAATGCCCCAGTAAGAAACTTAAACATATCAAATTGTTGGGTGTGTAGGTGTGAGCCAACTATTGGTACTGGGAGGTTTCATCTTATACGGGTTCCTTTGAGTTATGTTGAAATGTTTGATGTTTCTGCCTAGTGAAATTCTGTTCAGTAGAAATGTTACTAGAACCTGGAAGACACTGGCTTGAGTTTGGCTGGATCATTGCATGCTACTATATTGGCTTTCAAGTTGTGCTCAGGTATGGTGTGCCAAGGTAATTGTAAGACAATACAAAGAGTCTGTATATCTGCATTTAGCAATAGTCTAGGTGTGCACATTTTATATAAGTTGCCCTAACCATTTTTTTTTTCCTATTTAGCCACCTTTAGGGGGTGTTCACACATAGTTGACGCTGAATTTGACATTGAATCCTCCTCAAATTCTACCTGAAATCTTACTCCCATACAGCGCTGAGCAGTACTGTCAGTGACCGACTGCTCCACCCTAGGTGTGAGAAGGAGCGCTATCGGAAGTCTTTCCTCCCCACCGCGGTTAGGCTGTACAACCAACACCGACCTAAGCGGAGATCATTACACACAGAGAACTGAAATATCTCTCTGCCTGTTAAACCAACCCCCCCTCTGCTACGCCCTATCTGTCTGTCTGCTATTAATATAATGCCTCTCACCTTGGAACATTCCTGTACATGTTGTATTTGTATTTGTATCTGCTTATCTTTGCTGCTGTAACACACTGAATTTCCCCATTGTGGGACTATTAAAGGACTATTATTATTATTATTATTATTATTATTCAATGGGAGGAAGTTGCTGATTTTTTTCAGCTAGCAGAAAAATTCTGAAGGATTCCGTGTCAGAACTCAACTGAAATGAACGGGAGGTGGAAAATACAATTTTTCCTGTGGTGCAGAATTGGACACGGAATTTGATTTGGAATTTTTCAAAATCTGCTTGTAGAATTTAGAATTTGGCCCTGCCCAGTGAAGTCAAAATACAGCGGCAATCTTCTCCAAATTTAGTGTCAAATTCTGCTATAAATTCAATGTCAAAATCAGCATCAGAATCCTCGTCTCTTTTTGACAATGAGAAAAAATCTGCTTCAAATTCCTATGTGTGAACATCCCCTTAATGGAATTGATTCAGTTTTTTTGGGTTTGAGCTATGATTTGTTTCTCATGGTTGATGGTTCTTTGCCAACTGCTTTGTGTTCTGTATGTATTAAGCTGTACCTACCTGTACCAAATTTATGTTTTATTGTTTTGTCTTTGTATCTTTGTGAAAACTCCTAAAAACTATCTGATAAAAAAGAATAGGTTAGGAGATATTCTTCAAGGGATTGCATTTTTATCTCTTTGGCAGGATGCTATACATGCTTTTTACCATATTATTAATGGCACTGTAGATGAATCTTAAAGGGAGTCTATCCCAGAAAATTGGATAACAAACAGCTACAGTGGATTGTAGGGGACATAATGCTGAGCCCCAGAATACCTTTATATAGTCCAATAGATACACTATTTCCATTTTAAGAAATATGCAACGAAGCTGAAGTGCAATGGGGCATGCCAGAATCTTGGGTTTTAAAGACAGAGCCCTTGGAAACTCTAACATGCTCCCACTGGAATTGAGGCTCATTTCTTTACTTCTTAAAACTGACATTTTTCAAGGAAGTGAACTTGGTCTACAGGTGAACCTCTACTACAGAAGAGCAAGTCTCTAAGTTTTAATCATGGAAAGGACATTCACCAAGCTGTCTCAACAACCTTGTATCAGGAAGGTAAAGCAAAGGTTACAAAGGGTCAAGAGAGGGTAAGAAAGGAGGAGGAAACAAGGACATATAAAAGACCCAAAGACATATAAAACAAATAATACAGACAAGACCTCCAGGAGACATGACACTGTTGTTACCCATGGGGCAAATTACCTCCCTCGTAAGGTCCTCTCTTCTTGTCTTTGTACTTGTTTCCTCCTAGTTTCTCCTCCAGGCTCCGGTTCCCCCTCATGTTGTTGGGGTCATGTAAGGGGATGAGTCTATACTGCCATGTTTGTCCTTGTTGCTTTAACTTGCTGATGTAGATGTCTCCTTTGCTACAGTTCTTTGTTGACACGACCCATCCCCCCCCCCCCCCCCGTCTAGTGCTGATGTTAATGATCACCCACATCTATCTGTAATGTGTTTGGATTGTTTTATTGGTTTTCCGGAAAAAAAAAATATAAAGTACCCAAGTCTATATAAATGCCAGGTGGCCGCATCAATAAACAGCATCATGACACACTGTAGCAGACTCCCTGCTCTTATTCTCTTCTTGGTGGCCAGGTCAGGGTTAATGTGGTAAGATAAGCGGGGTGGGCACAAGACATCTGGTGAAGTAAGCACAGAGAACAGAGAATCAACACTAAGTGCGACTTTTATGACCTGTCCTATAGATAGATAATAAGTTGTTATTGTCGGCCAACCCCTTTAAGCAATGTATAGATTACATTGTGTAAAATCTATCAGTTTTATCAGTCCAGATTAACAGTGTTCACCATGTGCCAAGTCCTTATCTGTAGTGTATATAGCACCTGCTGAGCCGCAGGACACAGGATCATCCAAAAACTGATAAAGAACCAACACTAAGCTCATAAAAGACGTCTTTATATGCAATATAATAAAAACATTGGGCAACAAAATCCAGAAGTGTAAAATCCACACCTACTGTATATATTCAATTTCTGACAGCCTGGAAAAATTCTTTTTATCCACTTGCTGACAGCCCATTGACTGTAGACGTCTGTATAGTGACTGTTTATCTCCGCAGGGGTGCACCTTTACATCTTTGTAAAATTAGCGGTTGTATAATCTTAGATCTGGCGCTCCATGAGCCATGATGGGGCTTCGCCCTGGCCCAGTGGTCTTGTACCATACATCTTGGAATTAGTTGAATAAAGCAAAAAGTTAAGGAGGACACATCTATACTTATTTTTTGAGACTTTTTTTTGACTCATAAGGCCCCATGTCCATAAAGGTATTCTCCTTGAATTTCTTTAATAATTCTGACCTTTACATTCCAGTCTGTTCCATTTATAACCCATTTTGACAAGGACCTCGAGGACGGCACCATGGTTATTATCAGTGGTCATGTCCTAACTTCGGCTTCCAGGTTTGTAACTATCTCAATATTATTACATTGTTAATATAAAAAAAATTAAATCTAGTATTTGGAAGCCAAATCCAGAAGTGTCTCCATAACCTGCAAATCTTTACATGGTAGTTTTTCTCAGTTTAGGATCCTTCTCCTACATACTGTAAAGTGTCTTCATTATGATCTGAAAGGGATTGTATCCATAATGGCTTCTGTTTCTTTCAGGTTTTCCATGAATTTCCAGTGTGGTGACAGTAACAACGATGACATCGCCTTCCATTTCAATCCACGTTTCGATGAAGGACTTGTTCTCGCCAACACAAGGGAAAATAACATTTGGGGGATGAAAGAAGTGAAGTCCAATGTGCCATTCCAGAAGGGGCAGGCTTTCGAAATCCGCATTTTAGTTACAAAGAATGAATACAGCGTAGGTTTTCCGTAAAGAAACATTGTTATTTTTTGGTTAATTTGCTTTATTTTTGGGGAAATGTATCCTTTTCACTATAAAGCTTTAATATTGATATGGACCCTCGCTGATCACTGTTTGGAGAGGCTGCTGTGCTTGCATAAGAAGTCAATAGGATGAAGCGGCAATTACATTGTACGTCCAGTACGAAACATATGAGCACTGTAACCCCCTCAAACAGCTGATCAGCGAGGTCCCAACCTGGTGTCTGCCCCCCTTGATCTCTTTCCTATTGCAGTGTGCAGTGTGTGTTGAGCAGATAACTAGGTCCATAGCTCGAGCAGAGTTCCAGATCCATGTTCTCTTTAGGTGTTATGTATGTATGCCTCTAGAGATTATATGGGTCAAGTTGCACACCAAAGCATTATTATTATTGTTTATTTATATAGCACCATTAATTCCATGGTGCTGTACATTATTATATTAATCCCATGGTGCGTTACATTATTATATTAATCCCATGGTGCGTTACATTATTATATTAATTCCATGGTGCTCTGTACATTATTATATTAATCCCATGGTGCTCTGTACATTATTATATTAATCCCATGGTATTGTACATTATTATATTAATCCCATGGTGCTGTACATTATTATATTAATCCCATGGTGCTGTACATTATTATATTAATCCCATGGTGCTGTACATTATTATATTAATCCCATGGTGCTGTACATTATTATATTAATTCCATGGTGCTGTACATTATTATATTAATCCCATGGTGCGTTACATTATTATATTAATCCCATGGTGCGTTACATTATTATATTAATCCCACGGTGCTCTGTACATTATTATATTAATTCCATGGTGCTGTACATTATTATATTAATCCCATGGTGCTGTACATTATTATATTAATCCCATGGTGCGTTACATTATTATATTAATTCCATGGTGCTGTACATTATTATATTAATCCCATGGTGCTGTACATTATTATATTAATCCCATGGT
The DNA here is from genome assembly GCA_947044405.1 of Leptodactylus fallax. Classification (NCBI taxonomy): domain Eukaryota; kingdom Metazoa; phylum Chordata; class Amphibia; order Anura; family Leptodactylidae; genus Leptodactylus; species Leptodactylus fallax. The sequence continues at coordinate 238,743 of CAMRHE010000536.1, forward strand.
GCTGTACATTATTATATTATTCCATGGTGCTTTACATTTGAGGGATTACATACGGTACACAAGATGTACAAAACAGATAATACTAACAGTGATCACTGACACATTGGGATAAAGGGCCCTGCCCGCAAGGGCTTACAATCTATGAGAGAAGAGGGATAGAGACAGAAGGTGGGGGTAGAGGCTGTACAGATGGCGGTGTGGTGACAGTAGTGTTATTGGGGGTTGTAGGCCTTCCTGAATAGGTGAGTCTTCAGGGCCTTCTTGAAGCTTGTGACTGTGGGGGACAGTCTTATGTGTCTTGGTAGTGAGTTCCAGAGTATGGGGGACGCACGGGAGAAGTATTGGAGACGTTTGTGTGAAGAGCGGATAAGAGCAGAGCGGAGTAGGAGGTCTTTGGAGGATCGGAGGTTACGTGCGGGCAGATAGCGGGAGATTAGGTCGGAGATATATGGAGGGGACAGGCTGTGGATGGCTTTGTATGTCAGCGTTAGTAATTTGAACTCTATTCGCTGGGCAATGGGTAGCCAGTGAGGGGATTGGCAGAGGGGGGCGACCGATGAAGAACGGGGGGAGAGGTGTATTAGGCGAGCAGCACAGTTTAAGGTGGACTGGAGGGGGACGAGGGTGTTTGCTGGGAGGCCATGTAGATATAATGAAATTAGACAGTAAGACTGAGTGGACATGTACAGGGTGTATATCTCTATACAGAGCCTTGGCTGTAGTGGGAGTCACTTAGCATTCCTGTCCTTAGCATTCAGCCCATTAGGTGGACGTTCACATTGCTACACACTTTGAGCACCAGGTGGCACCATACTATGAAAGTAAGTGTTTTAACTCTTCACTGGATAATTTTTGTAACGGCTTTTACATGACAAACAATGAAAAGATATAAGTAGGACAACCATTATTCTGCCATTTTAAGGTTTAAAATTTGGCACAATTTGTAATAAACTTTACTTCCTAGAAAGACAAGAACTGGTCAAGTAACCATCCTCAGCCATGTACTGTATATAGGTAATGTGATATACTGGATATAACTTTAGTCTCTCTTAGTTTTCTAGCTATTATTACAGAAACCGTCCAGACTATTCTTATTCCCCCTACTTCCCCCAATTTTGGCTTTTCCTCTAAAATCTTTTCCTCTTCCAGGTCCATGTCAATGGCCGTCACTTTCTGACATATCAGCACAGAATTGCTCTCAGCCAGGTTACGCATCTAGTGTTAATGGGCTCTATTAGTCTGACCAGTGTTGAGATACAGCCTCAAGGGGTAAGTGAGATTGTACGGCCCTGTTTGCTGTACATTATTGGCAAATTCTTTTCTAGATGGCATTCGGTAGGCAGTTGCTTGTACCCCTCTGGTGAACATTGAGGAGAGAATAATAAAATGTATCATGTCCTACAATGTGCAGGTTTTTGTTGCATTGTGTGACAAAAAAAAAACTCCAAAAACATTTGCAAAAAGTGCAAACAAATTGTATGTACAATAGTCTACCTTTAAGCTCTATATGGTTTGTGACATTTTTCATATGTAGGTAACCGTCTGTTCTCTTTTAGGTTGACTTCAATCCTCATTATTTTCCAAGTGGACAAACACCAGAAGTAAGGTTTACCTTTGGCAACATATCTATATGCCATACTTGTCAACATTTGGCTGGCCTGGTCCATAAAAATTTTCTGGCAAAGCCGTGTCCCCTTTCTTGTGATGTTGGCACTAAATGCATTGGCCACATCTCCTTTTCAGAAGTGACAGGCATATAAAGTGCCCAAGTCACGTATAAAATTACTGCTCCCCCTATGGCCCAGGAGATTTGCCTGCTCTTCACAGAACTTTCTTCAGGAGCCTCCTGAAGCTTCCGAGGAAGTTGGCAAGTATGCTGGCTAAATGTCTGGATGCAAAAGATTAGCTTGAGCACACCAAACAAAGTCCACCCATAGACCACCTACAAAAGACATAGATAAATGGGTGCAAAGGTGGGCTATAAAAATGGTAGAGGGTCTGAAGCATAAAACTAATGTGAAGAGGCTTAAATATATTAATATGTATAGCCTGGAGGAAAGAAGGAAAGGAAGGACATGATGGAAACCATTACATATGCTACAGCGATTAATAAGGTTCAGTACAGAAGAACACAAGAACAAGGGGGCAGAATCGGAAATTAGTTGGGGGGAGATCCACATGTCTGTCCTGAGATACAACACCAGCAGTCACATTTATTACAAGGGTGTTAATAGATTATCTGCACAAGCCATATGTTCTGCCCTCTTATCCACCCAAAATCTATATACTGGAGACAGCAAATCTATAAGACCACTCTGCTAACATGGCAGGCTTAGATACAGGGGCTCAGCTATGTCTGGTAGTATACCTCTATAATGAGAAGATTACATATAGATTATATTACACTTCTATATATTATTCTCACACTTATTATATACATTATATACACACTTTTTATGTATATTATATACACACTTATATATATATTATTCTCACACTTATTATATACATTAAACTTATACAGTATTTGATTATCAATATACTGAGTAAAGTGTTATTAGAGATGGATTATTAGTATTCTATATATAATGTATCATACCTGTCACAGAGACAGATTATTACCTATAATAATCCATCAGTTTCACTAAGTATATTTATAGACTGTACTGGAGAAGGAAAACCTAACCCACAGTCTATGGCATGACATATACATATATATGGTGTATATATGGTGTATGTATGGTGTATATATGGTGTATGTATGGTGTATATATGGTGTATGTATGGTGTATGTATGGTGTATGTATGGTGTATGTATGGTGTATATATGGTGTATGTATGGTGTATGTATGGTGTTATATATGGTGTATGTATGGTGTATACGGTGTATATAGTGTCAGTATGATGTATGGTGTATGTATGGTGTATGTATGGTGTATGTATGGTGTATATATGGTGTATGTATGGTGTATGTATGGTGTATGTATGGTGTATGTATGGTGTATATATGGTGTTATGTATGGTGTATGTATGGTGTATACAGTGTATGGTGTATGTATGGTGTATATATGGTGTATGGTGTATATAGTGTCTGTATGGTGTATATAGGTGTCTGTATGGTGTTATGATGTCCTATGGTGTATATATGGTGTATGTATGGTGTTATATATGGTGTATATATGGTGTATGTATGGTGTATACAGTATATGGTGTATGTATGGTGTATATATGGTGTATGTATGGTGTATATAGTGTATGGTGTGCTGTATGGTGTATATATGTCTGTATGGTGTATGTATGGTGTATGTATGGTGTATAATGCTGTATGGTGTATATAGTGTGTGTATATATGGTGTATGTATGGTGTATATATGGTGTATGTATGGTGTATAATGTCTGTATGGTGTATATACCTATGGTGTATATAGTGTATGTATGGTGTATATATGGGTGTATGTATGGTGTATATATGGTGTATGTATGGTGTATGTATGGTGTATATAATGTCGTGTATGATATGGTGTATATAGTGTCCTGTATGGTGTATATAATGTCCTGTATGGTGTATATAATGTCCTGTATGGTGTATATAATGTACGGTGTATGTATGGTGTATATATGGTGTATGTATGGTGTATGTATGGTGTATATATTGTGTATGTATGGTGTATATAATGTCGTGTATGTATATAAGGTGTCTGTATGGTGTATATAATGTCCTGTATGGTGTATATAATGTCCTGTATGTATATAGTGTCCTGTATGGTGTATATAGTGTCCTGTATGGTGTATATAATGTCCTGTATGGTGTATATAATGTCCTGTATGGTGTATATAGTGTCCTGTATGGTGTATATAATGTCCTGTATGGTGTATATACCTGTATGGTGTATATATGGTGTATGTAGGTGTATATAGTGTCCTGTATGGTGTATATAATGTCCTGTATGATATATGATGTCCTGTATGGTGTATATAGGTGTCCTGTATGGTGTATATGTCCTGTATGGTGTATATATGGTGTCTGTATGGTGTATATAGTGTCTGTATGGTGTATATAGTGTCCTGTATGGTGTATATAAGTCCTGTTGGTGTATATAGTGTCCTGTATGGTGTATATATGTCCTGTATGGTGTATATAATGTCCTGTATGGTGTATATATGGTGTATATATGGTGTATGTATGGTGTATATAATGTCCTGTATGGTGTATATAGGTGTCTGTATGGTGTATATAATGTGTCTGTATGGTGTATATATGGTGTATGTATGGTGTATATAAGCCGTATGGTGTATATAATGTCCTGTATGATGTATATGGTGTATATGGTGTATGTATGGTGTATATATGGTGTATGTATGGTGTATATAGATGTCCTGTATGGTGTATATATGGTGTATGTATGGTGTATATAGTGTCCTGTATGGTGTATATAATGTCTGTATGGTGTATATATGGTGTATGGTGTATATAGTGTCCTGTATGGTGTATATAGTGTATGTATGGTGTATATATGGTGTATATATGGTGTATGTATGGTGTATATATGTATGTATGGTGTATGTATGGTGTATATTGTCCTGTATGGTGTATATATGTATGGTGTATATAATGTGTATGTATGGTGTATATATGGTGTATGTATGGTGTATATATGTCTGTATGTATGGTGTATGTATGGTGTATATATGCTGTATATATAGTGTATGTATGGTGTATATATGGTGATGTATGGTGTATGGTGTATATATGGTGTATGTATGGTGTATATATGGTGTATGTATGGTGTATATATGGTGTATATATGGTGTATGTATGGTGTATATATGGTGTATGTATGGTGTATATATGTGTATATGGTGTATGTATGGTGTATATATGGTGTATGTATGGTGTATATATGGTGTATATGGTGTATGTATGGTGTATATATGGTGTATGTATGGTGTATATATATGGTGTATGTATGGTGTATGTATGGTGTATATATGGTGTATGTATGGTGTATATATGGTGTATGTATGGTGTATGTATGGTGTATATATGGTGTATGTATGTATGGTGTATATATGGTGTATATATGGTGTATGTATGGTGTATACAGTATATGGTGTATGTGCGCTTTCCCAATATGTATCCCCAAACATTTATTTTTAGTTTAAAAGGTCCAATGAACATACAGTAAAGATTTTTGGATTTCTGTATAATTGTGGTCTTTACTTTCCAGACTGTTCCATATAACACCCATTTTCACAGCGGCATCAGAGATGGCACCATGATTATTATCAGTGGCTCTGTCCTAACATCGGCTGAAAGGTTTGGATTTGTTTTATTATATTTTATTCTTAATTTTTTAAATTGACATTAATAATCTAACAAATAATAGAGGAAAAAGAAAACGAAACCCTTGCTCAGTTCTCCTTGGGTAGCCATGTCCTCCCTCTCTGTCAGTTTATGATCCTCTCCTAATCCTCTAAAGTTCTTCATTCTGACCTGTACGTGATTGTATCCATAATGGTTCATGTCTATTTTTCAGGTTTTCCATGAATTTCCAGTGTGGTAATGGTGACAATGATGACATCGCCTTCCATTTCAATCCACGCTTAGATGAAGGGCTTGTTAACGCCAACACAAGGCAAAATAACATTTGGGGGCAACTAATAGTCATTCGCGACGTGCCATTCCAGAAGGGGCAGGCTTTCAAAATCCAGATCCTAGTTACAAAGAATGAATACAATGTAGGTTTTCAGAAAGAAGTATTATGTCCTTTTGGTTTGTTTTTTAACACTTTGGGAAAGATTTATCCTTTTCATTGTGAATCTGATGTGACTGTGTGGATGGAAAAATAAGAAAGGGGCAAGAATAGACTATACTCATTAAAGGGAATGTATCACCAGAGCCTAGTATATCAACCCAGGCAGATAGATAGGTTAACAGTGTTTTTTCCCTTGTGAATCACTGTCTCCATTGCCGAGATATCGCTGTTTTATTCAATATGCCAATGAGCTCTTTGGAACAATGAGGGTGTTGCCTCTAACTTCTTTGGAACAATGGCAGTGCCCTCATTCTCTAAAGAGCTCATTTGCATATTGACATATTAATACTGCATATTGTACTGTATATAGGGAAGTTAGGGCAGATAGTTGCCAGCTTAATAGCTTATCTAAGGCTACATTCACATTTGCATCGGGGTCACAGAGCTTTTTCATCCACCGCTTTCAATTTCCTCCGTATGTAACTGTATTGTATTGTAGCGTTCACCTGTACATTTTTCTGGTCCTCTGACAGATCAGAACAATGGACAGGTGATGCTAGTGTGAACCTAACGTAAGGTGTAAACTTAGTTTTTCTAGTTATAGCTACAGAAACAGCCCAGACCATTTTATTTCCCCCTGTCCCCAATTTTTTCTTGCTTTATCTAAAATGGTTTTCCTCTTACAGGTTTATGTGAATGGACATCACTTTTTGGCCTATCAGCACAGAATTTCTCTGAGCCGAGTCAACTATTTAGTATTAATGGGCTCCATTAAGCTGACTAGTATTGGAATACAAGATCAAGGGGTAAGTGAGACTGTACAATCCTGTTTATCTTACTGTCTTCTTGTGCATGTAAGCATTGATTTAGGTGAAGTCCTGACTGTGACTTCTGTTTAAATGAAGCTTCACCCAGACAAGACTTTTCCCTGCACAGTATGAGGGAGAAATCTGTCAATCAGCCCCACATAGATAAACAAAAGGGACAGACCTCTGAACCCAGCACGTCTGTCACTAATCTGTCCTGTATAACGAACCTGACAGGTTCCTTTTTAAGGCGTATTCTCATATGGGACATTTATGGCATACCCTCTGGGACCCGCATCTATAGTATCTTGAGACCTGGTGCATGTCAGTAATAAATCTGGTTCTTTTTAACATGTCCAGATATGTGTATGATAAAATGTGCAGCTTTTCTCGATATGATATCACATAGTGATATGATAACACAAAGTAGTATGTTCTTTACACTATATGTATCTATGTCTGGACACCCAGTGGTTGAGTTGTAGTCTTCTAAGGGTTTTGTGATCCGTGGATAGATGGATAGACTTAGTAGTGTGGAGAAAAAGAACTTTAATCTTATAAATGCAGTCACAAGTGCCCTGAGGGCAGTCCCAGGGAAGTGCTCCAGCTCTTATAAGTTAAAGGGGTATTCCCATGAACATAATCATATCTATATTTGTAGATAAGTAAAAGTTAAACATTTTTGCAAATATAAGTAGTTAAAAATTCTGCAGAGTTTAAGAGATTTTCTCTAACTATCTTAGCAGTGACAGTCTGTTTTCCTGATCGGTTGCCAATGGATACGACCACAAATGCAGAAACTTTCTATGGTCTGGGACTTGTCAGGAACGCAGCCATGAGTTTCTTATTGTAACTTATCAGGCAGGGGCACTACATGTAACAGAAGATATCCCAGCCACAATAAGGAAGTCATGGCTGATTTTCTGAGCTTAGAAAGGTCCTGCATTCATGGTCATATCCATTGGCAACCAATCAAGACAACAACTTGTGACCACAAGATATTTAGAGGAAATCTTTAAAACTCTGCAAAATGTTTAATTACTTTTATATTTGCAAAAATGTTTAACTTTTAATTATCTACAAATTTAAAAATGGTTGTTCGTGGGAATACCCCTTTAACACTGCCCAATAATTCTCTTCTAGGTCTTGAGTGAGGGTCTCACCAATCTGCAGTGTCATTGTGGATCTACTCCCAGGGCAGGAGTACTTGTCGGTGTTCGGACTACTCCTGAGGCACTTACAATATCATTTGCAATGACACAAAAAATTAAGTCCATGGTCCTTAAAGAAAGTCAAATAATTCAAATCCACTGAAAACAAGGCTCAACATATGTGGCAGATGAGAGCTGGGTCCAAGGTGACATTTTTGGGGCGATTCCAAGAATGTAATAAGAATCCTACTGATGTAATTATAAGATGGTAGCAGTAGGTCTTCTCCTACTATCCAGGGACACTGTCAGTCCAGTCCAGCAACCACTAGCCTCTTGTGCATGAGAAGGATGCTGGCAGGAAATAGGTGATTCCCTCGGCTGCTTTTACACCAGCTATGTGGTTAGCCTCAGAGAGGTTATTATTATTATATGTCCAAGAACTTGGTGTTCTTCAGGAAAAGCTCTCATAGAGCAGACGGAAATAGGAGATGCCAGGGATCCAGCTATGTGCTAAGCCTCAACAGGCCATGAGAGGCCAATCTCTGCAAGCTACCCTTAGTGTCCCTCTCGCTACTGTGCTCCCTATGACTGACTATTGGGTCTCCAGTGGGTGCTCATTGATGAGCTTCAGTAGTTGAGGTGCGAACATGTCCCTAAAATATATACCATGGCTAGAGCAGGTAAAGACCAACAAAAACCTCCATATATAAACTTGACTGCAAGATCAACATTCCAACATGAAAGAAATATAGTCAAGAAGAAAGCAAAAGAATCTCAAAAATATATATAAAATATATATTTATTAATGAAAAATGCAATAAATAGCACATATAAAATATAAAATCATATAGGTGACACAGAACACAATATCTGTGTCACCTATATTATTTTATATTTTATATGTGCTATTTATTGCATTTTTCATTAATACATATATATTTTATATATATTTTTGAGATTCTTTTGCTTTCTTCTTGACTATATTTCTTTTATGTTAGAGCAGGTAAAGATCCTGAAACTCAATTCATTATTTTTAGGGATGTACCAGTAGGTCCAGGTGGAGAGATGTGTCTCTGAAGCAGATGCTGTGCAATAGATGGCCTCAGATGTTAGGGGGGACAGGCGCCATTAGCTTCTAGATCGCGCACCAACCCTACTGTTTTTCTTTCAATAATTTCTTCCTCTTTAACATATTCCTCCTCTTTGTACCAAGACCAGCAGGGAATCACTTTCTCTGGACTGTATGTATCCTCCATTGTTGCTAGCTGAAAAAAAATTAGAACGAAAATGGCTGATTGGGCAGTCAGGACTTCACATAAAGCAGTCACTGTGTGCACAGGATTCAATCACTCTCTAGACTACATTCAGGAGGCAGTCGTCTGTACCCATCAGCTGGTGTTAGATGGCTGCTTACTGAGGAGAAAGAAAAAGTTTTAGATTCATTGTGTGATAAAAAAAAAAATCCCATTGACGCTACAATTATCACATTTGGAAAAAATGTAACCAAATTGTACAATAGTATATTCTCAGACTCTATATGGTTATGGTATGTATACAGCAGTACCAGGAGATTATTCATAAGTAATGTTTTTGTCTTTTCTAGGTTGGATTCCATCATCATTATTTTCCTGGTGCACAAATGCAAAATGTAAGGTTCACTAGTAACAAAGTGGTCATTGCCAACATGTTGTATACTTTCTGCAAAATGTCTGTATCCTGGCTTAGCAGGGCGCACCTAAAAAACTCATGGGCTGAGGTACAAAAGATCATCACTGTGGCCCCTCCATACATTTCAACAGCATCACTGGGTCTCTTAAGTGACACATTGATGCAGAACTTGATCTAGATTTGTTACTAGTGTCTTAAAGGGATTGTACCAACTTTACAAGTTATTCTCTATCGATTATGTAGGGGATCATTAATGATAAATGTGGATCCAACCTTTGAGGCCCCAACCAATCTCGAGGATGGGGTCTGGTTCCCGCGTGTTGGTATCCCAAGCATATTCTTATTATATGTGTCTTATTTAATGAAGAATTTATAAGTATTTATACCATGTATTTCTATATTCCTCCTATTTATAACATTTAAAAACATTATATTATTTATGACAACATTTTTTTTTTACCCACAAATATAGCCCCCCCCCCCCCGATGTACCAACAATAAAGATACTTGAATTTGTTTCATAATTGTGGTCTTTACTTTCTAGTCGGTTCCATTCAGCACCCAATTTAAAAGTGGCCTCAAGAATGGCACCGTGGTTATTATCAGTGGCCGTGTCCAGGCTTCAGCTGACAGGTTTGCAATTGTTTTAATACATCACATTATTATTTTTAAAATTAAAATAAAAAAGTCTAGCCACACAAGGCTAAAAGAAAAAAAAAAATCCCTCACCTAGTTCCCTATGGTTATGTACCACAAAATGATAACCACATAAAGTACAGCTCATCGCACAAAAAATAAGCTCTCAGCTACATGTCATTGAAAAAATAAAATAAGTTATCTCTTTTAGAAGATAGCATTGAAAAACAAGGCATTGTAATGACATTCTATAAATGGTCTAATTTTTTATTTGTGGTGCACAGTGAATGTTGTAAAAAAAAGCTTCAAATATTGTTTTTTTAAATGCTGTTTTTGGCTCAGCTCCAAAAATAAAATAATAACTGATGCAAAAGTAAAATTTACCCCAAAATGGAACCAATAAATATTCAGCTTGTCATGCAAAAAACAAGCCCTCAATTAGCATTGTTGGTCAAATAAAAAAGTTGTGGCTTTTGTAAAATGGAGATGTAAAAAATAAAGAGATTTTAATGATAAAAAAAAAAAAGTTATCAAAACATTAAAAAAGTGATGTAGATTAGGTTTTGCCATAATCGTACTGACTGACGGAAACAAGTTACTTATGTCATACAGTGAACGGCGCGAGCAAATCTTTCTCTGCTAATATTTCTTTCTATGACCCATTCCGCCATAACATAAAGTTTCTTTCTCTGTTGCAATCTTACTTATTTTGTTTTGTTTTTTTAGGATTTCTGTTAATTTATATTGTGGTGACGCTGAAGATGACGACATCGCCTTCCATTTCAATGCACGTTTCGATGAAGAACGTCTTATTTGCAACACAAGGGAAAATAACAATTGGGGGGAAAGAGTAGAGAAGGCCAACATGCCATTCCAGAAGGGACAGGCCTTCCAAATGCGGATACAAGTCACAAAGCAGGAATACAATGTAAGGTTTTTGTTTGGTTTTTTTATAAAGGAAAATTGTAATTTTCTAATTTTTTTTTTTTTTTTTTTTTTTTTTTTGGGGGGGGGGGGGGTTATATCTATTCTATTGTTTGTGATGTTACTGTTTAACCCCTTTCCACACTTCACTGCCACAAACCTCCATGACATACTATTACATCATGGACATGGCACAAAGCAGATGTGGCCTGCAAAGACTCCTCAAGGAGACTTAGTACCCTTCTGACCCACATCAATGATCTCTCACTTAGCCAAAACAGTAGGGGCAAACACCCCAAAACAGCTATTTACAGGTGGGTGTCTTTTTCCTTCTGGAATAGATTTTCTGGTTTGGCTTATACCCCAAGTCACAAGACTTCTTGAAAGTCGACCACTAAGGCGCTAGTCAAGTTAAACTTTGCTACATCTCTAAGTGTAAATTTCTTTCTTAAACATTATAAATTCTTGGGGCATGTAGATCCAAATCTATAAGGAAGGATGTATCAAACCATTATCTGACCGAGCACAGAATGTGGAATTTATCATAAAGAGATTCTTTGTTTTTCTCCAATTTAAACTCGCCCTGCGGAATAAAATGAAAGAAATGTGTGAGAATTATAATAAAGCCCCTCGGAAAAATTATTAAATGGGATGGAAAAATAATTGAAGAAAGAGAATCTGTGTAAGATATAGAAAGTGATTATTTATACAGTAAGAAATATGGAAAAAAAATCAAATATGAGGGGAGATAAATTTTTCCCAATGTGATTATATCCAATCTAATATTCCAAACTTTTCATTTAGCCCGCAGTTTTGTATTACTCAGTTATATGACTTCATATTCAGAGGGCAGATTATTCCCCACACATGTAACATGTTAAATATCAAGTTAAAGGAGTATTTCCGTTACCATAAGTTACACCCTATCCAAAGGATAGAGGTTAATTTTTTGATCGATGGGTGTCCCACCACTGGGGCTCCCACTGATCTCGAGAACCCGGGGTGTTTTGCAGCCCAGTTCCGTATTGCACACATGGTCACAAGCAAGTGTGGTGCACGCTGTATGACAAAACACCCCGGTTCTTGAGATCGGCAAGTTACTCTCTATCCCTAGAAAACATGACCTCTTGTTCATTGGTCACATGGCAATGCTACAGCTCAGTCCATTAAAATGAATGAAACCATGTGACCAAAGGAAGTGATGTCACTTTCTGAGAAATAGGAATCAGTCATGTTTTCTAATCCTGCACAACCCCTTTAATATATTGGGAAAGTGAAGTAATTATGACTTAAGAGATCAAGGAAAAGTTCTGATATCACCATAGACAGTAGATAGCCTGATGGTCCTCCAGTAAGTGCAGAGTTTGGCCAACCTTAAAGTGTATGGCCAACTTTAGTCTCATTTAGTTATCGTAACTAGAGTTATAGAAGCCCATCAGGCCATGTTACTTGACCTTCTTCTATCTAAAATGGATCTCTCTTCCAGGTTTTTGTGAATAAAAAACACTTTTTGGACTATCAGCACAGAATTCCTGTGAACCGAGTCAACACTTTAGTGATAATGGGCTGTGTTACTCTGACCAGTGTTGAGATACAAGCACAGGAGGTAAGTGACACCGTATGACCCTGTTTACATTGACTTCATTTATATTTCATTATATCTCTTTAGTCAGATGTTTCCTCCGAGTAAGTTCAGGTTTACTGATAAGAGGCTGCACCACTTCTCAGGGGCAATAATGGGAAAGAAGTGGGGTAGACGACACTCCACGTAAGTAATCGAAGATCATCCAAGCAACATGTCAGCTTGAATCAAGGGTCTTTCTCAAGTGACAAAAATACCTGCTTTATTACGTTAGTTTTGTCTTATTTTCTTTCTGAAAGAAGAGGTCCAACTTTTATGGAAGATTACATGAAGGATGTGGCATGTGTGGGGCTCTAAAGGGAGACATGTGGAGGTCTCAATAATGTATACTTTACAATCTTAAAAATACTTGGAAATGGCCCATATTATAAAATATCAGGCAGACGAATTGGTCCAGTCCTAGTGGGTTGACATAGAAGCCACTGCGTGTCCCAATTTCCCATTGGACCATCTTCCCTTGTCCTCGCCCCAAAAAAGGCCCATCATTTTATGTCCTGTCCTTTCATATTCTCTTTAGGTAATACATTGTGATTGAAGTATCCTTTAAAGTCTCTCCATAAGCCAGTGGCCCAAGTAACCCAGAATTGTTATCCCTCACAGTATCCCCAGTGAATCAATCAGATGTTTTTGAGAATTTTTATTTAAATTTTAGCCGTTGAAGTTGGACGACACTTGGTCATCTGGAAGGGCCATTATGGTTTAGGGGGTATCAAGTACTTTCAATATATGTTACTGAGATATCACTGTTTCTTTTCTAGGCTGGATACCATCATCATTATTTTCCCGGGGGACAACTGCAAGATGTAAGAGTCACCATTTATAAATACAATTTAAAATAATTTTTCACACTTTCTGTAAAATACTGGCATATCCATTTACAGAAATGAACATCTTCTCCTAGAGGTCCTAATCTTCTCTAGAGATTCTCATTTTCTCCTAGAGGTTCTCATATTCTCTTAGAGGTTCACATATTCCACTAGAGGTCCACATGTTCTTCTAGAGGTCCTCATCTTCTCCTAGAGGTTCTCATATTCTCCTAGAGGTTCACATCTTCCACTAGAGGTCCACATGTTCTTTTATAGGTCATCATCTTCTCCTAGAGGTTCTCATATTCTTCTAGAGGTCCTCATCTTCTCCTAGAGGTCCTCATCTTCTCCTAGAGGTTCTCAACTTCTCCTAGAGGTTCTCATCTTCTCCTAGAGGTCCTCATCTTCTCCTAGAGGTTCTCATCTTCTCCTAGAGGTTCTCATCTTCTCCTATGTTGCACAGGCTACCAGTTTTTTGCAGGGTTAAGCTATAAATGGAGTTTGGGTCCTTAGAGGCTGATTTTGATGGAGATAACTTCTTCTCTTCATCTCTTCTGCATGTGTGGACAGGAGAAGAGGATAGAGGGACATGAAGATTGTTCCACTGACAGTTCCTAGCTATTGTAGCTTGCAGGGAGAAAGAGGGCTATTGATTTAACCTCTCCAGGATGTACAGTGCAGAAGACCCGGCGCTCACTACTGCGGAGATCAGCTGATCAGTGCGGGTGTAGGGTGTTGAAAGCTATGGATAGGTATTCAATATCAAAATGACAAAGTGCCCCTTAGCATTACAGTGAAACCATATATCATAAAATTATATATATTATATACAGTGCATTATATACACTCACTAATGCGTATATAGAGTTGTTCAGTTACTTATTATTCACATTAAATACACACTTATTATGTGCATTATATTTACACTACTTTGCACACTTATTACATACATTATACATACTACATAGAGTCTCTTGTTACGTACATTATATATACACTTACTCTGTCCATTATACTATATACATATTAAGCATTGTAGACTTATTATGTACATTATATATTTATAAACCTTTGTTACGTACATTATTATATTCACACCTACTGTATGTATAGTATATACATACAGTATATACATATAGTATGTTCACTCCTGTGTCTGCCTTATAAATAAGGAGTCTGCTGTTTATCTGCTTTTTATATATGGCTCAAATTAAACAATGTATAGAATGTTACATTGTGATATGTGACAATCCTGAAGACAATGCTTTGTATCTATGGCACAACACTGAAGGTTCTGGTCACGAGATATTTGTGATGTACGTATATCTGGTATATACGGTGCACTCTACAGTCTATACAGTATTTAGCAGCAGTTATTATACAGTAGATGATGTATTAGTGTTACATATACATAATGTCTCATGAATTACGGTATTAGACGCTGCCTCACTACCATGTGGATATTAATATATAGTATATTGGCTGGACTGGAGTGGAGAACCCACAATCTATATTAGTGCCTTTTAACCCTTAGTGCCTGGTGTCATTTAACCCATACTTGTACTTACTTTTTAGTACTTTTGGGCACTTTGTTTTTTTTTTTTTGGTTCATTAAGCCCAATATACATAACATTACATTATACAATATAACATTACTTGGATTTCTTTTACACTTGTGAGCTTTACTTTCCAGTCTGAAGCATTCAGCACCCAGTTTCTCATTGGCGTCAATGATGGCACCATGGTCATCGTCAGAGGCGCTGTCCTACCTACAGGGGACAGGTTTGTACTTAGTTTAGTTTATTGCATTGATGATATATTTTCTGTAAAAATAAAAAAAATCTTGCAGATTAATTTAAAAAAAATCCTTTACCTTTCATCCATGTTCTCCCTCTGTGATGCAGATCTAGAAATAATTCACCATGTAGCCGTAATTTTACTTTAGTTGGTTTAAAGGACCTTCAGGACTAGTCACAGGCAATATGTCAAGGACTTACATGTCATGGACAATAATGTAGTCAGTACAGATTAGAGATGAGCACACCAGTTTGTAAGAAGATGGATTTGTTCTTGATTTTCCAAAAATTTGGGGTGTGGCTGAACCAAAAATTTTTGGGTTTTGTCAGCCACAGACAGGAAGATACAGACATGATACTCACCTTTCTCTACCTTTACTGGGCATCCGACCTTAGCCGGCAGGCAATTGTGACCTCTTCTGGCTTCTTCCTGTGTCTTCTCCAACGTCACATGTCACGGGTCACCGCTAAAGCTTGTGATTGGCCTGAGTGGTCATGTAAGGTGCACGACCTTGGAGAAGACACCATAAGAGGCCAGAAAAAGGCTGGGAAAGAAGACAGGACACCCAGGAGAGGTGATTTGTATTTTGTCCAGACCTGTCCTGGTCCTCGTCTGAAGAGACCCCAGAGTATAAAAATAACACTTCTGGTTTAAACCAAAAAAAATCAGTTTGAAATAAAAAATTAAGGATGAAACTAGTGAATATTTCTAAAATGAATCTCGCGAGGTTTCCCCTTTACTAGTACCGAACCATGGACTGGTTGTCAGTTTTTTGCATCAGTATTTGATAGCCAATACCCGAGTGTTTCCGAAACCCCAAGAGGTGCAAATCTTTCCATGATACCCCTCCTCTGTATATGATCCCCTCCTCCAACACATTCATTATGACTTATATATTTCCTTTTAGGTTTTCTGTAAATTTCCAGTACGGTCCTAATGAAAAGGATGATATTGCCTTCTATTTTGGTCCACGTTTTACAGGAGAATATAAGGGCGTTGTTACCAACACAAAGACATGTGAAAGATGGTGGACGAGAGAACACAACCCCGAGCTGCCATTTCATAGGAAAAAAACTTTTGAAATCCGTTTCCTAGTTAAAGAAAGTGAATACAAAGTAGGTTTGGTTCATGCAAAATTACCTTGATCTATGTGGATTTTTTTTCATTTTTTAGATCCAGTGTTTTGGGTCAATTAAGTTCATATTATATTTTTTATAGTGATTTTTATAGCGCTTGTTTTTTCCAATGCAATGAGCTAAATCCCATTCCTATAAGTACAGTAGATTTAAAGTAGCTCTGCCATAGTTCTTTTCTTCTCTGGCCCATTAGAAAGGTTTATGATGTATATTGTATTTACTGTAATGTTCTTACCAATGGTTGTGTTTGTGAGTGATCTATAGGGCTCCCTCTTGGTCATGTTCCCAGCATATCAATCCACAGATAGATAGGGTAGGGTCACCTAAATAAGTGTTTTCCCCTTAGCCTTAAAGGTTTTTTTTTCATCCGGATAATAATCCACCACATCAACACATCAGTCAGTGACTAGTTTCAGCACTTTCTTTCCACTGAGGCCAGGGATTGTCTGCAGATGGAGATGTCTTGAAGACTGGTTGTCCCGTAACATCTAAAATGGTTCTTTCTTCCAGGTTTCTGTGGATAGAAAACACTTGTTGGACTATCCGCACAGAATTTCTGCACTGCACGTCAAGACTTTAGTCATAAAGGGCTGTATTAGTCTGACCAGTGTTGAGATAGATGCACAGGAGGTAAGTGACATTGTACGGCCCTGTTTACAAGGGCATTATTTATACTCCATTATTTCTCAATAATCAGATGTTTCCTTTGGGGTAAGTTCTAGAGTTGCGTGAAATGATTCATAAAGAGTAGAGATGGGCAAATCGCATTTTAACAAAACCAATTTAGAATTTGTCTCAGACGAACTAAAATGGCCACCACCGGTAAATTATTGTCCTCTTCAGACCCCATTGTATAATAGCTGGAGGCCCAGGGGAGGTGACAAAAATACTTACTTTCTGTTATCTCTGTTACCTATTATTCAGCTAAATTTTGGCTCGATACAAGGGCAAGTAACAAAAATACATTCTATCACTTTATTCTTGCCTTGTCTTGTTTATTAGTGTCTGTGGTTTTACACCTTTTTTTATACAGCCAAAAGTATATGTAACATACCGTAAAATCTATAGTGTAATGTATCGATACAGAATTTAGAACTAACGGTTTGTGTTTATTTTCTAGTCTGGATTCCCCCTAACACTTCCAAATGGAAATGCCAAATGTAAGGCTCACTATTAACACGGCAATCATATACAGCTTATAGCATTATCTGATACAAGTAGGGGTGTCCTGCTGGATAGAGATGGGCCAACCTCTGAAGATTCATTTCCCTTTGGGTTCGGATGGTTTGGCCCAAAGATTTGTTTCGGGTTGAATAAGTGAAACTATTATACTCTGGGTCCAGAATGTAATAAGTGGAGACCCAGGGGAGGTGCAGAAAAATAAAAACAGTTATACTCACCTTCACTTACCTCTCTCGGGTATCCGATGCCCCTCGGGGGTTCTCTTCTGGCCTCTGGGGTGAGCTCTTTGGCGCAATGGCACCACCCTCATTGCTCAGAGTGATATTTCAGTAAGGGAGGCAATGATTCACAAGGGAGAAGGTAACTATAAACTATATATCTACCTGTGGGGCTGGGTCGATGTTCTGGTACTTTAATATACTCAACGTGTAGGTACTGCCACTGTCTGTGCACTCAATGTTAGCCCTTAAAGGGCTTGCTCATCAAAGCAAATTATCCTCTATACAAAATTGAGACCAACCTCTGGGTCCCCCATGATCACGTTTTGATTGTGTTTTTATCCCTATCTGAATGGAGCACCCGGGGCCCCCAATTCATTCATGTCAGTGGACATGCTGGGATGTGAAAAATATTAAAACCATGATGTGTATTATATCTCATGCTGGAGCATATCCATACATGAGTGGACAGAATTACATAAAATATTGTCTGGTTGATATTTTGCACTTCTGTCCCTTAATGTTGCTCGGTGACTGTGGTTGGTGATAAAGCCACATAATAATTCTTCAGATCTTGTGAAAGTTGTGCCTTGGAGGTGCAGATATTCACTTCTATCTTCTTCCCTTTCAGTTTCTTCCCAGTGCTGGAGGACATGAAAATTTTCTGTAATTTTTTTAAACAATAAAACTAATGACTGACGGAATTTTTTTTTTTTAGCTTTTATTGTTTTTACAGTTTACTTGTTTTTATTGTAATTTTTTAAAAATAATAAACCAATAAATAATTTGTACAGATCATTTATAAGAATAAAGCTGTTGAGCTGCTGATAATGCGCTTGGCTACAATGTCTTATTATAAAAGGAACATCAATACAGTACACTTCATATCAATGCAGAAATATAGAGACAATCAAATAGGACTAGAATCAAGCAAAACCAAAGCCTCTACATGGGTTGGGGGATTGGATCATGGGACACAGAGTTTCTCCAGTATATTCTTTACCATATTCAAAGAGGTAATACAAGGTTCCCTCAATGTGGCTGCTTCAGAGCTTGTTTTTTGTGGGACAAGTTGCGACTTTCCAAGAATATATAAATTGTTGAATTCTCTTTTAGTACATTTTTAAAATTTAACATTTATTATAAATTTTATTACTTTATGCCAAAAGGTCATTTTTGTGTCCCCACATTCTTAGGCCCATAGCTTTGTCATTTTCCTTTGAAGTCGTACGAGGGCTTTTTTTTTGTGGAATGATTTTTTTGGTACCATTTTGCGATAGATATAATTTATTGAATAATTTTTATACATTTTTCAGATCTACCATTTATTGTTGTTGTTTTTGAGTGATGGCACCCCTCTAGACCTATTGGCCGTTTGTTTCATTTTCATGCAGCATTGTACTGTATGTCATCCAGTTGGAAGCTGATTGAGACTCAGTCACTAAAGACAGTTCCTATGGAGCTAATTCAATCCACAAAAGGCCTGTTATATTGATATTAAAATGATATGTCCTTGGTGCACAGTGATAACCATATTGCTTACTATATAGTCAAAAGTGGACACACTCTGTACAAGGTGATAGTGGCCCATTATGAGCATTTAATAACTTGTAGCTCCTGGCCCTTAATGTAACATCTGTAACTGGCCGTCACCTACCCTGTATCATTTATAATATTGTTGTCTCCTTATGTGGTGGAGCTGACACCTAGTAACTAGGTATCATAGAGCTACGCCTTTGTTCAGATGAGTCCACCTTTGATCCATTATTGATCTTCTATTTGCTGTATCACCAGCATTGGAATGAGGTTCTTTAGGTCCTCTAGATAAAATAATTCTGGTGTCCATCCTCCAGCAACTCCTAGGAAATACTGTACATTATGGAAATCTTCAAATTTGGTTGTCTTCTTCTGGACCATGGCTGTGTTAGATTCTTGGCCCACCAGAAGAACCTCTGATACTCTGGTGGGCCAGTCCAACACTGCAAAGCATTCTCTGGTGACAAATGACACAAACTAAATTCCTCCGTGTCTTGACTCTTTGGTGGCCAGTGTGGGGAATCCATCGACCTCTGGTTTTATCCTTTAATATTTTGTAAATGCTTTAATAAATACAGAACATCTTCAGTAAATTTATAATATCGGATTAGCTGCCTTAGCTTTACACCTCTACAGTTCCACGAGGCTCATAGAGCTGGATCTTTTAAAGGAACATGTTAGATGATGCCAGGTTGTTTTTGGAAGCTGAGCCATCTCTATCTGCCAAAAAACAGCATCTGCAGTGCAGGCTGAAGTCAGAGCAATGGAGCGGACGCAATACTAAGTGAAATCAGGACAGCTCAATCAATAATAAGAACATATTTCTAGTCTTCCCGGTGGAGCTTCTATGAGTAGCATCAGGGAACCATCCTCCATTACCACCTCAGAGGACACCGAATGTTCTCATGTAGATGTCAAGACATTTCTCCGAGCACAGGGGGCTTTGACCTAAACAGTACTGAAAAGTTACTGATATGAAAAAATCTTGAAATAGATCTTTAGTTTGTGGAATCAACTCCAGAAATGTGGTTTTCCTTTCTCATGGCGGCCATGGCATAGGGGATACCCTAAAAGCTAATTTTTGTATATAGTCTTGCTGGTGTACCCTGGCCAAGTATATATACAGGATTAAGGCAGTGGTTTGTAGTCAGTGGCTCTCCAGGAGTGGCAGAACTATAACCCCTATCATGTTGCAGGTCTTAAAGATATGCTGTAATGTTACCACAGGTGGAAGCCAGTAATTCATTTTTATACACATGTCCTTTAACTATAGGTATAGCAGCTGTCATTGATCCCAAAAACTAGGGGGGTCCATTTCCACTGATTCAAGGTGCAGTTAGTGTCTATCATCTCTGTACTGTGACATCACTGTATTATCCCTGTACTGTGACATCACTGTGTGTATTATCCCTGTACTGTGACATCACTGTGTGTATTATCCTGTACTGTGACATCACTGTGTGTATTATCCTGTACTGTGACATCACTGTGTGTATTATCCCTGTACTGTGACATCACTGTGTGTATTATCCTGTACTGTGACATCACTGTGTGTATTATCCTGTACTGTGACATCACTGTGTGTATTATCCCTGTACTGTGACATCACTGTGTATATTATCTCTGTACTGTGATATCACTGTGTGTATTATCCCTGTACTGTGACATCGCTGTGTGTATTATCCCTGTACTGTGACATCACTGTGTGTATTATCCCTGTACTGTGACATCACTGTGTGTATTATCTCTGTACTGTGACATTGCTGTGTGTATTATCCCTGTACTGTGACATCAATGTGTGTATTATCTCTGTACTGTGACATCACTGTGTGTATTATCCCTGTACTGTGACATCACTGTGTGTATTATCCTGTACTGTGACATCACTGTGTGTATTATCCCTGTACTGTGACATCACTGTGTGTATTACCTCTGTACTGTGACATCACTGTGTGTATTATCCCTGTACTGTGACATCACTGTGTGTATTATCCCTGTACTGTGACATCACTGTGTGTATTATCCCTGTACTGTGACATCACTGTGTGTATTATCTCTGTACTGTGACATCACTGTGTGTATTATCCCTGTACTGTGACATCACTGTGTGTATTATCCCTGTACTGTGACATCACTGTGTGTATTATCCCTGTACTGTGACATCACTGTGTGTATTATCCCTGTACTGTGACATCACTGTGTGTATTATCCTGTACTGTGACATCACTGTGTATATTATTCCTGTACTGTGACATCACTGTGTGTATTATCCTGTACTGTGACATCACTGTGTGTATTATCCCTGTACTGTGACATCACTGTGTATATTATCTCTGTACTGTGATATCGCTGTGTGTATTATCCCTGTACTGTGACATCACTGTGTGTATTATCTCTGTACTGTGACATCACTGTGTGTATTATCCCTGTACTGTGACATCACTGTGTGTATTATCCTGTACTGTGACATCACTGTGTGTATTATCCCTGTACTGTGACATCACTGTGTGTATTATCCCTGTACTGTGACATCACTGTGTGTATTACCTCTGTACTGTGACATCACTGTGTGTATTATCCCTGTACTGTGACATCACTGTGTGTATTATCCCTGTACTGTGACATCACTGTGTGTATTATCCCTGTACTGTGACATCACTGTGTGTATTATCTCTGTACTGTGACATCACTGTGTGTATTATCTCTGTACTGTGACATCACTGTGTGTATTATCCCTGTACTGTGACATCACTGTGTGTATTATCCCTGTACTGTTACATCACTGTGTGTATTACCTCTGTACTGTGACATCACTGTGTGTATTATCTCTGTACTGTGACATCACTGTGTGTATTATCCCTGTACTGTGACATCACTGTGTGTATTATCCCTGTACTGTGACATCACTGTGTGTATTATCCCTGTACTGTTACATCACTGTGTGTATTACCTCTGTACTGTGACATCACTGTGTGTATTATCTGTGTCCTATAACATCCCATTATTTCAAGCTTCCTACATAAGTTGTTCTTGCGATGCAGAAGGGGGATACAAATGTAAATCACAAAATACCTGACCCCTTAGTCATGGCAAATCATTCTGCAACACCTAGATATAACTTTCCTGATCTCAGGAGACCTCGTCCAGTTGCAGTAAATGCCTCCAGACCACATTGTTGTTCCTGTGATATTTCAGCCTTCTGGATCACGCCATGGGGCCCTTTACGGAAATCTCTGTCCATTTATTTCTTTTTAAATAATTTATCAGAGATGAAAACAACAGACTGGAAAACTGGTTTTCACAGCAGGAATGCAAGATGAAGCCTGACAACTAACCGAGCCGACCCTTGTCTAGATTCAGAGCGGGAAGACCAGTGTGAATGATTGGTGCTTTGGGATTGTGTGCAATGAAGAAGGGACTTGACCTCATAGTTAGAGACAGGCCAACCTTGTGACCTTCATTTCACAAATATTTGCAGAGCTTGCCCACCAGTTTAATTTTCAGAACTTTTTGCATCTAAGTCTCATGATGTCAACATGCCCCATGTGTTTGCTGAGGTCCAATCAGCCCTGGGGCCACCAATGTCATCCAGGAGGACAGAAGAGGCCAGAGGATGAAGAAAGGACAGCGGATGTCACGAGGGACCCCAGGAGAGGTGAGGAAATGTGAATAGAATTGTTCATTACTTTTCTGCACCTCTCCTGGGCCTCTACTTATTATAGCCTGGATTCTGAGGAGACTCCCGAGTTTAATTATGGTTTGCGTCTGGTGGACCCAAGAAATCTTGGGTTCGGCCAAATTTCTGAAAAATTCATTCTGAACCAGTTCACTCTTCAATAATCATCAATAATGTCCCATATTAAAAAGACAAACCACTGCTCCTCTGAGAGGTTGTCACCAGATGGTCCAGACCTTGGAGGAGTTTCTCCACTTCTGAGGTCTACCCTCTGTCTACACCGAACACTTATAATTGTATTGTACCCTTTGCCTTTGTCATTGTACACGTAGGACAGATCATCAATAAAATATAATAGGACATTTGGGACCAAACCATAAAAATAGACTCCCATAGTAAAGTCACTTTCAAATGGGGTTGCCTTCCGTTGGACCTTTGGAATCAATTATCCAGCAGCAGAACCTTGGTCCACCATGGTGTGGTTTATGGTATTCTAGTGGATCAGTCCGACATAGGAACCCTAAATAATGCTGGTCAATAATTGAGCTTTGGATTGTATGGAAGGTCTTAGGTTGGACATTGTTATTGGACTCCGTAACCTCATTACTGCATTGTTTTAATTCCTTCTTTTCCAGAAGCACAACTGAGAGGTAACATTGCTCTTAGTCCCTCACCAATTTTATGATGTCTAATAATCTGGTCCTACCAAAAGCCAGATATAAACATGCCCATACACATTTGGCAAATATTGGCCAGACCCACTGATTTGGCATAATCAACTGACTATACAGGATGATACATATGGGGGTCACCAGACTCTGCCCTAGTAGCAGATTTAGGAAATGATTGGACAGCTGCATTTCAACATGCCTGATCCATATTTCCTTTTCCAAAAAACATGCTTTGCTGAGCCAAGGAATGGCGAAATTCAGAGGGCTATTTGTTGGCTGAGATCTGCCTAAAGTGTAAACCAGCTAAAATATTATTTATGAGGATGAAGAATTGTCAGTCTTTTACCCAAAAACGTGAGAAGAAATGGAGAGTTTTAGCTTGTTTGGATGGTGAAATGTGGTTGGTGCATCGAAAGATGATTCACAATCAGAATTACAGAATAGTTTCCTCCATGATGAAGATGATGATGATGAACGATCCACTGCTTGATGCAAAGTTGTGACAAGTCCCTAGCTGCCATCTAGTGTAGCAATGTATCTGCCTGCGGTCTCAGAGGTAGAATAATAACACTTTGTAACCCAAAATCTGATATTCTGGATTTCCTAGAAGTTAAGTTTTTTTAAAAATACAAAAAAATTTTTTGTAACGGTTCTAAGGAGGAGTCCTGGATCACAAACTGAATTGCTCAGTGTCGGCTGTTAAACCTCTAACCTGATCCCTTCACCTTGCCCTAAAATTTTAAGTTCCCCACTAGGGATCGCCACCCATTAATTCATATTATACTTAGAGATCTCTTCAGACCCCACAGTATAATAATCTGAGGAGGTTCAGCTCTGGGGCTCTGCTGTAGTGTCTGATGTTCTTTCATGGCGTCTTCTGGCCTTCTGGGTAGTGTTGAGCGAACCCGAACTGCAGTGCCGAACTTCATGGGTTCGGGTATCTGAACCTGAACTTCAACTCTAAAGTTCGGGTTTGGGTTTGGCTCATGCCTAAAGCTGGATGATTGACAGCTGAGCAGCCAATCAACCAGCTTTAAGCGCACAGACATGCCCAGTATGGTCACAGCTGTGATTGGCCAGGCAGGACATGTGACCCCTGTGTATAAGAGGCGGGGTCACAGGTCCTGTCACCATATCAGTTAGATAGGCTAGGTAGGGAGAGGCGACAGCTGGAGATGGGACAGGCAGGGCCTGAGCTAAATGTAATAAGTGTCCTTATCAGGGCAGGGAGAGGAGCCGGATACTGTGAGGGGCAGATAGCCTAGAAATAATAATAGTGACAGTAAACTGTGTGCGTACCCATATATATATATATACCCATACCGTCTCCTAGCACAGTAACAATAACTGCGTGTACCCATACCGTATCCTAGCGCAGTCACAATAACTGTGTGTGTACCCATACCGTCTCCTAGCGCAGTAACAATAACTGCGTGTACCCATACCGTCTCCTAGCGCAGTAACAATAACTGTGTGTACCCATACCGTCTCCTAGCGCAGTAACAATAACTGCGTGTGTACCCATACCGTCTCCTAGCGCAGTAACAATAACTGCGTGTGTACCCATACCGTCTCCTAGCACAGTAACAATAACTGTGCGTGTACCCATACCGTCTCCTAGCGCAGTAACAATAACTGCGTGTGTACCCATACCGTCTCCTAGCGCAGTAACAATAACTGTGTGTGTACCCATACCGTCTCCTAGCACAGTAACAATAACTGTGTGTGACCCATACCGTCTCCTAGCACAGTAACAATAACTGTGTGTGTACCCATACCGTCTCCTAGCACAGTAACAATAACTGCGTGTACCCATACCGTCTCCTAGCACAGTAACAATAACTGCGCGTGTACCCATACCGTCTCCTAGCACAGTAACAATAACTGGGTGTGTACCCATACCGTCTCCTAGCGCAGTAACAATAACTGCGTGTGTACCCATACGTCTCCTAGCGCAGTAACTGTGTGTGTACCCATACCGTCTCCTAGCACAGTAACAATAACTGTGTGTGTACACATACCGTCTCCTAGCACAGTAACAATAACTGCGTGTGTACCCATACCGTCTCCTAGCGCAGTAACAATAACTGCGTGTGTACCCATACCGTCTCCTAGCGCAGTAACAATAACTGTGTGTGTACCCATACCGTCTCCTAGCGCAGTAACAATAACTGCGTGTGTACCCATACCGTCACCTAGCACAGTAACAATAACTGCGTGTGTACCCGTACCGTCACCTAGCACAGTAACAATAACTGCGTGTGTACCCATACCGTCTCCTAGCGCAGTAACAATAACTGCTGTGTACCCGTACCGTCTCCTAGCACAGTAACAATAACTGCGTGTGTACCCATACCGTCTCCTAGCACAGTAACAATAACTGTGTGTGTACCCATACCGTCTCCTAGTGCAGTAACAATAACTGTGTGTACCCATACCGTCTCCTAGCGCAGTAACAATAACTGTGTGTGTACCCATACCGTCTCCTAGCACAGTAACAATAACTGTGTGTGTACCCATACCGTCTCCTAGCACAGTAACAATAACTGCGTGTACCCATACCGTCTCCTAGCACAGTAACAATAACTGCGTGTGTACCCATACCGTCACCTAGCACAGTAACAATAACTGCGTGTGTACCCATACCGTCTCCTAGCACAGTAACAATAACTGCGTGTGTACCCATACCGTCTCCTAGCACAGTAACAATAACTGTGTGTGTACCCCGTCATCTCCCCACCGTCTCCTAGCACAGTAACAATAACTGTGTGTACCCATGCCGTCTCCTAGCACAGTAACAATAACTGCGTGTGTACCCATACCGTCTCCTAGCGCAGTCAATAACGTGTCCCCCCCCCCCCCCCCCCCTAACAATAACTGCGTGTGTACCCGTACCGTCTCCTAGTGTAGTAACAATAACGCGTGTACCCAACCCCCCCCCCCCCAGTAACAATAACTGTGTGTGTACCCATACCGTCTCCTAGCGCAGTAACAATAACTGTGTGTGTACCCGTACGCGTCTCCTAGCGCAGTAACAATAACTGCGTGTGTACCCGTACTGTCTCCTAGCACAGTAACAATAACTGCGTGTGTACCTGTACTGTCTCCTAGAGCAGTGACAATGACTGCGTGTGTACCCGTACCCCCGTCTCCTAGAGCAGTAACAATAACTGCGTGTGTACCCATACTGTCTCCTAGAGCAGTGACAATGACTGCGTGTACCCGCCGCCCTACCGTCTCCTAGCGCAGTAACAAAGACTGTGTGTGTACCCATACGGTCTCCTAGAGCAGTAACAATAACTGCGTGTGTACCCATACCATCTCCTAGCGCAGTAACAATAACTGCGTGTGTACCCATACCGTCTCCTAGCGCAGTAACAATAACTGTGTGTGTACCCATACCGTCTCCTAGCGCAGTAACCATAACTGCGTGTGTACCCATACCGTCTCCTAGCACAGTAACAATAACTGCGTGTCAACCCATACCGTCTCCTAGCGCAGTAACAATAACTGCGTGTGTACACATACCGTCTCCTAGCGCAGTAACAATAACTGCCTGTGTACCCATACCGTCTCCTAGCGCAGTAACAATAACTGCGTGTGTACCCGTACTGTCTCCTAGCGCAGTAACAATAACTGCGTGTGTACCCGTACCGTCTCCTAGAGCAGTGACAATGACTGCGTGTGTACCGCCCCGCGACCCGTACCGTCTCCTAGAGCAGTAACAATAACTGCGTGTGTACCCATACTGTTTCCTAGCACAGTAACAATAACTGCATGTCTACCCATACCGTCTCCTAGCGCAGTAACAATAACTGCGTGTGTACCCGTACCGTCTCCTAGCGCAGTAACAATAACTGTGTGTACCCATACCCGGCCCGTCCTAGCGCAGTAACAATAACTGCGTGTGTACCCATACCGTCTCCTAGCAGAGTAACAATAACTGCGTGTGTACCCATACCGTCTCCTAGCGCAGTAACAATAACTGTGTGTACCCATACCGTCTCCTAGCGCAGTAACAATAACTGTGTGTACCCATACCATCTCCTAGCGCAGTAACAATAACTGCGTGTGTACCCATGCCGTCTCCTAGCACAGTAACAATAACTGCGTGTGTACCCATACCGTCTCCTAGCGCAGTAACAATAACTGCGTGTGTACCCCCATGCCGTCTCCTAGCACAGTAACAATAACTGCGTGTGTACCCATACCGTCTCCTAGCGCAGTAACAATAACTGTGTGTACCCATACCGTCTCCTAGCGCAGTAACAATAACTGTGTGTACCCATACCATCTCCTAGCGCAGTAACAATAACTGCGTGTGTACCCATGCCGTCTCCTAGCACAGTAACAATAACTGCGTGTGTACCCATGCCGTCTCCTAGCACAGTAACAATAACTGCGTGTGTACCCATACCGTCTCCTAGCGCAGTAACAATAACTGCGTGTGTACCCATACCGTCTCCTAGCACAGTAACAATAACTGCGTGTGTACCCATACTGTCTTCTAGCGCAACCTTTGACTCACATGGTGGATCTGTCGACACGTCTCCTGGTACTGAGCGATGGGTCCTCCCAGTTCAGTTTCTGGGTTGGTAAATTGGACAGGTGGCCAGAGCTCGCTCTCTATGCCTTGGAGGTGCTGGCTTGCCCTGTGGCAAGTGTCCTATCAGAATGTGTGTTCAGCACCGCAGGGGGTGTCATTACCGACAAGAGGATCCGCCTATACACAGCCAACGTGGACATACTTACGTTCATTAAGATGAACCAGGCATGGATCCCACAGGACTTGGCTGTGCCAGTGCCTTAATGAGTGGTTAAAGTGTTGGCTACCTCCTCCGCCTCTTCCACTTCCACTGCCACATCCACCTCCTCCTCCGCCTCCTACCCTTGGACCTCTACCACCTGTTTCAAAATTATTTTATTTTACTTGTTTTTAATTTTTTTTTTAAATTTATTTATTTCTTTATTTTATTTTTTTATTTTATGTTATTATTTTAAGCACTTTTCCTACCCCATTTTTTGCAGGGCACTTGCCCTGTTATTACCCCCATTTTGCAGTCCTCTACCCCTTACTATCCCCATTTTACACCCATTTTTGGGTCACCAAGTTCTGGTCCCTATTGATTTCAATGGGGTTTGGGTTCGAGTTTGACAGGTTCGCTCAATACTACTCCTGGGTATTATCACGTGGGGTTGTCAATGTCATGACGCTTTGTGCACCTGAAGATACTCCAGAGTATAATAATAACACTTCCAAATCGGAGCAAAACCAAAACTTCCAGATAAACCTCTTAAACATTTGTGAAACATATCCTGCGAGGTTCGTCCATCATTATCAATTACTGAAGTTGTGATCTCTGTGCGTCTTGACATCTGTCTGGATCCCTACCATAGCTCAGAGCAGCCCCAACTAGTGGTGTGAAAAGAGGACTATAAATAATGCAGATTGTGCTGCGTCCTGAGGGGATGTGAATTACACTCTTTGCCATTCCACTGTCTGAACAGAAGGTTGTTCTGGTCTTTCTAGTGCATCTGTGACTTCTATTGACTTAGGTTTCCACTGAATTTTAGTTTTGCTTTACTAAAATGACTTCTACTGACCAGTGCTTAGGGTGGATCTTTCTACCTGCAATTTAACCAGCAAAATAAAAAATAACCCTGTATCCAGTAGGCTCCTGAGCTCCCCCTAATGGAAGGTGCAGGCAAACAGATACAGTAAAATATAATAGCACAAAGTGACACGATGATAGGAGGTGGAGATTCATTTCACTGTCCCAATTTTTTATATTGAAGGGTCTCTGAGAGAGTTTCTATTTTATGAATACAGCGAAGAGTCATCCGAACCAATCTTCCCACTATCCCTAATGAGAAATATAACAATTTCATACAAAATATCTCTGTCGATAGTAACAGGTGCTATGTACGAGCCATCCAAATCCATGCAGAAGGTGCTCAGATACTAGTAGTGTGTGCAGCAGAGTGGGCAAGGATTTACCAACTGGTAGAGAGTGAGGGGCACTGAGCGTGGAAAGATTAGTGAGACAGCTGGGGAGGGGAGGAGGGGGAGATACAGCTCAGAGCAGCAACAGTCTCCACTAGCCCAATAACTGAAGGAGCAAAAGCATTCAGAACTCAGGAAGCCTGCAAAGTCTGCACAGGAGCCTGCAATGAGCAGGTAGACCCCTGGGAAGAGGCCAAGCATGGAAACAGACATCTAATATGGATTATTATACAGAAAGAGAAGGGTCTGAAGTATCTGACTCCCATCTGTCTAACGCTGCCGGCACCATCATCTGCTCCGACATCAGGTCATGAGGGGACAAGCTCATCTTTTCCACCAGTATTACTTGTGGGCACCTTATAGGGCTCAGATACCTGCCCGGCCGGAGCACTGATATCATGATGCCCATTAGGAGACTCATCTGTATCTTCTACCTGCTGCCTCTTGCATCGCTCCTTCAGGGTGAGTCTCTTAATATGGTTAATTGCTCTTTATGACCAAGCGCCTTGTCTTCAATGAAGTTCAGACTTGTAACTGTCTGTACAGGGTGGAGCATGCTGAAGTGGTTGGGTGTAGGAATTTCATCTTTAGTAGAATATTATAGGCTGATATTTGTGATTGTCATTGACAATGAAGATGTGGAAGTAAAAAATAAAATGCTGCCTACACCACTAGGACAAGCCGAAGAGCCTAATACTGGGTTATTATTGAGTTCAATATATAAACTGTATTCACTTAGATCTTAAGCTCCCCCTAATGGTGGTTGGAGGAAGCCTGAATTATATTCTTTGTCTTTGTGAGGGTTTAGGTGCAGCTCTGCTCCCTAGAAAATGAACAAAGTGGTGGGGCACATGCTAGAACTGCCCCCATTATGCTTATGATCCACCAATTGGTTCTAAATGATCAGGTGGCAGCCCTATATAATGCACTAGGGACTGGACATAGGATAACTTAAAATTACTGGAATACTGCTTTAAGCTAATGATTTTGATTGAGATTGTCAAAAATATTTGGGTTGAGATTAAGTGGTCCTCAACCAGTGGCCAATGGTAGTTGAGCTTTCCAATACCTGGAGAACTACAAGTTGGAATCCATTTCTTTTGTGTGAAGACAGAATTCTTTATTCAGCTGGTCTATTGACCTTCCAGATGGTGGGCTTCCTGCCTCTGATGGTAGCCATCCCCATGCTCAAGTGGGTGGCTTTCAGCTTCCCAAGTTTTATACAAAGGTTTTAGGCAAGTGTGGAAAAAATGTTGCGAAGTAAGAATGCCAAGAAGGGTTAATAGTTTATTTTGGTCAATTAATGAAGTGAATAAAGAAAAAAGAAATGTAAATTCCATCAATATGTGGTGTGACCTTTGCCCTTTGGAGGAGGAGTCCTGGCAGTGATGATATGGCCACTACAGATATAGCCCTGATCTCATTATCATCCAGTCTGTCTTGGATGACATGAAGTGACAGAAGGATTGGAGCAAGCAACATCCACAGAAGATCTGTGCTTAGTTCTCCAAGATAGCGGGGGCAAACTCCCTGCCCAGTTCTGCCAAAAACTGTCTGCAAGTACCGAGAAGAACTGATGGAAGGCAAAGGGCAAAGGTCACACCAAATATAGATGGGATTTACATTTCTTCTTTATTCACTTTGTTTTAATAAACTACCAAACCTTCCTATTTCTGAAAGCATTCTTGCTTTGCAGTATTTTTTCCACACCTGCCCAAAGCTTTTGCCTACATGACAAACCAACTCCATTGGCAATGATTTTAGTCTTTGTCACTCAACAACTTTAACCCAAATAGAAGAAAAAGATAAATCAGAAGTAAAAGTCATCACAAAGGGTTATATTTCCAGGAATTTTTTTTATTTTAGTGAAAATGTTGTTGGGAAAACACTGAAGTGTGTAATGAAATACAGAGAAGACTACAGAGGATACTACGGGAATACATTGTACAAGACGGTCAGTGGATGATATAATACTTGTTATGCCAATGAGAAAATCCTCTGTATTAAAAGATAAACCTACACGCAATGTCAATGTAAATCTAAAAATACCACAAAGATGACAGGATTAGAATGTGGGAAAGGAGTTTCTCCTCATTGTAATGGACAGATCTTACTAATCGTTGATAAATGACAACCCAATGGATTCCATAGAGGCTAAAAGGTTGTGGAATATTGGGGAAAAAGTGCCCCTTAAAGAGGACCTTTCATTACCTCCATCTACAACAATTCATTAAATCTTTCCATAGGTGCCACACCACCGTAGAGAGAACCTAAATAGCCTATTGGGAACTGATGGCTCATGAATAATGGGGGTTTGGAGAAAAAAAAAATCCAACTGTGCAGGAATCGGTGGAGCAGAGCCTATTAAAGAGCTAAAAAAGTTGGAGTGGGTGGAGTGTTGAAGAACCCCTCCATCCTGAAATTTGGCAATACGGAAGTCAGGACATACCCACCCCTTTCCCCGGGGTGTTTCCCTCATAATCCATTTATCAGATGATATCACAAATAGTGCAAAATATACAATACATTAAAAAAAAACACTAAGAATAGGGAGCAGTAATAAAAGAAGTAACATGACTGGGAGCAGTACTCATGGTGGTCTGGATCACCTTATCTTCTCCATTTGACCAAGACCACCAAGAACACTCTTTCCAGCCATTTCTTCTGTTTCTTGAACAGGAAGTAGCTGTCTGAAAGTTGCCAGTGTCAGCCATATTATATGTTACGGGGTCTGCCCCCTCTCAGATATACCTTAACATCTCTTAAAGTTCATGGAGCGCAACCAATGGAGCTTAAACTTCACACAGTTAACACTTAAATACTTTATTCTTGAAACACAACACAAAAATCCCATGTAGTAAATCCATGAGCTTGAACTTGGATTGACGCTAGGAGAAAACAAACCTTTTGTTACAATATGATTCAACAGCCAGGGGCATGGCTAGATTATTAAACAATAGGGGGTCCAAGTATATGTACCAAATTATGTCCTTCCCTCCTTCCTCTTACAGTGCAGATATCCAGTATTCTTTTTGTCTCCATTTGACCCAGACCACCATGAACACTCCTTCCAGCCATGATTGATCTCTGCAGAGTTTGAGACATATTCAGAACACTCAATCTTTTGTGATAGCAATGGCCCTGCCAACAACAAAAATAGAAGTAGACTTCTACAAGTACCCCAAATAGCAGTCTTCTAGACATCATAAAAGTGAAATCGGGGTTAATCTTTTGGTTTTCTTTATTATATCAAGATTTGACATTGATGGAACTTTGTAAAGGACCATAACTTGTAAGGGTGATCGCCCTGAAAACAAACACATCAGGTCTGTTGAAATTAAATAGCTTGATCCTTCTCTCTCCCAATATCTGCTCTTGGATGAGAGTTGGGCCACTCTGTTACACATTAGGCTATGTTCACATCTGTCTCAGAGTCTCCTTTGGGGGCTTTCAGCGCAGAATCTCTCAGAAATCCTGTCCAAAAAGTCCTGCAACACTGAGTTATCGTTTGGTGATGTCTGTGAAAAATAACATGCGCCCAAGTCAGCTACTTTAGAGTCAATGAGATCCCCTGTGATCCACTGTTGACCATTTTTCCATTCTTCTGGTCCTGCAATGGCGCAGATGTGGTCACCAGCAACAGGTGGAACTTCCGCACTGTGATCTTCTTTTGTAGACATTAACTGGTTAGCTGAGCCACGTTCCTATAATCTATATGTGGATTTTCAAGGGACACCCAAAATGCAAAATCCGCCATGGAAATCCACCTGATCGGACAGGATACTGAATTTTTCAGCTAGCTAAAAAAAAGTAGCATCTGCCTCCCACTGCAATGAACGGGAGGTGGATTTTGCAAGGTGAACCCATTACAAAAATTCTTCCGTTTGATCTTACTCTAAGAATAGTTTTAATCCAGTGCAGAATAGGAAGGAAGTTTTCTGTATAACAGAAAGATTTTATGTACAATGTCATAGCTACAACTTTTACTAATGGAGCTAGAAAAAAAAAAATTCTTTTTTTTTTTTTCTGGATCCACACTGTACATTAATCCGCAGTATATTGCTTTAGAGACCATTGAATATACTGTACTGTGTAAACCTGTTGAGATGGGTTTTGATTTTTTGTAAAACAACAAAATACGGCTAAAAGGCCACAAGTGGGAACCTAAATGACATAATCTGGTCTACATGTCTATAACATCTTCCAGTTCATTGATTTAACTAAGTAGTTTCATGTCTGGCACTTGAAGAATTGTCCTTAATTTCCCGCTGGATCTGCTTGAGGTGAGAAGAGGAAGCGTGCCACTGACACATGACATTCCGTGCGAGAATCCCTCGCCGAGATGAGCACTATGTCACAATGCATGTCAGACGTCACTGACACTGTGCGCCAGTGGCCATCAGTCAAACAATGCAGGCCTGACCAGGGCTGGTCTCAGCTGCTACATGCATACTGTATGACCTACTTTCCGATCCTGCAGATTAAAAAAATACACAACACTCCAGGAAGAAATGCCGAGAGAGAAGAGCAAGAAGAAATGAGACGGCACAATTAACGTGAGAGAGTCCTTAAAGGGCAAGTCAACACACATTAATATCTGTACAGCAAAAAGTGGCAGAGAAAGTAAAAATTAGGACCAAACTAGATGCATAAGGGCAGATTTATCAAGACTGGCGTTTCATATGCTTGTCTTAGTAATGGCTCTGACTGGTGCAGGGCATAACCTGCTCCATCCACATTCGCACAATTGTGGCACACATTTGGAGCATGAAAAGGCCTTGCTCCACATGTACGTTATTGGTCACAAGAGGTTGTAGGATGCTCATTGTATATTAGAGGCGGCACTCACTGCTAACAGTAGAGATCCAATTTCTAAAGGTAGTAGATGTGCAACCTGAGATATTAAAGTCAAGCCTCAGATGGAGTCAAACATTGATGGTGCGATCTCGAAATGCAGCTTCAGAGGTTAGAGAAGAAACCACGGATGGTAGATGTTCAACCTCAGGTATTCGAGGTGTGACTCCAGACAATAGAAGTGCAAATTCAGATTGTGGAGGGGCCTCATCGGATAACTGAGGGGGATGTGTCATCTCAGAATAAAGATGTGTAATCTCGGACTTTAGATGTGTAATGTCAGATGGTAAAATTGTATATCCATTAATGGTAAGGCTGAAACCATTGGCGATGATATCAGGTATCAAAATACACAATCACTCAAGAAGGTAGAAATCTTTGCTTTGGTCTTCTGTTTCCTATGACTTCCTAACAGCAAATTCTAAAGTACCTTTGTTACTTCCTTATTTTACAGAAATCCTACTTGACACAATGCAAGAAACCTCAGAGATTGGCTGGACAACCCACCCAGAGGGAGGGGTGAGTAATCCAAAAGTGAATGTTTGCCTAAAGCCCCCTAAGACTTGTACCAGAGGAGATATTTGTTGTCATTAGAGATGGGAGAACCTCCCAAGATTAATTTCATTTTGGGCTTCGGTGGCTCGGGTCCCTGATTTGGGTTGAACAAATTCGAAATGAAGTGAAATTATTATACCCTGGAGTCTCTTCAGACCTCAGAGTATAATAGTTGGAGGCTTAGGAGAGGTGGCATCCAGCGCTTTCTTTCCTCCCCCTGTTACGTCATGCGCCTAGGGTCACCACTGAGGCTTATGATTGAGCCTCAGTGGTCACATAGGCACACTGACCATCATGATGCTTGGTGTGCCCATGTGACTACTGTTTCCCAATCACAGGCCTCAGCGCTGACCCAGGCACTTGATATACCTCTGTGGCCCAATCACAGGCCTCAGTGGTGACCCTAGGCGCATGATGTCACCAGGAGAGCACCAGATACTGCAAGGAGGCCCAAAACAGGTAAGGGAAGGTGAGTATAAATGTATAAATTAAAAAAAAAAAAAAATCACCTCCCCTGGGCCTCCACCTATACCTATTATGAAGAGACCCCAGAGTATAATAATTTACTGCAATGCTTGTCACCGCAGCCATTTTATTCATCGAGAGATGATTTGCCAATTGTTCGGTTTCGTTAAAAACCCTAACATTCTGGAATATTCAGGTTTGCCCATCTCTAATTGCCACCAAACATTCTTAATTTGATTTTTTTTCACCTTTTTTTGTAGTGGGATGAAGTCAGTGTTTTAGATGGCCAGCGGCGGCTACTACGTACCTATGAAGTTTGCAACTCTTACGCCCAGCGCTCCAACCAGAGTAATTGGTTGCGCACAGGTTACATTCCAAGTCATGGTGCTCGGCGTATATATGTCAAATTGCATTTTTCAGTACGAGACTGTGCCAGCCTACGGCCACCTACAACGCGGCGTCACCTGGCTTGCAAAGAAACATTTACCCTATATTACCGCCAAGTGGAAAGCGCCATGGAAGCTGAGGAATGGGAATGGTCAGAAGAATCTTGGGTGAAAGTAGATACCATTGGAGCTGGAAAAAGTTTCACAAGGAACCCGGGAAAAGGAGGGCAGGGTCCTCGGATGGAGGAGAGAACTATAGACTTTGGACCAATAAACAAAAATGGATTCTATTTGGCCTTTGTGGATTCAGGGGCTTGTCTATCTTTGGCTGGAGTAAAACTTTATTTTAATAAGTGCCCAGCTGCTGTTAGGGGCCTGGCATCTTTCCCCGAGACCCCATCAAGTGGAGATGGAGGGGCATCACTGGCTGAAGCCACTGGGAGCTGTGTAATTGGTGCTCATCTTCTGGGTAGCACAAAGCTCAGTCTACACTGTGGAGGAGAGGGTGAGTGGATGGTGTCCAGAGGAAGCTGTGCTTGTGATCCTGGAAGGGAAGAGAATGAAGAAGGAACTGAATGTCAAGGTAAGATACATACAACACATT
Organism: Leptodactylus fallax; assembly: GCA_947044405.1. NCBI lineage: Eukaryota > Metazoa > Chordata > Amphibia > Anura > Leptodactylidae > Leptodactylus > Leptodactylus fallax. The sequence goes on from CAMRHE010000536.1 coordinate 275,216, forward strand.
GTGGGATCTAACAGACCCACTGCACTCCACTAGAGTTGGCACATTCTCCTTCTATAGGTCGTAACTTAGAGAAAAACTCACCTCCAGGTTTGCCCAGTGGGTGGAGGATCTATGCCCCGTCACAGGCTCCCCAACATTATCAAACAAGAGAGGTGGAATCCAAGCTAGGAAAGTCATATATAAACCCTTTCTCCTACAAAAGTTGGGTAGACGGATGTGTTGGCTAAGATTGACACTGTTGACCCTCATGTGAAGGTGTGGGACAAAACAAAAGGTGTCTTGTTGCAGATTTTGTTTTTGGTCCTGGACATCCCTGACTGAGGACCCTGACTAGGTGTATTTTTATTTTCAGTTACAGCAATTTTTGGTCTACCGAAAGTTATCCTGGGTGAATATAAACACTCATGCACTCCATGATCTTGGATTTGGTGAGGGTTCTGGTTTGTAACCATTATCATTCCTTAGTAAAGCTACATATTCTTAACTATGGCTGGAAGAGCTTCTTTCATCTTTAAGATTTTTGTTGGGGAAGGGAAGTGACAACTCTATAGACACTATGAGATTACATTAATGTGTATGGCAGTTGTCACTGGCGGAATTTTACAGATAACAATGGTCATAGCTGAAACCATTCCCAGAAGCCAGGGTAACCATAGGACACCATGACTATACTAAGGCTGAGAAAACCTCTTTAATCCCCTTTTTCATTACTTTTGATGGCTGGCAGTCTGTTCTTCCCCCTGCCCTCTGGAGCAATTGAGTGAGAAGATTATTGATGCATAACCTTCCACTGTCAGAAAGGAGAAAATTAACCCTTTCATGGCAAGACGATCAGTTTGTCAGCAGCTCAAAATCAAAGAGGCTGTGGCACAAAAGTGTGCACAATGACTATGTGGGAGCACTGAGAATGGGAATGATGGGAAGCTTGTGTGCACAGAGATGTTGTGGAGAAGTCTTCACGGTGGTCTGGGCCTGGTAGAGAAGAAAAGGGAAATGGATGGGACACTGCTGGTGATCATAAGGAGAAGTTGGGCAGCGGGCAAGCTTTTGCCTCAGAGCATGTCAGCCTACAGATACACCTCTGTATATGGCCACTATTTCCATGAAGCTTGGTTGTTGTCTAGAAACTACAAGGTGGGCAATGCCAACAGATCCATATCTACTACCTGTTACTACTCATATCTACCCCAATAGGAACACTATATATAATTTAATGAAACATGACACAAAAATCACTGCATAGCTCCATCTGAGCACTCAATATGAGCCCATAGATCTGTTTGAATGTCTTAAAATGCCTTCGTACAGCTCAAAGCTTGTATATGGGTTATATATTGGTGGGATCAAGGACAGAATTTTAATTGCACTATTTATCACTGTTTATAATAGTTTATCATTTATTTCCCTATTTATCACAGGGTCAGGCTACTGCTCTGCCTTTCCTCATACTTTACACTGCAGGATGGCTTATTCACTTTTGCTTCACTGCATGCTCCCTAGGAAGTCACTGTAAAGAGAACTGATATAACTTCAGCAAAAATCAGAATGACTATAAACCCAATCAGAAAAAGAAGATCATTAAGAAATGGATGTACATAGACTTAAAGCAATAAGTCATAATAGGGGGGAGGAGCCTGGAATTCCACTGTAACAAATTCATCTTAAATCTGATTCACAATAGCCATGGGGGCTTCCTAGAGATATAGCCTGTCTCTCATACATTCTGCTCTTTCCTCCATTATCCACTGACTATAGAACATTCCATCTCTGATTATTCTGGTGTAATCCCTTCAATCCCTTTACTAATATAATCTATTTCATTTGGATTGAAGATTCAAAAAAGACGACAAGCTAAAATATTCTGATTAAAATGGAAGCATCAAGCAGTCTACAACTAGTATTAGGCATTACTAGACATACGTTCTAAGTATAAGAGTCATTATATCACTGAATGGTAATAAGAATTTCAAGCTTATTCTGTCATAAATAATATAAATAATACTAACCTAACACTACAATAATACAATAACATAGAATATATATTAATACTCGCAATGACAAGGAAAAAACTATTACAGTACTGCACCCAATATACAAAAATATAACTACTATAATACTGCTCCTATGTACAAGAATATAACTACTATAATACTACCTCCTATGTACAAGAATATAACTACTATAATACTGCTCCTATGTACAAGAATATAACTACTATAATACTACCTCCTATGTACAAGAATATAACTACTATAATACTACTCCTATGTACAAGAATATAACTACTATAATACTGCTCCTATGTACAAGAATATAACTACTATAATACTGCCAACAAAAACAAAAACCCAAAACACCCCAAAAACACACCCCAAAACCCCCCCCCCCCCCCCCCCCCCCCCCCTGTGTACAAGAATATAACTACTATAATACTACTCCTATGTACAAGAATATAACTACTATAATACTGCTCCTATGTACAAGAATATAAGTACTATAATACTGCTCCTATGTACAAGAATATAACTACTATAATACTGCTCCTATGTACAAGAATATAAGTACTATAATACTGCTCCTATGTACAAGAATATAATTACTATAATACTGCTTCTTTGTAACAATTTTTTTTTTTCATTATTTTGCTCTCAATTATACTGTTATAGGGTGCGGTGAAACACTTACCTCCATATATACTATGGACATGAAAAGACAGTCAGTTCTGTACTTTGCCGCTGGCGATACATTTTTCTAACATCTTCAAATTATTCTCTCCTTTTAGTGCTTTCAGCCTCTGACATCCGACCCCCCTCATCTGGTCTATATAAACCCTTCTTCTCAATACAGGCACATTTTTTTTCCTTGTAGCTCAAATTTACAAAAATTTCCACTTCAAATTTTCCGACTGACCTAGAATTTGGGCAAATTGATTTCAACTGACAAATCCACCCGGTAAAGTAAAGAGAAGTGAGTCTAAGGAGACCAGTGGTGAAGGAGACGAAGAATCCTCATTAATTCTCTGCTTCTGTAATTAGCCAAATGTCTCGAAGGCTCCTTACAGTTAGATAGAGTTCGGAGTTTTGGCAGATTACATGTCTCGTCTTGTAAATTTTTATGTCCTGTTGTTTATACACAAAATCAGACAATTGTTTAATAGAATATTAATTTCAAATCATAGGAGGCGAGGACATGTAAGGCGGGTTACTGGGATGGAACAAGTCAGGAAAAAATTCAATGTGCTAATGTTTCCACATTCTCCAGGTTAAGGATTCCAGTTTGTCGTGAAATCAACAGTAACAAAGTAGATTAGGGTGGATGAAGACACAAGTCCATCAAGTCCAACCTCTACACCCACCCACTTGATCCACGGATAGGGAATTGCCCAATTGCCCATCAGAGGCAACAATTCCTTCCCAACACGTTGGATCAACATCCTATCCTAAAAATTTCTAGTTCCCATAATCTATGATCCTCTTATTTATACCCTCTTTACCCTCTGTGTCCTCTTTGGTGATCTTATGACCTCTTTCGGCCTCCTGGGTGACATCATGAGGTTGCGCCGGAACATCATGACGCTTATATGCAAGATGAATCCAACCCTAACGACAACAATGGCCTAATTTGGGTTTCTAGTTTTAAGAACTAGAGCTCAAGATTGAACCTTGCACCCTTTAGTGTGTTTCAAATGATATCATGGACCACTGGGGTATTAAAGGGGTGCTCTGTTTTTTACAATTCTTTTTTTTTATTTAGAATGGTTCCCCCAAAAGAAGCAAATCACAGCTTGTCCTGCTGCAGGAACCCCAGTGATTAGTTGTCATCTGCAAGGAGAGCTGGTAGCAAGTGATTGATTTCTTTACAGCGACACCAGAGGTCAGAAGAAGAATTACATGAAGCTAATAGAAATAAATAGACTATTTGGGAAATATGAAGACATCCTAGGTCCTCCAAAATGAGAAACTCTATTACTGGTGACCATCCTGGGTCCTCTACAGTGGGAGACTCTATTACTAGTGGACATCCTGGGTCCTCCAGAGTGGGAAACTCTATTACTGGTGGACATCCTGGGTCCTCCAGAGTGGGAAACTCTATTACTAGTGGACATCCTGGGTCCTCCAGAGTGGGAAACTCTATTACTCCTGGCCATCCTGGGTCCTCCAGAGGACCTAGCGATACCCTGATAGGCTCTTCTAAAAGGGTATTCTAGACCAGACGGCCCCTTTCCTACACAAGGTCTGTTTTTGCTTCTCCATTGCTCATTCATCAAACTTTTCTCTTGTAATTTCGCGCCCCCCCCCTCCATTTGTCTAATTTTGACACATAGACCTGGATGTATGAAAGCGGCCTACATGGTGTTTAAAATACACTTTTCTCCATAAAATATTCATGGCTTCATTGCTTTACATGATTACAACATCAGGCAGGATACGGTCCACTTATTTTTTTCCTGTATTCCCTATGGCAAGAGAAAAAAAAAAAAAAAATAAACCTTAAACATTTATCTCCCGATGATGAATCTAGGTCATTGGCCCCACAGCGAGTGCAGACTCTGCTCCTATGGAGAATGAAATGTCACTGTGGCTGCCACGCGACAGCGACGACAGCGACCGACAATGTGCTCTGGAGATGGCAATACTGTCCTCTGAGACGGCAGAGCATTATAACAATGGCGGCAGTTTTGGGAATCATCCGCCCTATCAGAGTTTTTGCTGCTTTCTGTTTTGGGGACAAACTAAAATGATAGCACTATGTTGGAGCGATATAGCTGTAAGATGTATGCTCCTTTAGGAAGTATTATTGTAATACTGCTTGTTATTTGGATACTACAAGGCGGCAGTATTATTTCAATATTGCATATTATTTAGGCTGTTTGTGGTAGCAATATTTGAATATTGAATATTATTTTGGCACTATACGGCAGCAGTATTATTACAGTATTGCATATTATTTGGGCATTATATGACACCAGTAGTATTACAGAACTGCATATTATTTGGGTGCTATATGGCAACAGTATCATTACAAAATTGCATATTATTTATGCACTAAATGGCAACAGTATTATTGGACTATTGCATAAGATTTGGGGAATTATATGGCAGCAGTATTATTACAGTATTACAAATTATTTGGGCACTATATGGCAGCAGAATTACTAAAGTACTGCATATTATTTGGGCACTATCTAGCAGCAGTATTATTGCAGTATTATTACAGTAGTACATATTATTTGAAGACTATCTGGCAGCAGTATGATTTCAGTAATGCATATTATTCGTGCATTATCTGTCAGAAATATTAGTATTGCATTTTATTTGATCAATATATATGGCAGCAGTACTATTGGGTGACAGGGGGCACTGTGACTGGAACTAGGAAGATACTAGAAATGCCCAGGCTCCTATTTCCTGTGGGATTCCTTAAATAAATTCAAATATTATTATTTTCTATGTTATTATTATTAGTAGTAGTATTACTATTATTTTTGTTTATATTATTATTATGTATTATTGTTATTATTACTAGTATTATTGTTATTTATTATTATTACTCTTATCATATTATTATTATTATTATTATTACTCTGTATTATTGTTATTATTATTTACTGTTATTATTATTATTATTATTATTATTATTATTAATGGCTAATATTTATATGGTCCTTATTTTGAAACATTATTGTAGTAATATCTTGGGACTACAGTATATGGCAGTATTTTGTGGCACTATTATTGAAATACGGTATATTATTTGAGCAAAATGGTTGTAATATTTGGGCTGAGTTTATGAGAAAAAAATGTGAAAATTTGAGGAAGGGGCTGGGGAAACTCCTTTGCCTGATGGCCATGGCCCCATTTTGTATAGGACAGGTATGTGTATCATATGGTCGGAGTTACATAACAGAAGTCTGTCTCCCAGTAGCTGCCACTAGATGGAGCTCAGGAGTCTACTGCCTACTGTATATATATATATATATATATATATATATTACACTCAATAATAACCCATTAAGCAATAAGCTCCTGAGCTCCCCCTATTGGTCGCTGCAGGCAGAGAAAAATGTATTATTTATTTCTACATCTGCGCAGGGAATTTGGAGTTTTGTATCAGCAAAAAAAACAAACTTCTGTTTGACAAAAAGATAATTATGAAATTTATCAGGGCAAGAATTGGATGTAAAAATGATAAAATGTGGAGATTCCCTTTAAGTAAGACAGGTTGCAAATACAAGCTTGATGAAACAGTAAGAGGTTTAGGGGTTTGCACTGATCTGCAGTGAACCTTGTCTTAATTGCTATAATTAGAGACTGTTGAGTGCAGACAGTTAGCGCGGCCAGTGCCCCCTGGTCATTCACGATCACTCAGATGGAAAGCTTCTGCCTGACCTATCTCTCAGATACATTTCCCGGACTATGAAAGCTCCATGGATGGAACGTTAATTAATGCTGAAGCGGTGAGGGAATCCCGGGCAGCCTCATCCTGGCGTTGCCCACTTATTCAGACTTATTTACATGCGCCTCTCACTATTGCCCTGAGACTGAGGTTTACTAATGTGTCCTAATTCCTTGAGCTGTGAACTTTTGTGGAACATGTAATATATTATTCAGATATATAGCAGAGATGAGTTTGTAGAATGCAGGAATCCTAAGCTTGTCAAAGTAAAAGAGCTGACTTTGTCACATAAATTTGCTAAATTTACTGGAGCTTAAAGGGTGACTTTCACCATCTCCAACTTTTTGCACCCTTCAATAACTGCCTATCCACTGATTCTGGCACAGTTGGAATTTTTTCTCTAGCCCACACCGTTCCCAAGCTATCACTTTTGTTAGTTTCAGAACAATTTTGCTCCCTATTGTTATGTGGGCGGTCCCAGGCTATCTACACCAGTCTGGCACCACCCACTTCATAGTAGGGATCTTATTAAGTATATTGGGTGCTTAAACTAACAGGACTGATTGCTCGGGAACGGTGGGGGCTAGAGAAAAAATTCCAACTGCGCCAAAATCAGTGGAGAGGAACCTATTAAAGGATGGGAAGAACTTTGTGATAAGGTTGAGTTTGTCTTTCAGTATAGTGAGCAGCACTGAGCTTGTTTAACGCGGGATTGATTTTCTGACGTAGCAGGATTGAAGTTGTCAGATGGAACAGCGATTTCATAAAATGTTGCTGAGTTGAGCTTCTCCAATGTAGCACAACCAAGTGTGGCAACAAAATTAGAGCTGAGATTGTCAGAAGTAGCTAAGTTTTTATATGAAGCAGAACTAAAAATGTTATTTAACCACACTGAGGTGTAGATGTAAGTTGCACAGTGGGGCCAAAACTGAGCTTTTGCACCTTTACCCATCAGCATGGGGCAGATAACATATTACCCAGCATTGTGGTAAATGACAATCTCAGCTCTGCTACATCTGACACACCCAGCACTGCTATATGTAGTCTGTATAGTGTTGGCAAAGGATGTTAACGTCTCACCTTTCCCAACAGCTTGCCCACCTGGGACTTACAGTCCTCCAGATGCAGCGACTGCTTATTGCCATGCTTGCCCGACCAATAGCAACACGACGACATCTGGCGCCCTCAGCTGTACGTGTAATAAGGGATTTTATCGCATCTCAGAGGAGTCTCCGGAATCTCCATGTACCGGTGAGGCACAGTATATGAGAATATCACACTTAGTGCTGCTACATGAATTATACTCTGGGCACATTGTATCACACAGGCACACAAGGCAACACTTAAAGGGCCAGTACACAATTAAAAGGTTTTATGTCATACTTTGTCCATTTAGTTCTACTTCAGAGAAATAACTGCTGCGGCCAGGCTGTGACACATGGTACACATACATTTTGGACATATTCTATACCAGTTAAAATATAAATTACGTCACTCCCCCACCTAATGCCCTTGAATAATGACTACAATACGGTAGGATACAACTTTATTAGTACCTAACAGGGAAAAGACAATGTTGCATAACACACAGTGCACTCATAATATTGGAAGTCACAGTGCCCCCATAATAGTCACAGCCACAGTGCTCCCATAATAGTGACAGTGACAGTGCTCCCATAATAGTGACGGTCATATTGCTCCCATAATAGTGACAGTGCTCTGATAATAATGACAGTCATAGTGCTCCCATAATAGTGACAGTCACAGTGCTCTGATAATAGTGACAGTGCCCCCATAATAGTGACTGTCATAATGCCCCCATAAAAGTGATAGTCATTGTGCTCCCATAATAGTGACAGTGCTCCCACAATATTGACAGTCACAGGGCCCCATAAAAATGATAGTTACCATACCCCATAACAGTGAGAAACACAGTACACCCATAGTAGTGACAGTCACAGTGCTCCCTTAATAGTGACAGTCATAGTACTCCCATAATAGTGATGGTCATAGTGCCCCCATAATAGTGACAGTCATAGTGCTCCCATAATAGTGACAGTGCTCCCATAGTGGTGACAGCTGCAGTGCCCCCATTATGGCATTATATATAGTAATTACAGTATAATAGTTGTGATGGTCTCTGATGCTACATCAATATTAACCCTGTTAACCCTTTCAGGCCCTCCATCCGCCCCATGGGACTTGAACTATGAAGTCACTGGTCCTGGCTCTGTCTCTCTGACTTGGAGAACCCCGAAAGACATGGGAGGTCGCTCAGAGATCGTCTACTCAGTGGCATGTAAAGAGTGTGTGACCAGCCGCTGCCTCCGCTGTGGGGATGGGGTGACATTCAGGCCCGGACAGGTGGGGCTCACCCACACCAGGGTCCAGTTGTCAGGACTTCTGCCCGGAGTGGCCTATACCCTGGAGGTGCAGGCCACCAATAAGGTGTCAGAGATGAGCGTCGATCCTCCTAAATACACATCGCTGAACGTCAGCATCAGCCAGTCAGGTCAGTGCTGGGGGCGCCATCTACAATATCACCTTAATAAACCTCTGTCCAGTCACTGAAGGGAATGTGTCACCAGAATGGCCTATTTTTATGTTATGTTAACATATTTTATATAATTTTTTATTTTATTTTTAATTATATAAGTCACTAACTATAGTTGAAAAAAAAAAAAAATAAATCCTGAATTTTTTACTCTGACTACTAAGCCTAATAATAGACTGACAATGGCTAAATTTGTACAATGTGCTATAAAGTCATCCCTGAGCAGAATTTTGAAAACCAGTTTCTAATTTTTTGCTAATAATTGGAGCGCAGAGGAGCTGTATGCACAAAACGGTAGGTTTTTTTCTTTTCTAGTCATGACTGTATGCACACTTTCTTCATTTTTAAAAAAAATTTCTGATGCATTAGAGATATGCAAATATAACAAAAAAAATTGCAAAAGTTTACACACCCCTTTAGGATTTTAGTTTTTATTATTAAATTTTTTATTTATTGTATAAATCATTTTTTTGCTATTTGTTGTGTGCTTGGTTGACTTATTTTGGGGGGATTCTCTGTTATGAAGACAGACTTGGCACCAAAACTACATTTGTCGTCTTTGTCTGCCGCTCTTTGCCATAATTATGGGAGCCCTGGACCTTCACGCATGGCTGGACCAGAGACGTGAGAAATTCCCCCGAGCAGATCAGTGAATTTCTTCTCACGTCCCCTACTTGATGTTTATCTGATATGTTCACACTTGTAGTTAGTGAAAGTAAAGATGAGAATAAGGGTGGCCGACCCTTTAAGTAATCGGGGTGTCTCATTTATAAGTATTCCACTCCTAAAAATGTTACAAAAACTATTCTTCACCTCTTATCTAAACTTTGTACTATGGCGACCTCTAATCTATGAGAGTGTCAGTCTTTACTGTAGCTCTAGCATTCTATTCTTGAACTAGAATAAATAAATAAGGGTATGTAAACTTTTGTAACCAATATTTTTATCACTTCATTGTATCTAAGATAAAAAATGAAGCAACTTTGCCAATGGTCTTGATTAAAAATCTCCTACCGTTTTCGGTATACAGCTTCTATGAAGATCTAAGTGTCTCCATGGTAACAGACTACAAACTGTCTGACTACTTCATTCCTTCACAGTGTTATGGCTTCTATTATAACACTGGTGTGAACGGAGCCTTGCCGTCACTTGCAAGAATTACTGTGGCCATGAGACGGCCGCCATCTAGCCTAATTACCAAGGTGGATGGAGAACTATAAGTCCCAGCATATAGTTCCCTGAGTTGTGACCCCCTCCCTTGATATTTGCAGCTCCTTGGCTGTCTACTTGCCAGTCTGTGTGTCTCTTCCTCCGCTCCCCAGGCCTCGCGCTCTAATAGAATTTGTCTTTGTGACGCTTTCTCTGTACCATGCGTGAGGGGTCTCGTAAGAGGCGGTGATGCCGTGACCCAAATTCAAAGTGACAGCTCCGGCCAAGCGTCGCCCTCCCTGCAGTCACATGTCACCGCGCACAGCACAGTCTTTCTGTGGATTACGATTTTTGTGTGTGTTTTTGATACACTGGAAAATATGTTCCGTCTCATCTTCTCCGCTCTATTTATATCCCCGCCATCGCCGCCGCCATCGCCGCTACTCTCTCCCTCCTCTCCACTTATGTCTTATCATCTCTCTTCCAGTGCCATCTGCCGTGCCCATCATTCACCAGGTGAGCCGCTCCATGCAGAGTATCACATTAACCTGGCCCGAACCAGAACAGCCGAACGGAAAGATCCTGGATTATCAACTGCGGTACAAGGAAAAGGTACCTGCAGCAACCAGCGCAACATCTGTGCACAGTGACATCTGCAGGGGGCGCCCCATCCTGGCCACACTAATATGACTCCTACATGAGGGAGCAATGACTGCTCGGCCAACTGGGCATAAGCCTAAGGGCGGAGACGTATATGTATAGTGTACAAGGAAGATAGATAGATAGATAGATAGATAGATAGATAGATAGATAGATAGATATGAGGTAGATAGATAGGAGATAGATATGAGATAGATAGATAGATAGATAGATAGATAGATAGATAGATAGATATGAGATAGATAGATAGATAGATAGATATGAGATAGATAGATATGAGATAGATAGATAGATATGAGATAGATAGATAGATAGATATGAGTAGTAGATAGATAGATAGATAGATAGATAGATAGATAGATAGATAGATAGATAGATAGATAGATAGATATGAGATAGATATGAGATACAGTCATGGCCAAAAGTTTTGAGAATGATACAAATATTAATTTTTACAAAGTCTACTGCTTCAGTTTTTCTAATGGCAATTTGCATATACTCCAGAATGTTATAAAGAGTGATCAGCTTAACAGCAATTACTTGCAAAGTCAATATTTGCCTAGAAAATGAACTTTATCCCCCAAAACACATTTCAACATCATTGCAGCCCTGCCTTAAAAGGACCACCTAACATCGTTTCAGTGATTGCTCCATTAACACAGGTGTGGGTGTTGATGAGGACAGGCCTGGAGATCAATCTGTCATGATTAAGTAAGAATGACACCACTGGACACTTTAAAAGGAGGCTGGTGCTTGCCATCATTGTTTCTCTTCTGTTAACCATGGTTATCTCAAAAGAAACACGTGCAGTCATCATTGCACTGCACAAAAATGGCCTAACTGGGAAGAGTATTGCAGCTAGAAAGATTGCACCTCAGTCAACAATCTATCGCATCATCAAGAACTTCAAGGAGAGAGGTTCCATTGGTGCCAAAAAGGCTCCAGGGCGCCCAAGAAAGACCAGCAAGCGGCAGGACCGTCTCTTAAAAGTGTTTCAGCTGCGGGATCGGGCTACCAGCAGTGCAGAGCTTGCTGAGGAATGGCAGCAGGCAGGTGTGAGTGCATCTGCACGCACTGTGAGGCGGAGACTCTTGGAGCAAGGCCTGGTCTCAAGGAGGGCAGCAAAGAAGCCACTTCTCTCCAGAAAAAACATCAGGGACAGACTGATATTCTGCAAAAGGTACAGGGAGTGGACTGCTGAGGACTGGGGGAAAGTCATTTTCTCTGATGAATCCCCTTTTCCATTGTTTGGAACATCTGGAAAACAGCTTATTCGGAGAAGAAGAGGTGAGCGCTACCACCAGTCTTGTCTCATGCCAACTGTAAAGCATCCTGAAACCATTCATGTGTGGGGTTGCTTCTCAGCCAAGGGAATCGGCTCTCTCACAGTCTTGCCTAAAAACACAGCCATGAATAAAGAATGGTACCAGAATGTCCTCCAAGAGCAACTTCTCCCAACCGTCCAAGAGCAGTTTGGCGCTCAACAATGCCTTTTCCAGCATGATGGAGCACCTTGCCATAAAGCAAAGGTGATAACTAAATGGCTCAGGGAACAAAACATAGAGATTTTGGGTCCATGGCCTGGAAACTCCCCAGATCTTAATCCCATTGAGAACTTGTGGTCAATCATCAAGAGACGGGTGGACAAACAAAAACCAACAAATTCAGACAAAATGAAAGCATTGATTCTGCAAGAATGGACTGCTATCAGTCAGGATTTGGTCCAGAAGTTGATTGAGAGCATGCCAGGGAGAATTGCAGAGGTCCTGAAGAAGAAGGGTCAACACTGCAAATATTGACTTGCTGCATTAACTCATTCTAACTGTCAATATAAGCTTCTGTTACTCATAATATGAATGCAATTCTATTTCTGTATGTGATAAAAACATCTGACAAACACACATAAAAACCAGAGGGCAGCAGATCATGTGAAAATATAATATTTGTGTCATTCTCAAAACTTTTGGCCATGACTGTAGATAGATAGATATGAGATAGATAGATATGAGATAGGTGGAATCTCACAGTCTAATATATTTAAAGAGACCCTTCCACCATCTCCACCTCTTCAAATCCTTTAGTAGTCGTCCCTCCGGCACGGTTGGGATCTTCTCTTTAGCCCCCACCATTATTGAATTAATATTCGACTCTCTGGTGGGCGGACCCAGACCGCCCACCTGACAAAAGAGAGACTAATTGGTGTATTTTTTTGGACCTGTGGACTGCACATTTACCTTAGACAGCTCGCCATGTGGACAGGGATGGAACTGCAATTACAATTTTGTGAAATAGTAGTAATAAGAGATGTCATTGTTAAGGTAACTGCATAAAACGTTGCTTCAAAGTTTAGGATTTTGGATTCTTAGACTGTTGTGGCCTCAGCACAAACATAAATTCCTTTTCTCGGCTTTGCCTTTAACTTGGGCAACAGCGACACTTGCAGGCAGTAAGAGATACTGCGGCATGTGAAAATTACAGACTGAGTGAGCAGGAAATATTCTTCACCTATAGATGAGATCAGACTTTCTATAGGCTTTCTATAGGAGTATGCTGTACACTTTACCAGCCTGCCTGTTATATTGTTATGAACTCTCCGGATTTCTGTGTTTTCTGCCCCGCAGGCAGATGAGGGCGAGTCTCTGTCTCTGATCAGTGAGACTAACACGGCAACAGTCGGTGGACTCAACCCGGGGGCAATTTATTCCTTCCAGGTGAGAGCGAGAACAGAGCGAGGGTATGGCGCCTACAGCGGAAACATGTACTTCCAGACCCTGTTGGGAGGTGAGCGGCGCGGCGTAGCGCGGTAATCCATACTCTGCTGAATAATGTATCACAAGCCTCAGAGACACGAACGTTCATTGATACACAAAGACAAGCAAAGCAATTAGACAAGGCCCATCCATCTACTGCGTGTCGTGTCTGGCCGCGAGCCGAGCCCTAGACATGTCAGCGCCGATAATACAAGGGAAATGACGATAAATTATATACGAGAGCTGCAGAGGAGATATATTATGTATATCAGGCGGCACTCGAGGAAAATGGTTGTGACAGCCTCAAAGCAAAGGGCCCATGAAATATGGAAAGACGAGCCGTGACGACAACTTGTCTAAAGTGGATTTTCTGTTAGATAAAAGCAGCTTTCTATGGTACAGATCTAGCACAGTTTATAAGGGTTATCCAGTTTTTAAGAAATATGGGCCAAATAACAGGATCCATCAATACAAAACACTTCCTAATATATATCCAGTGTAAATACAGCACCATTTATCTGAATTATTTTCAGGTCATTGACCTCAGCTGTGATGTTTCATTTACAAGCTCGCTACCCCTCCCTGTGAGCAGTGCAGCCAGCAAATAAAACATCACAGCAGCACATGACCTCAGATATGGGATCGATTTATTACCTGTGATTTCATTGAAGGGGAGAGTGAAGAAGGTAGGGGCACACAGAGAGTGAGAGCGGGCAGATGAATCATGGGAAATGTAGTTTGTCCACAGATTCACTGCATGTAAATAACAGTGATACAAGGAGCAACAAGTAAAATAAAGCCAAGCAAAGGATGCACAAGGGAACAGTGAGGCTATAGCACTGCTGTAATAATCATGTACTATAACAATAATACATTGTAACAATAATATACTGTAATAATCATATAATATAACAATAATACATTGTAATAATAATATACTGTAATAATCATATAATATAATGAAAAAATCATATATCAATAATATAATGTAACAATGATATACTGTAATAATCATATAATACAATAATGCAATAATCATATAATATACCAATGATATAATTTAACAATAATATAATGTAATAATCTGATGTAATAAGCATATCACAATATATTGTAGCAATAATGTAATACAATGTAATAATCATACAATGTAGTAATGATATAGTATTATAATCATATATAATAAAACAATAGAATCTAACAATAATATAATATAACTAACAATAATAATAATTATATAATATAAAATAATATAATGTAATAATCATAAGAAAATAATCATATAATAAAACAGTAATATAACAATTATATAATGTAATAATCATGTATTATAATAATGCTATAATGTAATAATCATATAATATAATAATATAATTCATGTGTTTTTTCCAGGTGGGGAGAAATCGGAATTATCCCAGGACAAGCTACCTCTTATAGTCGGCTCCTGCCTCGGGGCTTTGGCCTTCATCGGTCTCTCCATCCTTCTTGTCCTGATTCTTCTCTTTAAAGGGTGATTTTATGGTTCTTGGATGAAATATCTATAAGTTTTATCCAGGGTTGTGGAGTTGTAGTTGGAGACGGAGTCAGAAAATGTTACTAACTCCGACTCCAAATTCAAAATAAAATGAATTATTAATAATATTGTATAGCTAGATTAATTATCTGTTTGGATCTCATCCTGAATTAGAGGATCTTTACTTCTTCTGTCTGACCATGGATGTCACAACAGGAGTCGGAGTTGGAGTCAGTCTGTGGAAATATAGAGGAGTCGGAGTTGGTTAGTTGGCCTATCGACTCCACAGCCCTGGTTTTATAATACAAATATATAATGGAATGAATCTCACCTGTGAAAACCTTCATACTCTCCAGTCCTTGAAACACCCTAACAGCCAAAGCGATTGTATAGAAAATGGGGATCCGGCATTAAATGGGTCTCCCGGCTATATCTGTATGTATATAACACAGATATAGAGGAGGTTTTTATCCAACTGTCTATACTTCACTTGAATGGTTCACTCTCCGGTTACTCCTCAGGGTCCAGTCCTTGAAGGTAAATGAAAAGACAGTTCTGACTAATTGTCCTCTAAAACCAGTCCTGCCAATGGCTTACGATTTTAGTATATTGCATAGAGATGCTTAGAAAATTCTGAGAACATGACCTAGTGGAGGAACTTAAAGTGGAACTCCCATTTTTATTTTTTTTTTGCTATTGTGTTATGAAGTTTTTGGTGAACATTTTTGTTATATGCTTAGTTAACCGATGTAACTTTCTTTCAATATAAAACAGGCTTAAAAGTTCCCGTTAGCAATGCTCTAACCAAGCGTTGCCAAGACTGTCCATACAACTGTACTCACTGTAGTATGTAGAGTTGTAGCATTTGGCAAATGGGCGAGGGTCAATTCAAATGGCTGTATCTGTGGCTATATACCGCCTAGAAAAATGTAATTTAAATGCAATTTTATACGCAGGATATAAAGCTCAAATTTGCAACAGTGTTTTAAACTAGTGATAGCTCCGTTTTTCTTATAGCTAGAGCTGCAATCTTAATAGGATATGAAATCTGAGAATCTCAGCTTTTATTTGATACCAGGATGTATAAAATTGGAGATACGGCCATGTGAAGTGAAGCAAATGCTACAGCTAAGAATATTAGAACCTGCTTTCTATTAAAAGAAAGTTAGATAGGTTACTTAGCTTTATTACATATATGTTCATCATTCTCCCACCTACACAATAGCAAATACAAAATTTGTAGACAATTAAAAGTTAAACATTTTTGCAAATATATTATATAAATTAAAAAATGTGCAGTTTTGTAGATTCCGTCTAACCATCTTTGTGGTGACATCTGTTGTCTTGATCAGTTGCCAATTGATACAATTATGAATTTTCTATGGTCTGGGACTTAAACTCATTCATGATGCCCTTATTGTGGACAGGTTATGAGAACGTATGAGAAGATAACTCGACCACAATAAGGACATCATGGCTGGTTATCAGGAGGACACTACATGTATGAGAAGATAACCTGACCACAATAAGGACATCATGGCTGGTTATCAGGAGGACACTACATGTATGAGAAGATAACCTGACCACAATAAGGACATCATGGCTGGTTATCAGGAGGACACTACATGTATGAGAAGATAACTTGACCACAATAAGGACATCATGGCTGGTTATCAGGAGGACACTACATGTATGAGAAGATAACCTGACCACAATAAGGACATCATGGCTGGTTATCAGGAGGACACTACATGTATGAGAAGATAACCTGACCACAATAAGGACATCATGGCTGGTTATCAGGAGGTCACTACATGTATGAGAAGATAACCTGACCACAATAAGGACATCATGGCTGGTTATCAGGAGGACACTACATGTATGAGAAGATAACCTGACCACAATAAGGACATCATGGCTGGTTATCAGGAGGACACTACATGTATGAGAAGATAACCTGACCACAATAAGGACATCATGGCTGGTTATCAGGAGGACACTACATGTATGAGAAGATAACCTGACCACAATAAGGACATCATGGCTGGTTATCAGGAGGTCACTACATGTATGAGAAGATAACCCGACCACAATAAGGACATCATGGCTGGTTATCAGGAGGACACTACATGTATGAGAAGATAACCTGACCACAATAAGGACATCATGGCTGGTTATCAGGAGGACACTACATGTATGAGAAGATAACCCGACCACAATAAGGACATCATGGCTGGTTATCAGGAGGACACTACATGTATGAGAAGATAACCTGACCACAATAAGGACATCATGGCTGGTTATCAGGAGGGGACACTACATGTATGAGAAGATAACCTGACCACAATAAGGACATCATGGCTGGTTATCAGGAGGTCACTACATGTATGAGAAGATAACCTGACCACAATAAGGACATCATGGCTTGTTATCAGGAGGACACTACATGTATGAGAAGATAACCTGACCACAATAAGGACATCATGGCTTGTTATCAGGATGACACTACATGTATGAGAAGATAACCTGACCACAATAAGGACATCATGGCTGGTTATCAGGAGGACACTACATGTATGAGAAGATAACCTGACCACAATAAGGACATCATGGCTGGTTATCAGGAGGACACTACATGTATGAGAAGATAACCCGACCACAATAAGGACATCATGGCTGGTTATCAGGAGGACACTACATGTAACAGAAGATAACCTGACCACAATAAGGACATCATGGCTGGTTATCAGGAGGACACTACATGTATGAGAAGATAACCCGACCACAATAAGGACATCATGGCTGGTTATCAGGAGGACACTACATGTATGAGAAGATAACCTGTTCACCACTAAGATGGTTAAAGGAAAGGGCGTGAATACTTTGATCAGGGTGCTATGTATGATGTGTGGATAGATGTGGCTGAACTACAGATTTTCTTTTTGTTTTATGTATATTCATTTTCATTTATTCTGTTATGTGATATTAGCAAAAGGCGAGAGACTCCGTATACTGACAGACTGCAGCATTACATCAGCTCTAGAGGTGAGTGCAGCATTTACTGAGGTAGAGAACAGTGATCAATAATTGGTGGACATATACACTATACTTCAGAGGCTATGTAGAAAGGTTATAATATTTCATAACTGTATATTGTATATATTTTATATTTCTGACAAATGATAATTGAAGCATGGAAACCCATAAGATATAGAAATTCTACAGTAATACACAGTAACTGCACCAGCAGAATAGTGAGCGCAGCTCTGGAGTATAATACAGGATGTAACTCAGGATTAGTACAGGATAAGTAATGTAATGTATGTACACAGTGACTGCACCAGCAGAATAGTGAGCGCAGCTCTGGAGTATAATACAGGATGTAACTCAGGATCAGTACAGGATAAGTAATGTAATGTATGTACACAGTGACTGTACCAGCAGAATAGTGAGCGCAGCTCTGGAGTATAATACAGGATGTAACTCAGGATCAGTAATGTAATGTATGTACACAGTGAGTGCACCAGCAGAATAGTGAGCGCAGCTCTGGAGTATAATACAGGATGTAACTCAGGATCAGTACAGGATAAGTAATGTAATGTATGTACACAGTGACTGCACCAGCAGAATAGTGAGTGCAGCTCTGGAGTATAATACAGGATGTAACTCAGGATCAGTACAGGATAAGTAATGTAATGTATGTACACAGTGACTGCACCAGCAGAATAGTGAGCACAGCTCTGGAGTATAATACAGGATGTAACTCAGGAGCAGTACAGGATAAGTAATGTAATGTATGTACACAGTGACTGCACCAGCAGAATAGTGAGCGCAGCTCTGGAGTATAATACAGGATGTAACTCAGGATCAGTACAGGATAAGTAATGTAATGTATGTACACAGTGACTGCACCAGCAGAATAGTGAGTGCAGCTCTGGAGTATAATACAGGATGTAACTCAGGATCAGTACAGGATAAGTAATGTAATGTATGTACACAGTGACTGCACCAGCAGAATAGTGAGCGCAGCTCTGGAG
The DNA here is from genome assembly GCA_947044405.1 of Leptodactylus fallax. Lineage (NCBI taxonomy): Eukaryota > Metazoa > Chordata > Amphibia > Anura > Leptodactylidae > Leptodactylus > Leptodactylus fallax. The sequence goes on from CAMRHE010000536.1 coordinate 294,275, forward strand.
TATAATACAGGATGTAACTCAGGATCAGTACAGGATAAGTAATGTAATGTATGTACACAGTGACTGTACCAGCAGAATAGTGAGCGCAGCTCTGGAGTATAATACAGGATCAGTACAGGATAAGTAATGTAATGTATGTACACAGTGACTGCACCAGCAGAATAGTGAGCGCAGCTCTGGAGTATAATACAGGATGTAACTCAGGATCAGTACAGGATAAGTAATGTAATGTATGTACACAGTGACTGTACCAGCAGAATAGTGAGCACAGCTCTGGAGTATAATACAGGATGTAACTCAGGATCAGTACAGGATAAGTAATGTAATGTATGTACACAGTGACTGTACCAGCAGAATAGTGAGCGCAGCTCTGGAGTATAATACAGGATGTAACTCAGGAGCAGTACAGGATAAGTAATGTAATGTATGTACACAGTGATTGCACCAGCAAAATAGTGAGCGCAGCTCTGGAGTATAATACAGGATGTAACTCAGGATCAGTACAGGATAAGTAATGTAATGTATGTACACAGTGACTGTACCAGCAGAATAGTGAGCACAGCTCTGGAGTATAATACAGGATGTAACTCAGGATCAGTACAGGATAAGTAATGTAATGTATGTACACAGTGACTGTACCAGCAGAATAGTGAGCGCAGCTCTGGAGTATAATACAGGATGTAACTCAGGAGCAGTACAGGATAAGTAATGTAATGTATGTACACAGTGATTGCACCAGCAAAATAGTGAGCGCAGCTCTGGAGCATAATACAGAATGTAATACTCCAGTATAGAGTAGAGTATAGTAGTAGAGTAATTTTTAGTAAAGTGTGTTGTTTTCCATTAAAATATATATGTACATAATTTAATTTTATTTTAAGGTTTAGGAGTGAAATATTATATTGATCCATCTACATATGAGGACCCCACAGAAGCTGTACGGGAGTTTGCTCGAGAGATTGATGTATCTTTTGTGAAGATTGAAGAGGTGACTGGAACAGGTAATGCTATAATATGAGATAGCTAGATACATAGATAGATAGATACATAGATAGATAGGTGCTCTAGGTATGATATAAGATATTTAGACATTGGTTGGATGTTCTTCTCATTCACAGTACAAACAGCAGCTCTGTAGGACAAAGTGAATAGACTACTGACTAGAATAACAGAAGAGAAACATTTATGCACGTTTCATTTTTTTGCAGGAGATTTTGGGGATGTTTGCCGTGGTCGTCTGTGTCTTCCAGGCAAGCGAGACATAGGTGTATGTATACGAACGCTACGCTCAGGGAGTGGTGACAAAGAACGAGGAGATTTCCTTGGTGAAGCGAGCATTATGGGACAGTTCGACCATCCCAATGTGGTACGTCTAGAAGGTGCCGTGACTCGCAGTCGTCCCATCATGATCCTTACAGAATACATGGAGAATGGAGCTCTGGATGCGTATCTCAGGGTAGGTGATGAGTCTTTTAACCCACAGGATCATTCCTGGATACCACCGCAATAGCTCCTTGACTTGATGACTCTTTGAGTATCTCCTCCTTCTTGTATCTCAGCAGTGTGAGGGTGGTCTCTCTGCCCTACAGATGGTCTCGATGCTCCGTGGTGTAGCTTCTGGTATGCGATACCTGTCAGATAGAAGTTATGTCCACAGAAACCTTGCGGCTCGTAGCATCTTGGTGAATGGACAACTGGTGTGCAAGGTGTCTGGACTACGTGGACCCTTAGACGTTGTAAGTCTGTAACACTGACTAAATGTTGTGTCACAACATCAAGGACTGTTTTACAGAAAAACATAAATGTCCACATAAAATATCCACATAATACTGTCTTATAGCGCAAAAATAATGCTACCATGCAATGTCTTGATAATACCATATCACTGCATATGTATTTGTAGGCCTCCTACAAAATTAGGGTCTTGGCCATTTGCCCTGTTGGCCACCCACTGAAACTAACTAAAAAATTCAGTGTAAGCGTTGGTACATACTGGAGGTCCAAGAGCTTCTTCCCAATTTCTTGTAAAGTATGGTCTGAACCTATGGAAGTTTCCCTCACAGTTAACACTGTTGTAAATAGGAGAGAACGAGCCCTGAGAAGGTTCTTTTGGCCATTTCTATAGCGGGGGGATCAGCGGGGACCCGTCCTCTAACTGAGCATGCTCTTCACAATGTTGATGTGTTGTTGAGTATCTGCCATTGTCCTCCAGGTTGGAAGACAGTCTCTACGTTGGATGGCACCAGAAGCTCACCAGCAACGCAAGTTCTCCAGTGGCAGTGATGTGTGGAGCTATGGAATTGTCATGTGGGAAGTCACCTCCTATGGGGAACGACCCTACTGGGACATGAGCAATCAAGAGGTGACCCCTATAATCCTGGCTTTAACAAGCAGTAAAATATGTGTTTTAGTTGAAACATTTTTCCCACATGTAATGTTTAGTGTACACAGCTACTATGCAGATCTGTGTGTTGCCATGGTTGCAGACTAAAGAAATTTGTGTTTAGTCTGATCCTGCAGTTTTACCTCCTTTTTAGCTTTGACTTCTGCTATCAAACATTTAGCAGGTTAAAGGGGTTGTACAGAAATTTCAGAACTCAATCATACTCACCGGCCCCTGGCGCTCCGGTATCTTTAACCTACTGAATGTTTGATAGCAGAAGTTAGAGATAAAGAGGTAGTACAACTGCAGGATCAGACTACATACAAGTGTCTGTAGTCTGTAACCATGGAGACACATAGTTCTGCATAATAGCTTTGTACATTAAACATGGGAAAAATGTTCCAACTAAAACAGATAATTTACTGCTGGACAAGTGCTTTAATAAGATGGAAAAATGTCTCATAGGCTTTCTATATGAGTGGTGGGGGAAGCAGGACTCACAGGTTTTCTATATGAGTGGTGGGGGAAGCAGGACTCACAGGCTTTCTATATGAGTGGTGGGGGAAGCAGGACTCACAGGCTTTCTATATGAGTGGTGGGGGAAGCAGGACTCACAGGCTTTCTATATGAGTGGTTGGGGAAGCAGGACTCACAGGCTCTCTATATGAGTGGTGGAGGAAGCAGGACTCACAGGCTTTCTATATGAGTGGTGGGGGAAGCAGGACTCACAGGCTTTCTATATGAGTGGTGGAGGAAGCAGGACTCACAGGCTTTCTATATGAGTGGAGGGGGAAGCAGGACTCACAGGCTTTCTATATGAGTGGTGGAGGAAGCAGGACTCACAGGCTTTCTATATGAGTGGAGGGGGAAGCAGGACTCACAGGCTTTCTATATGAGTTGTGGGAGAAGCAGGACTCACAGGCTTTCTATATGAGTGGTGGAGGAAGCAGGACTCACAGGCTTTCTATATGAGTGGAGGGGGAAGCAGGACTCACAGGCTTTCTATATGAGTGGTGGGGGAAGCAGGACTCACAGGCTTTCTATATGAGTGGTGGGAGAAGCAGGACTCACAGGCTTTCTATATGAGAGGTGGAGGAAGCAGGACTCATAGGCTTTCTCTATGAGTGGTGGAGAAGCAGGACTCACAGGCTTTCTATATGAGTGGTGGGGGGGAGCAGGACTCACAGGCTTTCTATATGAGTGGTGGAGGAAGCAGGACTCAGGCTTTCTATATGAGTGGTGGGAGAAGCAGGACTCACAGGCTTTCTATATGAGTGGTGGGAGAAGCAGGACTCACAGGCTTTCTCTATGAGTGGTGGAGGAAGCAGGACTCACAGGCTTTCTATATGAGTGGTGGGGGAAGCAGGACTCACAGGCTTTCTATATGAGTGGTGGAGGAAGCAGGACTCACAGGCTTTCTATATGAGTGGTGGAGGAAGCAGGACTCAGGCTTTCTATATGAGTGGTGGAGGAAGCAGGACTCAGGCTTTCTATATGAGTGGTGGGAGAAGCAGGACTCACAGGCTTTCTATATGAGTGGTGGGGGACGCAGGACTCACAGGCTTTCTATATGAGTGGTGGGGGAAGCAGGACTCACAGGCTTTCTATGAGTGGTGGGAGAAGCAGGACTCACAGGCTTTCTATATGAGTGGGTGACATTATTTACACTGCCTTCATGTTCTACATACTAAAGCCTCTGAGAAGCCCAAGGCAGATGTAGCAGGTGCTGAGACTTCCTCCACTCCTCTGCCTACGTCCTCTCTGCTTTATATTCACCAGGTATTAGACGCCATAGAGCAGGAGTACCGCCTGCCCCCTCCCCCTGACTGCCCCAGCGCACTTCACCTCCTCATGCTGGACTGCTGGCAGCGCGATCGTTCTCAGAGGCCTCGATTTGAGCAGATTGTCAGCTCCTTGGACCGGATGATCAGAAATCCTAATTGCTTAAAAACAGTGGGCGTGTCAAGCAGCAGGTGAGCGCTGCCGTATCTTCTGGAGGGGATATATTCATGGGTGTGGTAATCTCCACCTTCTAGAATTCGGTGGTGGTGACGACCGGATTTCCCCTTTAAATAACATCTTGTCAGGTTAAACCTTTTTGTTAGTTTTACATAACCCATCGTCCCAAGAACCTGTCACATTGTATTGTCAAGCACAACAGAAAGAGGAGATTTTCTTGTATCCATTGAAATATTCAGCTTAGTATGTAAATTATTCAACCTAACAGCCATGATTTAGACAGTGAAAATCCTCGGGCTGCCTCCTAATGTGGAAATCTGACGTCTTTTACCTCCTCTTCTTCTTCAGACCCTCCCAGCCGCTCCTCAGTAACTGTCCTCCAGACTTCCCCTCCCTCTCCTCACCTCACGACTGGTTGGAAGCCATAAAGATGGAGAGATACAAAGAAAACTTTGACAAAGCCGGATATACAACACTGGATGCCATCTCCCGACTGACGGCAGAGTAAGAAAGATGAATTTAGTAAAGATTAACAATTGTGTAAAGAAATTTTTGATTCAATTCTTCTCCATTTCCAAGATGTCGAACCCATTATATCAACCCAACTCCGCACATAGATGGGTTAGGATCACCTGAATCAAATGACATTTTCCCCATGTGAATTGCTTCCTCCGTTGCCAAAATATCACTGTATTTGTCAATTTGCAAATGAGATCTTTGGCACAATAAGGGCACTGCCATTGCTACAAAGAGCCAATTTGTATATTAACAAAAAATGCAATATCTTGGCAGCTGAGGCACCAATTCAAATGGAGGAACAACACTATTTCATTCAGGTGACCCCGACATATCTACCCCTTTGGGGATGGGCTGATATGCCGGGCTCTGGAGACCCCCCTTAAAGGGGTAGCTCATCGAGGACAAAAGTTTTGATTTAGACATAATAGGGTACAAAAGTAAAAGAATCAGTAGTCACCAGTGATCCAACCTCCAGGTCAGGTCCACAACCCATCTTTGCTTCTTGGTCCCTCTTCACTAGCAGGAATTGACTGCTCTGCCAATCACAGGCCACAACAGTAACCTGTCCATATCTGTGATTGGCTGAATCAGACTTATACTGGTGTCCCTATTGATTAAATACCCAGCGTTCCCCCAAAACATTTATCACAGAATTTCTAACATTTTAACATTTTGATTTGCTTATTTCTGGTGATTTTTGAGGAATCATTTGCAGCAGTCAGTGCATCTGAGAGCAGCGTTACAAGTTACAAAATAGTAAAAAAATAAATAAATAAAAGTTTTAAAAAATAAAAAAAATATATAAAAAAAATAAAAAACTAAAAGTTCAAATCACCCCCTCTCCCTAGAATACATATAAAACTAAAAAATCACTGTGAAATCCATGCACATTAGGTATCCCTGTGTCTGAAAACGCCCGGTCTACAAACTTATAAATATATAGTCCACCGTTTTTTCCCTGTTTCACCTCTGATAAAAATTTGAATAAAAAGTGATCAAAGCAATAGATATTCCCCAAAATGGCATAAATAAAAAGTACATCTGGACCCGCAAAAAAAGACGCCCTATGCATCTCCGTACACTAAAATATAAAAATGTTATGGGTGTCAGAATATAGCGACTTTAAGAAATTTTTTCTTTTTTTGCAAAGTTTTGGATTTTTGTTAAGGGGTTAAAATGTAAATAAAACCATATAAATTTGGCATCCCCCGAATCGTACCGAAACATAGAATACAGGCGACAGGTCATGTGGGCTGCAGAGTGAATGCTGTAAAAACGAAGCGCGTAAGAAAGTCGCAGAAATCCAGACAATTCAGAATTTTTTTCCAGCTTCCCAGTACATTGTACAGAATAATAAATGGTACCATTATGAAGAACAATTTGTCATATGGCTCAATGAATGGAAAATGCAAAAAGCTATGGGGTTTGGAAGGCAAAAAGTCAAAAACGAAAATCGAAAAATGCCATGGGAGGGAAGGGGTTAAGTGGGACGTATATGTGGATTGTGTGCACTGCTGAGGACATCTCTGCATAACTTTTGTTGTACATTGTATATCAAGTGATAGCAGTACTACAGCTTATACATTGTAGCTATGTCTGTTCCTCATACTGTATTGAGGGGTGTATAGTGGGGTATTGTTACTTTTATAATTATATTAGGTTGCTTAATTTTTGTTAAGGGGTAAGTCTCAAGTGTGTGCACAGGTAAGTAGCTGGGGGTGCGGTTACCTAATTAAGAGGTGATAAATTCCTGCTGTTTGGTGTGTGCTAGTCCTTTGCAACCAGAGGAATCATTTGCATCAGTGGAAACGCAGCTTTTTTTTGTTGCAGATTTTGATGCGGTTTTTGAGCCAAAGCCAAGAATGGCTACAAAAGGAAAGGGAAATATATAGGAAGCTTCTTATACTTCTCCCTTCTGCTCAATCCACTCCTGTCTCTGGCTTAAAAAAACCACAGCAAAATCTACAACAAAAAAAGTGTTTCTACAACGTGGGGCCTCAGCCTTAACCCATTCCAGACATCCATTGTGCTATTACGGCAGGTGCCAGGTATTTAAATATCGCGGCCGCTCAGAAGCTGAGAGGCCGCCGTAGCTGCCGGGTCTCTGTTATATTATACAGCAGACACCCAGCGCATGATCCATTGCCATGACAGTCAGGAGCCTATTGAAGTCTCCCAAGCTTGAATTCTATTACAGGCTGTTGTAATGCAGATTGTAATCCAAATGGCGTCAATTTGCAATTCTTTGCAATGCATCTAAAAATGTTAAAAAAAAAAAATAAAAAAATAAAAAAAATATTAGAAAAATGACAAAAATTTCAAAAGATCCGAACTGGCGTTTAGATTTTGGAAAAGACAAGTTCCCCAGTTTTATACAGATTGCCAGATTTAGAGTCTGGAAATAATTTTTCCTCTCTTACGTGGGGCAATTGGCCTTCAGCGTCTTCCTCTGGATCGAAGCTGGAGGGTCATAGGTTGGACTTGATGGACCCGTCTTCATCCAGCTACAATGTATTACTTGTATACAGAAAACTAATGGGCAAATAGCTAAATTGCAAAGTATGTGCGAGACAAGTAACAATAAACCAAAAAATAAATTCATGCTCGCACATGAGTAAAAATCCAATCATATAATTTATTAAGGAATAAATAAACACAACAACAACATATAAACACATGGGGGAATCCAAGAAGAGACCAAATGAAAAACAAACATATACAAAAGCAGGAAAGTCAGGAAATCACATAATGGAAGTACATGGGAAATCCAAAAAAGCACAATATAAAATATATATATATATATATATATATATGTCTCTTGATAAATAGGGTATTAAAGATCTTTGTGTAAAAAAAAAATACACCTAAGAACTATAAGGAAATAAACCATAAATCATGATATAATATATAAAATATGTGCTAAGGAAACCACGTATAGCATGAATAAATTGTCCTGAAAAAACCCCACCTAAGTAACAAACACCTCAGGGGAATCCAAGAAAAGACCAAATGAAAAATAAGCATGTACAAAAGCAGGAGAATCAGGAAATCACATAGTAGAAGTACATGGAAGATCCTAAAAAAGGCACAATGTAAAATATATATATATGTCTCTTAATAAATAAGGTGTTAAAGATCTTTGTGTAAAAAATACACCTAAGAACTATAAGGAAATGAACCATAAATCATGATATAATATATAAAATATGTGCTAAGGAAACCACGTATAGCATAAGTAAAATGTCCTGAAAAAACCCACCTAAGTAACAGACACCTCGATGCGCGTTTCGCCACAGGCTTTGTCCAGAGGTATAAAGCCTGCTTTCTCCTGCTTTTGTACATGCTTATTTTTCATTTGGTCTTTTCTTGGATTCCCCTGAGGTGTTTGTTACTTAGGTGGGTTTTTTCAGGACAATTTATTCATGCTATACGTGGTTTCCTTAGCACATATTTTATATATTATATCATGATTTATGGTTTATTTCCTTATAGTTCTTAGGTGTATTTTTTTTACATAAAGATCTTTAATACCCTATTTATCAAGAGACATATATTTTATATTGTGCTTTTTTGGATTTCCCATGTACTTCCATTATGTGGTTTCCTGACTTTCCTGCTTTTGCATATGTTTGTTTTTCATTTGGTCTCTTCTTGGATTCCCCCATATGTTTATATGTTGTTGTTGTGTTTATTTATTCCTTAATAAATTATATGATTGGATTTTTACTCATGTGTGAGCATGAATTTGTTTTTTGGTTTAATGTAATACTTGTATAACATAATGAGCAGGTTTTAGATTTTCATGACATTTGCTCTTTAGATTTGCAGCTACTTTTTTGCCTCTATTATTATATCCAACTTGTTTTTCATCATTTCCAGAGATATCCAGTTAATCGGTGTGACACTTTCTGGTCACCAGAAGAAGATTCTTAGCAGTATACAGCTCTTGAAGGCTCATCTACAACCCCTGGAACCGGTGGAAGTCTGAGGAATTGACAGACCTCGGAGTCTGATACTAAAAATGAACAGATGTCGGATGAGGGGTGACTCAAGGATACAGCCAGGAGACACACAGAAATATTCTCAAGGAATTCAATGTAGACACTAAGGCAGAGATACAATGTAACAGATGCAGCTCTAAGACTCAACCAAGGAGGTAGGGGCTGGGCAGTGACTAGGGATGATGTCCACAATGACATCAAGAAGATGACGGTAAAATAACCAGAGGTGGGGTCACTGCTCAATAAACTGGAAACAAGGGGTTTGCTAGTCACACACAAGATTATCTTCAAGAGTTGCTTAAAGGAGTTACCCAAGATTCACAATGAATAGCCTATCCTTAGGATAATTTATGAATTTGAGATTGTTATTAGTACACTGTATACTCCTGGAAGCCGAGAGCTCTGTATACCGTGCAGTGGTCAAATGTTGCTATTACAGCTCAGCTCCAATAATTTCTTCTCGTACCTACAAGTCAGAGTCCAGTTCTGAATTTAATGACCAATCCTAAGGACAGGTCAGTAATTGTGAGTCTTGGACAACCTCTTCAGTTCGTTAAAGGACCTTTCAGCACAATCTTGAAAGTTACATACAGAATAAGTCTATATGAGTAGTTGTAGTCCTTGTATACATACACATTACATTACTTATCCTGTATTATACTCCAGAGCTGCGCTCACTATTCTGCTGGTACAGTCACTGTGTACATACATTACATTACTTATCCTGTACTGATCCTGAGTTACATCCTGTATTATACTCCAGAGCTGCACTCACTATTCTGCTGGTGCAGTCACTGTGTACATACATTACATTACTTATCCTGTACTGATCCTGAGTTACATCCTGTATTATACTCCAGAGCTGCGCTCACTATTCTGCTGGTACAGTCACTGTGTACATACATTACATTACTTATCCTGTACTGATCCTGAGTTACATCCTGTATTATACTCCAGAGCTGCACTCACTATTCTGCTGGTGCAGTCACTGTGTACATACATTACATTACTTATCCTGTACTGATCCTGAGTTACATCCTGTATTATACTCCAGAGCTGCGCTCACTATTCTGCTGGTGCAGTCACTGTGTACATACATTACATTACTTATCCTGTACTGATCCCGAGTTACATCCAGTATTATACTCCAGAGCTGCACTCACTATTCTGCTGGTGCAGTCACTGTGTACATACATTACATTACTTATCCTGTACTGATCCCGAGTTACATCCAGTATTATACTCCAGAGCTGCACTCACTATTCTGCTGGTACAGTTACTGTGTACATACATTACATTACTTATCCTGTACTGATCCCGAGTTACATCCAGTATTATACTCCTGAGCTGCACTCACTATTCTGCTGGTACAGTTACTGTGTACATACATTACATTACTTATCCTGTACTGATCCTGAGTTACATCCTGTATTATACTCCAGAGCAGCACTCACTATTCTTTTTCCTACATTCTCATTGTGAAGTATTCTGTATGTGACCTTTAGGTCTGTGTTCAGATTCCATAGTGAATGAATATGGAAAGTTTTAGCAATTTTGTAAGATATTTTGTGTTTGTAAAACCTCATCTTGTTTATATCCAGAGATTTAATAATATGCAGGCCTAATTCTTTTCACAGCTGAAGCTTTGTTACAATTGTCTCAGTCTGGACAATGCTCTGTAAGCTAAGAACTTGGACTGATACATACATCTCGCTGATTTGTTATTAGTGAGCTCAAGACAAATCAATGAACCTGCATTTCCAGCAGTCAGTCACTAGAGGGCAGTGTGTAGTTACTGAAAGGGTTCATTCACACATTGCAGTCATTTTGCAGTTTTGTGCAGTTTTTTTTTCTTTGCAAAAGTGGCAAGAATCAGGTTATGAATGCACAATGTGAATGAACCCTAACAAGAATGACCCCATATAATGACGTGTGAGTCTTTTCCTGGCTGACAGGTGGAGGAGGAGCCGCTCACACAGCTGTTATACGTATCCGCCGCTGACAGCGATGCTGCCGGGTCTATTGTGCAGATAAATAAACTATTAGATATGATCTATAAGTCTCCGCTCTCCATTAATCTCATACACAACAGCTTTCCAGTGATATTGTCTCCATAACATGTTGTAGTCAAGTGCCTTGTGCTCCACTCCAACAACTCTCTCAGTATCTTCGCCTAAGCCAATAGATGGTTCTGGAAGCTGATAATATGGAAGTCCTTTCTGGGCCCTGTTACCTTATGAGGTGGGTCCCAGACAACAACTTCTGGCAAGCAGGACTCTTTCTCTCCTCCTGGCACTGTGTCTGGTAGCAGACAGACTGTTCTTCCCTGTCTCAGGGCTGTCTTAGCAAGGCCTTGGCTGTTATCTTCTCCCTCAGGGGCTGTATAGGGAACCGCAGGGCATAGAGTGACAAAGCCTGCACTCACTGTCCACCACTAACTCACTACACTATATGCAGAGACTAAGTGTCCCAGACCCCGCCCAGTGGCCTGTGATTGGCCAGGGCTGTACCAAATATGGGGGGAACCAAACAGTGGGGCAAACCTGTGATACCCAGCTGGTGTGTCTAAACCTTTCCAGTGTGATTTTGTTCTGCCGATCCCGTGTATCTATGCCTGCTATGTGCGATGCTGTAATGTTGATCCTGTGTATCTAAGCCTCCCATGAGTAATACTGTCTATTTAGCCACTGTATCTAATCCTGTCAGGTGTGATACTGCATTCTGAACCACTGTATCCAATCCTATCATATGTGATATTGCCTGCTGAGCTCTGTATCTAATCCTATGATGTGTGATATTGGGGTATCTAATCCTGCCATGTGAGATACCACCTGCACTCTCCTGCTATGAGACGCCTTATGTGACATCTGACTTGGTTTCCTTGAAGACTAAACCACAGGAAGAAGGTTGAGAGGAGGAGAGGTTGTGCGGAGCGAGGCGGCTGGGGACTTGGCAGAGCAGAGTCCGCAGTGTCCTCCTGATGATGGCCATAGCTGTGGTTGTCTTGCTGCTGTCCCTCTCGCCCTGCTGCCCGCAGACTGCCCTCCAGTTTCCACCCTTGCTTATCTCCTATACGGGTCACAGTTTTTCTGTGCTGTGCCTTATGGACACTGTAGGGGACCCCCATATGTACTGGTACCGGCGCGGGATGAACGGGGGTCCCATCACATTTATAGCCTACTCTTTGCATGCCAGCTCGGTGGAGGAGCTGCTGAACTTCAAAGGCCATCGGCACAGTATGTCCAATTATACCCTGGAGGCAACAACCACGACTCTGAGCGACGCCGGGGTGTATTACTGTGCCTGGAGCTCCACAGAGGCAGAAGAAGAGGGCAAAGAGCTACAAAATCTCCATCAGGACTCACTCATACACTACTTAGGTCCCTCAAAAGTCATTATTCTGGGATGTGAAGGGGGGGTCTATTTGACCTAGAGAGCCTTGTAGACGGAGTAGTGAGGGGTCCCTGACTGGGAGATGAGACGTTGATCTAGACGATGGGGCGACGCTGAGGGCCTTTGTCACCTCTGATTTCCAAAATCTAGGCTCTATAGAGAGTTTACCTTTCCTTGCCCCACTTGGGCTCCGCCATGGTGTCTGATCCTCCTCATCGCTCACGTGGAGCGCGTCACTATTATGACTCTCTCATGACCTGACGCCAGTGTCGTCACCCGATCCCGGAAGATGCTGGAGAAGGTGTCATGACAAAGGACCAGACACCAGGGTGAGGAAAGGGGAACATGTTTGAATCTTTCCTGAGACTAACATATTGACTGGTACGGTGGGACAGGCGACCCTGCCCCAAGAGCTTACACTCTATAAGGGAGGGGGGCAATCATTTAGTCTACAGTTTTTCTTCATTTTGCTGTTTTGATATTTAGATATCAGACCATTATCATTATCGGGTGTATTCATAGTATACAAAAGATCTCTCTAACAGAATTTATTAAATTATACATTAAAAATGTATAATGTGCGGTCTGCAAAATACAGCTTAGAGTTCAGTTTTTGCAGTCGGTGTGTGATCAGTATCAGTGCCGTATATGAACAAAAACAATCAATATTGCATCAATGCGTCACCTGCCCCACAATGGGTAGCTAGGTAACTGTCCTACAAATTCGGACGTCAGGCAGATAACACCCATGTGACATCTGTTCTTTTCCGTGCCTCATAGGTTTCTATGGGCTTGTCCGTGCCACAAACACTGAGCAGAGTTTTATGGAAAGCTTGGTAGTGTGCATGAGCCCACTGAAAGGAACGGGTCAGTGTATTATCCAGGAAAACCAGGTCGTGTGTATGAAGCCTTAAAGGGGTTTCCCATAGACATAACCATATTTATATTTATAGACCATTAAAGTTAAAGATTTTTGCAGATATAAAGAATGAAAATGTTGCAAAGTGTTACAGATTGTGCCCTCTAAGATGGTAATAGACAATTAATACTGCCATACAGAGCCCTCATAATAATGCCATATGGTAACAGTGCTCACAGCCCCATTATCATGGTTGGGATTAGAGATGGGAGAATCTTTCAGGATTCCTTTTGTTTCAGGTTTGGCTGGCTCATGACCAAGATTAGTTTCAGGTAAAAACAAGTTCAGTACAAACCGCACCTTAAATTGACTTAAAACATAGTGCAGAACACTTTTAGAATAAAGCTCCATGCTGCAGAAAAGCTTCTTTTTTTGTTGCAGATTTTGCTGCATTTTTTTGAGCCAAATGTAGTAGAGGCCACAGAAGGAATGGAAAATATCTAGGAAGTTTCTTATACTTCTCCCTCCTGCTCAATCTATTCCTAGCAATGCGAGTCCTACTAGGAACCTATCTATAATACATAGTGTATGACACTGTCAGGGCTCCTAGGACTATATATCTATAATACATAGTGTATGGCACTGTCAGGGCTCCTAGGACTATATATCTATAATACATAGTGTATGACACTGTCAGGGCTCCTAGGACTATATATCTATAATTCATAGTGTATGACACTGTCAGGGCTCCTAGGACTATATATCTATAAAACATAGTGTATGATACTGTCAGGGCTCCTAGGACTATATATGTATAAAACATAGTGTGTGACACTGTCAGGGCTCCTAGGACTATATATATAGAATACATAGTGTATGACACTGTCAGGGCTCCTAGGACTATATATAAAACATAGTGTGTGACACTGTCAGGGCTCCTAGGACTATATATCTAGAATACATAGTGTATGACACTGTCAGGGCTCCTAGGACTACTGTATATATCTATAATACATAGTGTATGACACTGTCAGGGCTCCTAGGACTATATATCTATAAAACATAGTGTATGACACTGTCAGGGCTCCTAGGACTATATATCTATAATACATAGTGTATGACACTGTCAGGGCTCCTAGGACTATATATCTATAAAGCATAGTGTATGACACTGTCAGGGCTCCTAGGACTATATATCTATAAAACATAGTGTATGACACTGTCAGGGCTCCTAGGACTATATATCTATAATACATAGTGTATGACACTGTCAGGACTCCTAGGACTATATATCTATAATACATAGTGTATGATACTGTCAGGGCTCCTAGGACTATATATCTGTAACACATAGTGTATGACACCGTCAGGGCTCCTAGGACTATATATCTATAATTCATAGTGTATGACACTGTCAGGGCTCCTAGGACTATATATCTATAAAACATAGTGTATGACAAAGTCAGGGCTCCTAGGACTATATATCTATAATACATAGTGTATAACACTGTCAGGGCTCCTAGGACTATATATCTATAATACATAGTGTATAACACTGTCAGGGCTCCTAGGACTATATATCTATAATACATAGTGTATGACACTGTCAGGGCTCCTAGGAACCTATCTATAAAACAATGTGTAGAATACTCTGTATCTAATCTTATCATGTCTGATACTGTCTGCTCAGATGGTATATCTAATCTTATCAGGTGTGATACTGCTTGCTGTGCCACTGTATCTAATCTTATCAGGTGTGATACTGCTTTCTGAGCCACTGTGTATAATCTTATCATGTGTGATACTGCCTGCTCAATTAGTGTATCTAATCCTACCAGGTGTAATACTAGTTGCTGAGCCACTGTATTTAATACTATCATGCATGACACTGTCTGCTGAGTTGGTGTATCTAATCCTATCATGTGTGATACTGCCTGTTGAGCTGTGAAATGAATCTTGCCATGTGTCATACTTTCTGCTGAGCTATCTAATCCTATGATGTGTGATATTGGGGTATCTAATCCTGCTATGTGAGATACCACCTGCACTCTCCTGCTATGAGACGCCTTATGTGACATCTGACTTGGTTTCCGTGAAAATTAAACCACAGGAAGAAGGTGGAGAGGAGGAGAGGTTGTGCGGAGCGAGGCGGCCGGGGACTTGGCAGAGCAGACTCCACAGTGTCCTCCTGATGATGGCCATAGCTGTGGTTGTCTTGCTGTTGTCCCTCTCGCCCTGCCGCCCGCAGACTGCCCTCCAGTTCCCACCCTTGCTGATTTCCTATACAGGTCATAGGTTTTCTATACAGTGTATTATGGACACTGTAGGGGACCCCCACATGTACTGGTACCGGCGCAGACTGAACAGGGTGACTATCACATTTATAGCCTACTCTTTGGGTATGAACTCGGTAGAGGAGGTAAAGAACTTCAAAGGCCATCGGAACAGTACATTAAATTACACCCTGGAGGCAACAAACACGAGTCTGAGCGACTCCGGTGTGTACTACTGTGCCTGGAGCGCCACAGAGGCAGAAGAAGAGGGCAAAGAACTACAAAATCTCCATCAGGACTCACTCATACACTACTGAGCTCCCTCAAAAGTCATTATTCTGGGATGTGAAGAGGTGGTCTCTGTTTAGCCTGTAGAGGGAGTGGGGGAGGGGTCCCTGACTGGGAGATGAGACGTAGATGTGTATGGTGAGGCGACACTGAGGACCTTTGTCACCACTGATATCCAGAATATAAGTTCTCTATAGAGATCCAGCCCGCCAAAATATTTGCTTGCTTCTCCATTTCTGTTCCCAGCACCTCATAATGTATTTTGGGTCAGATTTGCTCTAATTGGGTAGTTTTAACTTTAATTTTGAGTGAATATGTTCAGCCCAAATCAGAAGTGCCCCATCTGCACTGAAAGGTCATGCATGGACGTTTTTGGATACGTGGTATCTAATCCTGTGTAGCCCTGTGATACCCAGTGGGTGTGTCTAAACCTATCAAGTGTGACTTTGTGCTGCCGATCCCATGGATCTATGCCTGTTATGTGCGACACTATAATACTGATCCTGTGTATCTAAGCCTCCCATGAGTAATACTGTCTATTGAGCCACTGTATCCAATCCTATCAGGTGTGATCCTGCTTTCTGAGCCACTGTGTCTAATCCTATTACACGTGATACTGTCTGATAAACTAGTGTATCTAATCCTATTAGGTGTAATACTAGTTGCTGAGCCAATATATCTAATCTTCTCACGTAATACCGCCTGCTGAGCTACTGTATCTTTTCCTATCAGGTGTGATACCATCTGCTTAGCCACTGTATCTAAACATATAATGTGCAATACTGTCTGTACAGCTGCTGTATCTAATCCTATCAGGTGTTATATTGCCTGGTGATCCACTGTATCCAATCCTATCATATGTGATATTGCCTGCTGAGCTCTGTATCTAATCCTATGATGTGTGATATTGGGGTATCTCATCCTGCCATGTGAGATACCACCTGCACTCTCCTGCTATGAGACGCCTTATGTGACATCTGACTTGGTTTCCTTGAAGACTAAACCACAGGAAGAAGGTGGAGAGGAGGAGAGGTTGTGCGGAACGAGGCGGCCGGGGACTTGGCAGAGCAGACTCCACAGTGTCCTCCTGATAATGGCTCTGACTCTGCTTGTCTTGCTGCTGTCCCTCTCGTCCTGCCGCCCACAGTTTGGTCTCTGGTCCCCACCATTACTGATTTCCTATACGGGTCACAGTTTTTCTGTGCCGTGCCTTATGGAGACTGTAGGGGACCCCCATATGTACTGGTACCGGCGCGGGCTGAACGGGGGGACCCATCACATTTATAACCTACTCTATGCGTGCCAATTCGGTGGAGGAACTGCCGAACTTTAAAGGCCATCGGCACAGTATGTCCAATTATACCCTGGAGGCAACAACCACGACTCTGAGCGACGCCGGGGTGTATTACTGTGCCTGGAGCTCCACAGAGGCAGAAGAAGAGGGCAAAGAGCTACAAAATCTCCATCAGGACTCACTCATACACTACCGAGGTCTCTCAAAAGTCATTATTATGGGATGTGAACGGGGGGAGTCTCTATCTAGCCTAGTGAGCCTTCTAGAGAGAGTAGTGGGGGGGTCCCTGACTGGGAGATGAGACATAGATGTTTATGATGGGGCAAAACTGAGGACCTTTGTCGCCTCTGATTTCCAGAATATAAATTCTCCTATAGAGATTCAACCCCACATAATATTTGCTTGCTTCTCCATTTCTGTTCCCAGCACCTCATAATGTATTTTGGGTCTGATTTGCTCTAATTGGGTGTCAGTTTTAATTTTAAGTGAATACATTCAGCCCAAATCAGAAGTGCCCCATCTGCACTGAAAAGTCATGCATGGACATTTTTGGCTAAATGGTACGATACCATGTGTCCAAAAAACTACAAAACTATTGTTCAGACCTACTTTCAATCACGAAGAGTGACTTCCCAGACCAGCCAATGACACTTTTATAGCTGTCATTGACTTGTTTAAATTGGCTACTCTTGGTAATGGAAACTAGGTCAATGACCTACTTTCCATGACTGAGTATTAATCTACCATTTTGACCAATTCATTCAAAAAAAATTCCAAATTTTCTGGATTTGTTCATCTCTAATAGACTGCAATCCAGTCCCCACCCTTACTGGTTTCCTATATGAGTCAAAGAGCGGATTCATTTCAAATTTTCCAAAAATATCAGGTTTGGATTACATTTTTGGGGTTCACCACCAATGATTTGTTATTATACTTTAATTTAGGGTATTTTCAGATGCCAGAGTATATTAGGCGGAGGCCTAGGGGAGGTACAGGAAAAAAAAACCTGATACCTTTCCTCACCTCTCTTGGGCTCCTCCATGGTGACTGGTCCTCTTTCAAGCTGTGACATCACCCAGATGCTGGAAAAGATGAGAAGGTGTCATGACAAACAACCACTGTGGTGAGGAAAGGTGGGCATGTTAGATTTCTTTTCTGGGTCTCCGCTTATTATTTTCTGGGATCTGAAGAGAATAATAAAAGCACCTCAGTTCGGAAAATTGTGGTTGAACCTCGCAAATATTTGCAAAACTAATCTTGTCTATCTAATAATGGTGGCTGTAAATCAAAAGGCACTTCATCATGTCAAAATTGACGTGTCCTTCTCCCATCCTCCAACTGGAATATTTTGGCACCCAGTGACACTCCCCTCTGCCCTCCTTCATTATTCAGTAGAAACTTTCCTCCTTTCCTTCATAGGAAGTTGTTGCCATAGTACAAGCTAAAACTGCAAATCCATCTTGGCCTCTGAAGACAGATTGTCAGCTCACTGATATATCAAATTACAGTTGCCCATAGAAGTGTATGAAGAGAGGAAGGGGTAGGATTAGTAGCCAAATGAGAAAAAAGCAGTGACACACAGACACACACACACACATATATATATATATATATATATATATATATATATATATATATAGTGCTGCAGCTAATAGTAAGTTTTCTATATCACCCAATTTATTCACATCAATACTGCTCAGTACTTCTCTATAATGTTCTATATGGTGCTGCTGCTGAGTGAGTGAGTGAGAGAGTTAGGGAGTAGAATCTCCTGTTTTCTCCATGTACTGTCTATGGGAGACACCATAGAAGCTCGTCTATATCCACCAGCTCAGGAAGAACTGAGAAAAAGAGGGAGAGAGCCTGCAGAGGGGAAAACTGCCCAACACAAGTCATATAATGCCAAAGAAATAGTGTTATTGCTCATGTACACGTCCACAGCAGCTTATCTTGAAAAGTTATCTTAAAGGTGATGTACAGATGCCTTAAGTCACAGTCTTGTGGTGTCACTCACTCTATATATATAATGTACGTACACATAGCTCCCAACCATCCTGCATCTGGCGGGACAGTCCCGATTTTACACTGCTGTCCCGCAGTCCCGCATAGCTTACAGTTTGTCCCGCTATGCCCCTGAAGTGTTTTGCTGTTAACAAACTTTATTAGGGTAGGGTAAAGGCTAAATGGTAGATGCTAAATCGTAGTGGGCTAAAGGACCTTTGATGACGTCATGACCATGTGATCAGACTCTTGTGTGGGCGGAGCTATTCTGGATACTGCTGGACAGTGTGATGTTACACAGAGGAAGCTGCAGGGAACAGAGAGTGACCGAAGATGAGGAGAGAAGAGACAGCATGTGTGAGCAAGAGGGGGGACTGGGGGCAGATGTAGGGGGCAGTTAAACTGAAGGCAGATGAAGGGGGACATTAAACTGGGGCAGATGAATGGGGCATTAAGCTGGCGGCAGATGAAGGGCGACATTAAACTGGGGCAGATGAAGGGGGCATTAAGCTGGTGGCAGATGAAGGGGGACATTAAGCTGGTGGCAGATGAAGGGGGTCATTAAGCTGGTGGCAGATGAAGGGGGAGATTAATATGGTGGCAGATGAAGGGGGACATTAAGATGGTGGCAGATGAAGGGGGGATTAAGATGGTGGCAGATGAAGGGGGACAATAAACTGGGGCAGATGAAGGGGGGGCATTAAGCTGGTGGCAGATGAAGGGGGACATTAAAGTGAGGGCAACTGGAGGAGGACATTAAACCATGGGGGGTAGCTGGAGGGGGAATGTCACCCTCCAGCTGCCCCATAGTTTTATGTCACCCTCCAGCTGCCCCAATTTAATGTCCCGTCTAGTTTCCGACGGTTTCAACTGAAGCACGAGGAGAGTGACTTAATACTGTGGGGCAATTGGAGGGGAACATTATAATGTGGGGGCATATAATGTTAGGGTGACTGTAGGAGCATTATACTGTGTGGGGGCACATGGAAAAATAGATGAGAATGGTTGGAGGAGTCAACGTAGAAGTGGGTGGAGCTAAATTTGCCGCAGCGCGCATAGCGCACCGCATATTTTGTCCCACTTTCTGTCCTTTGAAAGTTGGGAGGTATGCATACAGGGGAGAGTGGGGGAAGACTTTGTGAATTTGGAGGAGAAGTAGGAAGCACAGTAAGGTATAAACAGGAGCAAGGAGGAGGCGATGGGTGAAGCATAAAGAGTCTGATCTGGTCCTGAGACACCAAGGAACGTTCTGAGCTGTTACAATGTATCTTCTCTGCTTTCTTCTTTGGTTCTTGCCCTCATTCCTGGCTCAGTCCATTGTGCAGTCACCTCCAGCTCTGCTCACATACAAGGAGGGGAAGGTTAACCTGACATGCACAGTGCAGAGCACATCGGACCCCTATATGTTCTGGTACAGACAGACGTCCTCTACTCCTCTGACCCGCATAGCCTATTCTATTGGGAAAAACTCTAGAGCAGAAATGACAATCTCTCACTTTACTGCCATGAGAATAAGCGAGTCAGAATTCAGCCTGAGCTCTGACAGTGTTTATGTAGATGATGCAGGAGCTTATTACTGTGCATGGAGTCACACAGCAGATGAGGTGGAGCTGGGAGCTATACAAAAACCTACCTCATATCTATCTATCTATCTATCTATCTATCTATCTATCTATCTATCTATCTCATATCTATCTATCTATCTATCTATCTATCTAACTATCTCATATTTATCTATCTATCTATCTCATATCTATCTATCTATCTATCTATCTATCTCATATCTATCTATCTATCTATCTCATATCTATCTATCTATCTATCTATCTATCTATCTCCTATCTATTTATCTCCTATCTATCTATCTATCTATCTATCTATCTATCTATCTATCTATCTATCTATCCATCTATCTATCTATCTATCTATCTATCATCTCATGTTTATCTATTTAAAATTAATAACTCTTTTCTAATAAATAATAATATATAATAATAAATTTATATAACGTTTTAATTTTTTAAAAAAATAATGAAAAAAAAATTATTCCACTACAGGAATTAATAATTCTGTACAAATATCATTGTAAGTTGTTTTGAGGATGTCACATATATGAAGATTCTGTTGCGTTGAGGGATTCATAGTTAATAAAATGTAAATGTAAAAGATCTTTTTAATATTTATTATTATTATTATTAATAATAATAACAATAATATTATAACTATTATCAGTAATATAATGTTCAATATAATCTATTGTATCACTATTATTATCAACATTAGTATTATGATTATTAATAGTGCAGAATACTCTTAGGACTCATAGGAGCGCTATCTATAAAACATAATGTAGAATTTTCTTAGGACTCCTAGGAACCTATGTATAAAACATGGTGTAGACCACTTTTAGGGCTCCTAGGAATCTCTGTATCCAATTTCTAGCTCTCTAAGGCAAACGTAGCCAAAGTTAAGTCAAAGTGACAGTGACATGTATGTCTATGGAAAAACAGATGATAAGCGGAGGAAACAAACTCAGAGTTTAACCATACACTGCGCTGACACTCACTTTTACGCATTTTCGCATTTGAAAGGTTTCAAAAATTATCCTTTTGTGGGGGGAAAGGTGTGTGTCTTTGTTTTTTTAGACACAATGGATATTATATTGTTAAAAACAATGGTTTTGTAGAAAAATTAGCCCCTTTCAATGGCTTGTTAGTGTTACAGGGGCTTATTGTTATTTGGGAGACATATTTGTGCCTGTGAGCCACTGAAAAAATGATGAATTTATTTTTCAAAATAAATAAATAAATAAAAGAAAAGCCACCAAAAATTATCCCGTAATGGGAGCAAATCATTTTTTTTTTTCACACCAACACTGTGGTGTAGTGGAATGTGAGGGTGGGCCAGGCCACGTCTTGTGTATCTAAGCCTCCCCTGAGTAATACTATCCATAAATAAATAAATAAATAAATAAATATGCTGCAGCTAATAGTAAGTTTTCTGTATCACCCAATTTGTTCACATCAATACTGCTCAGTAATTCAATATAATGTTCTATATGGTGATGCTGCTGAGTGAGTGAGAGAGTTAGGGAGCAGAATCTCCTGTTTTCTCCATGTACTGTCTATGGGAGACACCATAGAAGCTCGTCTATATCCACCAGCTCAGGAAGGAATGAGAAAAAGAGGGAGAGAGCCTGCAGAGAGGAAAACTGCCCAACACAAGTCATATAATGCCCAGAAATAGTGTTATTGCTCATGTACACATCCACAGCAGCTTATTCTGAAAAGTTATCTTAAAGATGATGTACAGACGCCTTAAGTCACTGCCTTGTGGTGTCACTCACTCTATATATATAATGTACATACAGAGGAGTGTGGGGGAAGTCTTTGTGAATTTGGAGGAGAAGCAGGAAGCACAGTAAGGTATAAACAGGAGGAAGGAGGAGGCGATGGGTGAAGCATAAAGAGTCTGATCTGGTCCTGAGACACCACGGAACATTCTGAGCTGTTACAATGTATCTTCTCTGCTCTCTTCTTTGGTTCTTGCCCTCATTCCTGGCTCAGTCCATTGTGCAGTCACCTCCAGCTCTGCTCACATACAAAGAGAGGAAGGTTAACCTGACATGCACAGTGCAGGGCACATCGGACCCCTTTATGTTCTGGTACAGACAGACGTCCTCTACTCCTCTGACCCGCATAGCCTATTCTACTGGGAAAAACTCTGTAGACGAAATGACAATCTCTCACTTTACTGCAGTGAGAATAAGCGAGTCAGAATTCAGCCTGAGCTCTGACAGTGTTCATGTAGACGATGCAGGAGCTTATTACTGTGCATGGAGTCACACAGCAGATGAGGTGGAGCTGGGAGTTATACAAAAACCTACCTCATATCTATCTATCTATCTATCTATCTATCTATCTATCTATCTATCTATCTATCTATTTTTCTATCTATCTATTTATCTATCTCATATCTATCTATCTATCTCATATCTATCTTTTTAATATCTATTTTTAATAAATAATAATAAATAATAATACATTTGTATAAGTTTTTATTTTAAGAAAATTTATTTAAAAAAATCAATTCCACCACAGGAATTAATCATTCTGAACAAATATCGTTGTAAATTATTTTGTGAGCATTTCACATATATGTAGATTGTGCTCTGTAGTGGGATTCATATTTAATAAAATGTATTTCATGTAAAACAGCTCTTTACTTTTGATGATTATTATTATTACGCTATTGATTACATGGTGCTGTGTAATAAGGACATCATGGCTGGTTATCAGGAGGACACTACATGTATGAGAAGATAACCCGACCACAATAAGGAGATCATGGCTGGTTATCAGGAGGATACTACATGTATGAGAAGATAACCTGACCACAATAAGGACAGCATGGCTGGTTATCAGGAGGGGACACTACATGTATGAGAAGATAACCCGACCACAATAAGGACATCATGGCTGGTTATCAGGAGGGGACACTACATGTATGAGAAGATAACCCGACCACAATAAGGACATCATGGCTGGTTATCAGGAGGGGACACTACGTGAGAGATAACCTGACCACAATAAGGACACATGGCTGGTTATCAGGAGGGACACTACATGTATGAGAAGATAACCTGACCACAATAAGGACATCATGGCTGGTTATCAGGAGGACACTACATGTATGAGAAGATAACCTGACCACAATAAGGACATCATGGCTGGTTATCAGGAGGGTCACTACATGTATGAGAAGATAACTCGACCACAATAAGGACATCATGGCTGGTTATCAGGAGGACACTACATGTATGAGAAGATAACCCAACCACAATAAGGACATCATGGCTGGTTATCAGGAGGACACTACATGTATGAGAAGATAACCCGACCACAATAAGGACATCATGGCTGGTTATCAGGAGAGGACACTACATGTATGAGAAGATAACCCGACCACAATAAGGACATCATGGCTGGTTATTAGGAGGACACTACATGTATGAGAAGATAACCTGACCACAATAAGGACATCATGGCTGGTTATCAGGAGGGACACTACATGTATGAGAAGATAACCCGACCACAATAAGGACATCGTGGCTGGTTATCAGGAGGGGCAATACATGTATGATAAGATAACCCGACCACAATAAGGACATCATGGCTGGTTATCAGGAGGGACACTACATGTATGAGAAGATAACTCGACCACAATAATCCTGTACAGTGTATATTATTACACTCTACAAGATCAGTTATAGTCCAGTATTATATTATTATTATTCTGAAAAGTCCCAGTTCAGAGAAAGATCCTTCATTCATGGTTGGAAGAGAATTAATAAGATGGTTAGAGAGAATTTACACTGCCATACAGACCCCTCATAATAAGGTCATTTGGTAACAATACTTACAACCCCATTATGATGGTAGATATAGGGTTGTAGTGGCCTTGAGGCAATTTCCCTATTTGCCTATGCTATAATCTTGCACAGTATTTTTTACACTTGGCCGCAGGATGTCAGTGTAAAGCAGAGTATATGTCATATATCTTTACACTAAGCTTGTGGTTTTATATGTACTATGTGTCTTTGAGGTAAGAGCAATGAGAGGAAGAGGAAGCAATGCTGTGTGGCGGGAGATAAAGAAGGCAATTTTATTTTTAATGGCCATGGTGTAAATGTGGAGGACTTCACTGTGATAGAGCAGCAGGTAAATGCAAAACTCTGCTGTCACCGCAGGACACTACTAAGTGGCAAACACTTAAAGTTAAAGTTGGTGGAAGAAGCCTCAACCCCCCTCCTCGAGGCCGTCCCAATAAAGCCGTATTATATTCCACCATTGTCAGTATTGTGTTTCCTGATGAGGTCAGAAAGGCGAAACTAGTTGGTAACAATTCTGATATATTTTATTTGCTAGATTTGTTAATATGTAGAGATGAGTGAAACAATTCATAGCAAACCGGGTATTTACAAAATTTCAAAATTTTTGGGATTTGTTGTCTGTGTAACCATGGACCACTATTATACTCTGGGAGAGATGGGGTTAAAAAATAATAAAATGCAGGTGAAAAGCAGCTATGTTATATATCAGTCATATCCTCCAATACAACTGCTTATGTCTGGTAGAAGATCCAGGTATAAAGAGTTTGTCCAGGAATTATAGGAAACTCAGGGGGGACGAGGTGGTGGCAACACAAAACAAAACAAAAAAGACGTACACAATTATCCGGAACGCTCCCTTGTACAATCCCAATCCCCTTTTCCTCCCGTGCCAGAAATTACCGGGCTGGAAGTGAAGAAGTTCACACGAATGCTGAGACCAGTGGCCCAATGGTCGCTGGAGAAGGACATGGTGTCATCAGTCATGGTGAGCCCCTCTGCTTCCGGTCTGGTAAGTTTAGGCACAAAAGGCATAGGGGACCTGGACTTCTACAGGGGTGGTCGTCTTAAAGAAGTTGGCTAGTATGGAAGACTAAAATGTGGTCTAGAAAAGGAGATGGTCTTCTCAAAGAGGTGGTCTTTTGAGAGGTTTTACTGTACTATACTGTGCACTGCATTGCTACTTCCTGTACACTTGACAAAGGGGAGATATCCCCGAAACGCGTAGTGTTTGGATTTAAATAAAGAGATTTTGGATATTATATATCTGGGTGAAGCGCGGTTCCTTCCTACTTGACCTAGACCTCCGGTTTGGAATTTGGTCCTCCTGTCTATACTGTGCAATAAGGATCTAATAATTTTTACATTTGTCTCATCTGGAGGAACACGAGACATGACTGATTCCCAGGACACCTTACAATGACATTCAGGCTGGAGGTCCTGATAATTCTCATTTCATCATATGTTCAGAGGAGACACAGATGTGAACCTCAGAGGAAGTAGGAGGAACAACTGACAACTACTGAAAGTAGGACACAAGTTATAAGTCTGTACACACAATGCAGAGTATCGCACGTATCTCCACCTCCTCTGATATGCTGATATTCCTTCTCTTCATTATATACTGTCCTTATTGCCTGGCTCAGTCCACCATATCCCAGAGTCCACCATTCCTCCTTGTCCGGCCAGGTGATCCAGTGACGCTGGAGTGCACTGTGAGTAATGCCGGGGTGCCTAATATGTACTGGTACCGACAAGGACAACTGGGTACTGGGATCCTCAAATTCATAACAATGTCTGTGACTGTGGGCTCGGTAGGTGAGCTGACACTCAAACAGTTCACACCTGAGAGAAATAATGGTTCAGATTTTACCCTGAGGACCAAGAATATTAGTGCCAGCGATGCTGGGATCTATTACTGCGCATGGAGTAGCACAGAGGGGCAAGTGGATGGGGCGGCCTTACAAAAACTGCCGTGTCTTTCCACTCTGTAAAGCAGCATGCCATGTATAATGAACCTTATATCCTGATATGTATTACAGGATTATATTCTTATCCATGTTAAGTGGTTACTCAGCAGAGTGCATCGGCTGATAAAGGTTACCAAATATCAGTGACAACTGCAGGGGGTGCACATGTAGGTCTGGAGCCCAACAGGACCCACTGCCACATAGAAAGATACTAGTGTTATAAGTCTGTACACTACAGGACCGCACCCTGTTACTCTGAGGTGCCAGTCAGGGGCCCGTCACTGACAGTCACTATTGTACACTAGTGTTATAAGTGGCACATGGTAGGTGGCAGGTGCATCAGAATCTAGGAGCTATAAATTACCAGTATATTATTGAATTGTTGTATATGTAACTCCCCTAATATATACATGTAACTTCTCCATAGACCCATAGTCTGCTTTATAGGCTATATTCAGTTTTACAGTCTATTTGTATTGCTTGATTAGAAAATTCCTACCATTTTGGGTATAAAACTCTTATGCAAACCTATGTGTCTCCATGGTGACAGACTACAATAGCCCTGTGTAGTCAGACCCATTTCACACCACTTAGGGTGCTACCTATAGCTCATACATCACTAATTTGTGATTTAGAATTAATTTCATATTCATCAGAGGATTCAATTAGTCTATTGTTTCCATTTTTCAAAAAAATTTAGTCTATGGTGTGTGTCTGTCTGAATGAGTGCAAGGAAGTGTCCATCTGTGAATGAGTCTAAGGTATGCATTGGTCTCTGAATAAGTCAAAGGGATATGTCTGTCTCTGAATAAGTCTAATGGATGTGTCTGTCTCTAAATAAGTCCATGAGGTTTACATGTCTCTGAAAAAGAGACTGAGGATGTGTCTGTCTCTGAATGAGTCTAAGGGATGAGTCTGTCTCTGAATGAGTCTAAGGGTTGTGTCTGTCTCTGAATGAGTCTAAGGGATGTGTCTGTCTCTGAATGAGTCTAAGGGTTGTGTCTGTCTCTGAATGAGTCTAAGGGTTGTGTCTGTCTCTGAATGAGTCTAAGGGTTGTGTCTGTCTCTGAATGAGACTAAGGGATGTGTCTGTCTCTGAATGAGTCTAAGGGATGTGTCTGTCTCTGAATGAGTCTAAGGAGTGTTTTTCTGTTATGAATGTCTATAATCAGTCTTTTTGATGAAGCAGCTCAGGGCACATTTGTTTGCATGTTATAGAGTACCCCAGATATATGCCCTAGCATTAATATGATAATAGATATTTAAGATTCACATTCTCTCCAAATTAAATGTTCTAAATTTTGCAAAACAAGCCGCTAATGGTTTAACTTGAAGCTCTTGGGCCCCAATACAAAATCTGTAATACTGTGCCATTTAGAATAGTGCTATACAGAAGGAGCTCTGGGGCCCCCTCATGTTTCAGGACCCGGTAATGACAGCTACCGCTGCACCGCCTATAGCTATGCCCCTGGTCTCTCACTGCAAACAGTAGGTGTCCCATTAGTATACAATAAGGGATATTTTAAGTAGTGTAGTAAAAGGCATGTATGTAGTGTGTGCACAGGCAGAAAGGGGCAACATTTCACTAGATTCATCAAAATGTAGCTCCAACCAGAAAAGAGTTAATTCTACAGTTTTTTGCATGTGGGACAATTCACTTCCTCTGCAATGGGGTTTGTTGACTTCGGTCCTGAAGCCGCATTGTCACTATGTCTCCTGTACACAAGCTCCTGCTCTGTCTGCTTATCCCAGTATGTAAGTATCTGAAAGGAGTAAAACTAATTTCACTATGGTAAGTAGTCACTATGGAGGCTGCCACTAGTCTGACTGTTCAAGAGGCAACACAACTAGAATGTGCCTTAAAGGGGTTTTCTGTTAGTTGATGCATGGCATCTCAACTGGATCTGTCATAATAGTCTTATAGGTCAGAGTACAACCATGAAGTTATGATTTAAAGTCCCCATTCACAGTTAAAGGGATATTCCGGCCACAACCAGTTACCCCCTTTATACAGGATAGGGGGTATCTTGCTAATCAGTGAAGGTCCAACCACTGAGAACTGGGATGTTTTGTATCCCAGTTTGAATGTAGACGCAGATCTGAAACAATGGGTCGGAAAGGCAAAAAATTCTAATTCTAGTGATGGGTCCAAGCAGTTGGACCTCACTGATCAGCAAGTTACGCCCTTATCCTGTGGCCACAAATATAATAGGCATGGACTCAACCACTCCAATTGGTAATACTTTTAAGTCATATCCAAAGGAGATCCAGTGGTGTCACTTTCTTTTTGGGGAGTTTTCCAACAATATACCCTTGATATGCCTTAAATATCCAATCTGTGGACATCTGACCACTTGCACATCCAAACGATCATCAAAGAAAATCTCAGAGATTGATAGAGGATGATATGTCCAGGTCTCCTCAAACCTATGGAGATCTGATGTATCCCTCACTATATTGGAGTTGGACTGGTGATGCCATGGAATTCTTGGTATGCTAAGCCCATAATTGTCAAAGAGGGCAAAGAGGTCTATAGCAGGGCATGTGCCACCAATCTTATTACCTCTTCTACTGTACAGTATGTGCTTCATAATCCAAAACTGACTATATTATTTGTACAGGTCTTGCTGAGAAAGCCACCATTGTGCAAACACCCCAAGTACTTGTAGTCAACGTTAGCTCAGAAGCTCTTCTAGACTGCGCACAGGTGACAACGGACCACAACTTCATGTACTGGTACCACCAGAGAGGCAACCAGGGACTGAAGCTCATTGCCTTCTTACAGAGGGACACGTCACCAAATTATGAGGCTGACCAAGAAGATCACTATGAGATAGGAGCAAAAAGTGGACACAAGCACAGCTACCTAAAAGTCAAGTCAGCGACATCCAACACCCAGGGGGTTTATTTCTGTGCTTCAAGTCTAGCACAGTGACACAGAAGACTGCAGGGCTTTGATGTAACCTCAAACAATAAGGAGAATTATCAGTCAGCGGCATTAAGCTAAGATCAGTCTTGCAAAACAAGAGGAATATCAAAAATATTAGATACAGACTCTCAGTCAATAAGTCAATATATGACTAGGAGGGGCAGCAGGAAGCACAATCTAAAATATCATATATTATCTAAAGCAGAGGTCTCGATCTGTCCAACTGGTGCAAGACTATAGACCCAGCATTAAAAAGTAGCCCAAATGTAAGCATGTTCTTGGTCTAAAACCACAAATTTTTGTTAATGGGCTTGTCCCACAATTAAATATCCTAACATTATAATTTATTATTCTGGGATATTGTCCTGTACCCCAAATGTCAGTGTATCATTGTCCTCTATCCCAAATATCAGGTTTTCATTGCCCTGTATCCCAAGTGTCAGCCTGTCATTATTGTGTACCCCAAGTGTCAGCCTGTCATTATCCTGTACCCCAAGTGTCAGCCTGTCATTATCCTGTACCCCAAGTGTCAGCCTGTCATTATCCTGTACCCCAAGTGTCAGCCTGTCATTATCCTGTACCCCAAGTGTCAGCCTGTCATTATCCTGTACCCCGAGTGTCAGCCTGTCATTATCCTGTACCCCGAGTGTCAGCCTGTCATTATCCTGTACCCCGAGTGTCAGCCTGTCATTATCCTGTACCCGAAGTGTCAGTCTGTCATTATCCTGTACCCCAAGTGTCAGCCTGTCATTATCCTGTACCCCGAGTGTCAGCCTGTCATTATCCTGTACCCCGAGTGTCAGCCTGTCATTGTCCTGTACCCCAAGTGTCAGCCTGTCATTATCCTGTACCCCGAGTGTCAGCCTGTCATTATCCTGTACCCCAAGCATCAGCCTGTCATTATCCTGTACCCCGAGTGTCAGCCTGTCATTATCCTGTACCCCGAGTGTCAGCCTGTCATTATCCTGTACGCAAAGTGTCAGCCTGTCATTATCCTGTACCCCAAGTGTCAGCCTGTCATTATCCTGTACCCCGAGTGTCAGCCTGTCATTATCCTGTATCCTGAGTGTCAGCCTGTCATTATCCTGTAACCCGAGTGTCAGCCTGTCATTATCCTGTACCCCGAGTGTCAGCCTGTCATTATCCTGTACCCCGAGTGTCAGCCTGTCATTGTCCTGTACCCCAAGTGTCAGCCTGTCATTATCCTGTACCCCGAGTGTCAGCCTGTCATTATCCTGTACCCCAAGCATCAGCCTGTCATTATCCTGTACCCCGAGTGTCAGCCTGTCATTATCCTGTACCCCGAGTGTCAGCCTGTCATTATATGGCACCCCAAGTGTAAGTGTGTCATAGTCATGTACTCCAAGTGTGACATTCACAATTTATAGGAACACTGCAGATTCACTATCCAGATCTTATTCCATCTCATGCATAATATAAAGAATCAAACACATGTGAGCAGTGAAGGATTAATTCTGTTGTTTTTGTATTCAGAGGTTTGACTTCCGCCCCTATGATATTGTTTGGTGCTGTAGACTCTACAGCATCATTGTCACCATGTCTCCTCTACTGAGGTTTATACTATATCTGCTCATCCCAGTCTGTAAGTTATATTATGGGAATGGAAGTTTTTTCATCAGCCTGAAGCTGTGGGGTTAGGTTCACAACCCAAGGTCCAAGTCCATAGAAGGAAAAAGCAGGAGATGAGGTGGGACCTTTTGGTTCCCAATAGTTCTTCACATTATCGTTGAACGTTTAGAGCTGTTTTGGAAGCTTCTTGTCATCTCATGAGGTTCTTCATCTTCTGGAACTTTGTTTAAGTTATTATATCCTAACACATTTATGGTGTCATCTGTCTCCAGGTCTCGCTCAGGAGGTCACCATCATCCAAACACCACAAGCTATCATAACACATATTGGTATGGAAGTTAAGATAGACTGCAGGCAGGTGACGACAGAACATGACTACATGAGCTGGTACCACCAAGGGGTCAACAAGAGAGAGGGACTAAAATTAATAGCTTCAAAGATACTGGATGAGGCAACTATTGAAGATGGCTACAAAGATCTCTATGAGGTCAAAGGCAAAGAAGGGAAAAAACATATCGACCTGAAGATAAAGAATATGACAGCCCAAATTCAGGGGATTTATTTCTGTGCTTCGAGCACACAGTGACACACAAGATCTGGAGGGCTTTGAAAAAACCTCTAGTTATAATAAGAGGCAGGAACTTCAGATCAAAGATGAGCATAGAAACCGAAAACCGAGCAAAAACAATTCAAATATATAAACCATGACAAACACGATAGTCACCATGTGGGGGCAACACCGACTGCAATATACAATACTAGAACAATAAGAGTAAACTGAGATATTATTTTTTTAACTATTTAATGCCAATAGGGATGCAATGAATAGAGATACAGTACACAAGTGTTACTACCGAGAAGGACGTGAACAAGTCGTGTATCTCTGTTCCATTGTCCTGTACGCCAAATGTTAGTGTGTCATTATCCTGTACTCCAAGTGTCAATATCAATGTGTCATATTCAGATCTCACATGTCAGTGTGTCATTATTCCAGTATAAGAACCTATAGATTAATGGCAGTATAAATGGGCTATGCCCTTAGTCTCCTGAGGGTCCAAATTCATTATCCTTAAATCCCTCTTCCCCATGTGTGTCATTGTTTTGTCCCCCCATATTCTGATGTCCACGTAGAGGCAACAGCCACGATCATTTGTGACAATAACTTCACTATTCAGATCTTATTCCATCTCATGCGTAATACAAATAATATACTTCATATGTTCAGTGAAGGGTTAATTTGACTGTTTTTGTATTGAGGGTTTCGACTTCCGCCCTTATGATAGTGCTTGGTGCACTAAACTCTACAGCGTCATTGTCACCATGTCTCCTCTACAGAAGCTTATTCTCTA
Organism: Leptodactylus fallax; assembly: GCA_947044405.1. Taxonomy (NCBI): domain Eukaryota; kingdom Metazoa; phylum Chordata; class Amphibia; order Anura; family Leptodactylidae; genus Leptodactylus; species Leptodactylus fallax. Next base: position 326,472 of record CAMRHE010000536.1, read on the forward strand.
TCTGCTCATCCCAGTCTGTAAGTTATAGGGGGGAAAGGAAGTTTTATTGGTATAGAAAAGCTCTGGGATTAGGTCCATAGAAAGAGCCGATGTGGTGGGACCTAATGATTCTCAACAATCCAATAATTTCTCAGACAATGAGAGTTATCAGAGCTGTCTTGGTGTTAATTGTCATCTCATGAAGTTCCTCATGTTCTGGAACCAGGGTAAAGTTATCATATCCTAACACATTTATGATGTCATATGTCTCCAGGTCTCGCCCAGGAGGCCACCATCGTCCAGACCCCCCAGGCTATCATAAACCAAGCTGGTACAGAAGCTGAGATAGACTGCGAGCAGGTGACAACGGACCATAACTACATGTACTGGTACCACCAAAAGGTCAATGAGGGACCTAAGTTAATAGCCTACATGTTTATGGAGGAGACAACCTACGAAGATAAAAATAACAATCTCTATGAGATGGGCAGAAAAGAAGGGAAAAAAAAAATCCAGCTACCTGAAAATCAAGTCTCCTCTGACAGACCAAGTTCAAGGAATTTATTTCTGCGCTTCAAGCCAAGCACAGTGACACAGAAGACCTGGAGGGCTTTGTAATAACCTCAACTTATAATAAGAGGCAGGAACCTCAGATCAAAGTGTAGAAACCAAAAACCGAGCAAAAACAACAGTACTCAAGAACAATGCCGTAAGAATAAGTCAGAGCAAGAGTCTCTGCTTCATTATCCTGTACCCCCAGTGTCAGCCTGTCATTATCCTGTACCCCCAGTGTCAGCCTGTCATTATCCTGTACCCCGAGTGTCAGCCTGTCATTATCCTGTACCCCAAGTGTCAGCCTGTCATTATCCTGTACCCTGAGTGTCAGCCTGTCATTATCCTGTACCCCAATTGTCAGCCTGTCATTGTCCTGTACCCCCAGTATCATCTTGTCATTATCATGTACCCCAAGGGTCAGCCTGTCATTATCCTGTACCCCCAGTATCATCTTGTCATTATCCTGTACCCCAAGTGTCAGCCTGTCATTATCCTGTACCCCCAGTATCATCTTGTCATTATCCTGTACCCCAAGTGTCAGTCTGTCATTATCCTGTACCCCCAGTGTCAGCCTGTCATTATCCTGTACCCCGAGTGTCAGTCTGTCATTATCCTGTACCCCGAGTGTCAGCCTGTCATTATCCTGCACCCCGAGTGTCAGCCTGTCATTATCCTGTACACCGAGTGTCAGCCTGTCATTATCCTGTACCCCAAGTGTCAGCCTATCATTATCATGTACCCCAAGTGTCAGCCTGTCATTAATCTGTACCCTGAGTGTCAGCCTGTCATTATCCTGTACCCCGAGTGTCAGCCTGTCATTATCCTGTACCCCGAGTGTCAGCCTGTCATTATCCTGTACCCCCAGTGTCAGTCTGTCATTATCCTGTACCCCCAGTATCAGCCTGTCATTATCCTGTACCCCCAGTGTCAGCCTGTCATTATCCTGTACCCCCAGTATCAGCCTGTCATTATCCTGTACCCCCAGTGTCAGCCTGTCATTATCCTGTACCCCGAGTGTCAGCCTGTCATTATCCTGTACACCGAGTGTCAGCCTGTCATTATCCTGTACCCCAAGTGTCAGCCTGTCATTATCATGTACCCCAAGTGTCAGCCTGTCATTAATCTGTACCCTGAGTGTCAGCCTGTCATTATCCTGTACCCCGAGTGTCAGCCTGTCATTATCCTGTACCCCGAGTGTCAGCCTGTCATTATCCTGTACCCCCAGTGTCAGTCTGTCATTATCCTGTACCCCCAGTATCAGCCTGTCATTATCCTGTACCCCCAGTGTCAGCCTGTCATTATCCTGTACCCCCAGTGTCAGCCTGTCATTATCCTGTACCCCCAGTATCAGCCTGTCATTATCCTGTACCCCCAGTGTCAGCCTGTCATTATCCTGTACCCCCAGTGTCAGCCTGTCATTATCCTGTACCCCGAGTGTCAGCCTGTCATTATCCTATACCCCCAGTGTCAGTCTGTCATTATCCTGTACCCTGAGTGTCATCCTGTCATTATCCTGTACCCCCAGTGTCAGCCTGTCATTATCCTGTACCCCCAGTGTCAGCCTGTCATTATCCTGTACCCCGAGTGTCAGCCTGTCATTATCCTGTACCCCGAGTGTCAGCCTGTCATTATCCTGTACCCCCAGTGTCAGCCTGTCATTATCCTGTACCCCCAGTATCAGCCTGTCATTATCCTGTACCCCCAGTGTCAGCCTGTCATTATCCTGTACCCCGAGTGCTAGCCTGTCATTATCCTGTACCCCAAGTGTCAGCCTGTCATTATCCTGTACCCTAAGCGTGACATTCACAATTTATAGGAACACTGCAGATTCACTATCCAGATCTTATTCCATTTCATGCATAATATAAAGAATCAAACACATGTGAGCAGTGAAGGGTTAATTCAGTTGTTTTTGTATTCAGAGGTTTGACTTCCGCCCCTATGATATTGTTTGGTGCTGTAGACTCTACAGCATCATTGTCACCGTGTCTCCTCTACTGAGGTTTATACTATATCTGCTCATCCCAGTCTGTAAGTTATATTATGGGAATGGAAGTTTTTTCATCAGCCTGAAGCTGTGGGGTTAGGTTCACAAGGTCCAAGGTCCAAGTCCATTGAAGGAAAGAGCAGGAGATGAGGTGGGAGCTTTTGGTTCCCAATAGTTCTTCACATTATCGTTGAAAGTTTAGAGTTGTTTTGGTAGCTTCTTGTCATCTCATGAGGTTCTTCATCTTCTGGAACTTTGTTATTATATCCTAACACATTTATGGTGTCATCTGTCTCCAGGTCTTGCTCAGGAGGTCACCATCATCCAAACACCACAAGCTATCATAACACATATTGGTATGGAAGTTACGATAGACTGCAGGCAGGTGACGACAGACCATGACTACATGAGCTGGTACCACCAAGGGGTCAACAAGAGAGAGGGACTAAAATTGATAGCTGTAAAGGTAGGGGATGAGGCAACTATTGAAGATGGCTACAAAGACCTGTATGAGGTCAAAGGCAAAGAAGGGAAAAAACACATCGACCTGAAGATAAAGAATCTGACAGCCCAAATTCAGGGGATTTATTTCTGTGCTTCGAGCACACAGTGACACACAAGATCTGGAGGGCTTTGAAAAAACCTCTAGTTATAATAAGAGGCAGGAACTTCAGATCAAAGATGAGCATAGAAACCGAAAACCGAGCAAAAACAACTCAAATATATAAACCATGACAAACACGAAAGTCACCATGTGGGGGCAACACCGACTGCAATACACAATACTAGAACAATAAGAGTAAACTGAGGGGTAGGTGATTATTTTTTAACTATTTAATGCCAATAGGGATGCAATGAATAGAGATACAGTACACAAGTGTTACTACCGAGAAGAAGGATGTGAACAAGTCGTGTATCTCTGTTCCATTGTCCTGTACTCCAAATGTTAGTGCGTCATTATCCTGTACTCCAAGTGTCAATATCAATGTGTCATATTCAGATCTCACATGTCAGTGTGTCATTATTCCAGTATAAGTCCCTATAGATTAATGGCAGTATAAATGGGCTATGCCCTTAGTCTCCTGAGGGTCCAAATTCATTATCCTTGAATCCCTCTTCCCCATGTGTGTCATTGTTTTATCTCCCAGTCCTGAGGCACAACAACCATTCTGATAGAATATGTGCCCACGTAGAGGCGACAGCCACGATCATTTGTGACAATAACTTCACTATTCAGATCTTATTCCATCTCATGCATAACAAAGAATAAACCTTGTGTTCAGTGAAGGGTTAATTTGGCTGTTTTTGTATTGAGGGTTTCGACTACCGCCCTAAGATAGTGTTTGGTGCACTAAACTCTACCACGTCATTGTCACCATGTCTCCTCTACAGAAGCTTATTCTCTATCTGCTCATCCCAGTCTGTAAGTTATAGGGGGGGAATGGAAGTTTTATTGGTATACAAAAGCTCTGGGATTAGGTCCATAGAAAGAGCCTGTCATTATCCTGTACCCCGAGTGTCAGCCTGTCATTATCCTGTACCCTGAGTGTCAGCCTGTCATTATCCTGTACCCCGAGTGTCAGCCTGTCATTATCCTGTACCCTGAGTGTCAGCCTGTCATTATCCTGTACCCCCAGTGTCAGCCTGTCATTATCCTGTACCCCGAGTGTCAGCCTGTCATTATCCTGTACCCCCAGTGTCAGCCTGTCATTATCCTGTACCCCCAGTGTCAGCCTGTCATTATCCTGTACCCAAAGTGTCAGCCTGTCATTATCCTGTACCCCGAGTGTCAGCCTGTCATTATCCTGTACCCCGAGTGTCAGCCTGTCATTATCCTGTACCCCGAGTGTCAGCCTGTCATTATCCTATACCCCCAGTGTCAGCCTGTCATTATCCTGTACCCCCAGTGTCAGCCTGTCATTATCCTGTACCCCCAGTGTCAGCCTGTCATTATCCTGTACCCAAAGTGTCAGCCTGTCATTATCCTGTACCCCGAGTGTCAGCCTGTCATTATCCTGTACCCCGAGTGTCAGCCTGTCATTATCCTGTACCCCGAGTGTCAGCCTGTCATTATCCTGTACCCCCAGTATCAGCCTGTCATTATCCTGTACCCCCAGTGTCAGCCTGTCATTATCCTGTACCCCGAGTGTCAGCCTGTCATTATCCTGTACCCCCAGTGTCAGCGTGTCATTATCCTGTACCCCGAGTGTCAGCCTGTCATTATCCTGTACCCCCAGTGTCAGCCTGTCATTATCCTGTACCCCGAGTGTCAGCCTGTCATTATCCTGTACCCAAAGTGTCAGCCTGTCATTATCCTGTACCCCGAGTGTCAGCCTGTCATTATCCTGTACCCCCAGTGTCAGCCTGTCACTATCCCGTACCCCGAGTGTCAGCCTGTCATTATCCTGTACCCCAAGTGTCAGCCTGTCATTATCCTGTACCCTGAGTGTCAGCCTGTCATTATCCTGTACCCAAAGTGTCAGCCTGTCATTATCCTGTACCCCAAGTGTCAACCTGTCATTATCCTGTACCCCGAGTGTCAGCCTGTCATTATCCTGTACCCCGAGTGTCAGCCTGTCATTGTACTGCACCCCAAGTGTCAGCCTGTCATTATCCTGTACCCTGAGTGTCAGCCTGTCAATATCCTGTACCCCGAGTGTTAGCCTGTCATTATCCTGTACCCCAAGTGTCAGCCTGTCATTATCCTGTACCCCGAGTGTCAGCCTGTCATTATCCTGTACCCCAAGTGTCAGCCTGTCATTATCCTGTACCCCGAGTGTCAGCCTGTCATTATCCTGTACCCCGAGTGTCAGCCTGTCATTATCCTGTACCCCGAGTGTCAGCCTGTCATTATCCTGTACCCCGAGTGTCAGCCTGTCATTATCCTGTACCCCGAGTGTCAGCCTGTCATTATCCTGTACCCCGAGTGTCAGCCTGTCATTATCCTGTACCCCGAGTGTCAGCCTGTCATTATCCTGTACCCCGAGTGTCAGCCTGTCATTGTCCTGTATCCTGAGTGTCAGTTTCGTTCTGTCACATAACAAGTCCCATTTCCATTCCCATGCACAATACACACATGTATAAAGTAGAGCTCTACTTGCAGACCACACCCCATAATATTAACTCCTCCTCCTTTTTCCGATAATCCTCTTCACTCACTCTTACAACCTCATATCCAGGTATATCCAGGGCAAATCTGTAACAAGACCCCAACATACTGTACTTGTGGCACTTATGAGCCTGGTGTCTTTGTATGTGACTGGGGGTCTTTAGATCCCCTCTGGTACAAGGTCCTGGGTGTGACCGCTGACTCTTCACCCCCTATAGCTAAGCTAGCTGTAAGATACTGATAGAAGGTTCTTTGCTTAGGAAATTTTGTTTTAGCTAAAGATTTGATACAAAGAATGTCTCCTACTCTGTAGACTTTGCATGGCCATGATCTGCCAAGGGAGCTGTAATATTACATTTATCCTGCAGAGGGTGCTATAGGAGAAATGTTCCTCCTCTCATAGTTTTTTATCTTGCAGCAATCAAATGATTACCAGTAGGTTCTCCAGGGCAGGTCTAGATGTCACAGCCCTGTTAGACATTGCAGGTGGGGCATTTCACTGCTATGGTATAGATCAGTATCTCTTAAGGTTCTGAGCAGATTGTCTCAGCATGTCTTCTACACAATGGCTCCTATTCTGTGCACTTATTCCTATCTGTAAGTATCACTTACTGTACTGTAGGCCTAATGCAATATTATAATGTTGCATTAGATTATATATCAGTGGCTCTCCAGCTGCATGACTACAATTCCCAGCGTGCCCTGACAGCTGCAGCCTGGGGGCAATAGATAACCAATAGATAGAAAACCAAAGGTTATTATCTTTCACTTCTTCATCATGGTTCTTTGCAGGTCTGACCCAGAAAATTTCCATCAGCCAGGATCCCCCACTACTTCTAGGAAATGTCAGCTCTGAAGTGGTAATGAGCTGTAAGCAGCTGAATACTGACTACGACTACATGTACTGGTATTACCACAGCAGGGGGCAGGGGCTCAGGCTGGTCACCTACATGCTGAGGGGAAATAATCCCAACTATGAAGAAGGCTACAAGGCTGGCTACGAAATGACCAGGACGAGTGGAGACAAACACAGTACTCTGAGTATTAAGTCTCCTGCAGCCAAGGATCAGGGGGTTTACTTCTGTGCCTCCAGTGATGCACGGTGACACAAAGAGCCTGAAGGCTTTGATGTAACCTCAGTACCCAATAATAATGGGAGAAATCAGCCGACACCTCAGGAAGAACAATAGTCATACAGAAACACTGGGGTGTCACCAAAAATAACAGGGTGCCATTGTACAGTACACAAAGTATCAGTTTACAATAGAAAGACAAATTCATAAATATATAACTGTCACATAGATTCATAAATAGACAGACGATAGATACATATGAGATAGATAGATATGAGTAGATAGATAGATAGATAGATAGATAGATATGAGCTAGATAGATATGAGATAGATAGATAGATATGAGATAGATAGATATGAGATAGATAGTAGATAGATAGATAGATAGATAGATAGATAGATATGAGCTAGATAGATATGAGATAGATATGAGATAGATAGATATTAGACATATAGATATGGGTAGATAGATAGATAGATAGATAGATAGATAGATAGATATGAGCTAGATAGATAGATAGATGAGATAGATAGATAGTAGATAGATAGATAGATAGATAGATAGATAGATATGAGATAGATATGAGATAGATATGAGATAGATAGATAGATAGATAGATATGAGATAGATAGATAGATAGATAGATAGATAGATATGAGATAGATAGATAGATAGATAGATAGATATGAGATAGATATGAGATAGAGATATAGATAGATATGAGATAGATAGATATTAGACATATAGATATGGGATAGATAGATAGATAGATAGATAGATAGATATGAGATAGATAGATATTAGACATATAGATATGAGATAGATAGATAGATAGATAGATAGATATGAGATAGATATGAGATAGATAGATAGATATGAGCTAGATAGATATGAGATAGATAGATATGAGATAGATAGATAGATAGATAGATAGATATGAGATAGATAGATATGAGATAGATAGATAGATAGATATGAGATAGATAGATATTAGACATATAGATATGGGATAGATAGATAGATATGAGATAGATAGATATGAGATAGATAGATAGATAGATAGATAGATAGATATGAGATAGATATGAGATAGATAGATAGATAGATAGATAGATAGATAGATAGATATGAGATAGATAGATAGATATGAGCTAGATAGATAGATAGATATGAGATAGATAGATAGATAGATAGATAGATAGATATGAGATAGATATGAGATAGATATGAGATAGATAGATAGATAGATATGAGATAGATAGATAGATAGATAGATAGATATGAGATAGATAGATAGATAGATAGATATGAGATAGATATGAGATAGAGATATAGATAGATATGAGATAGATAGATATTAGACATATAGATATGGGATAGATAGATAGATAGATAGATAGATAGATAGATATTAGATAGATAGATATGAGATATATAGATAGATAGATAGATAGTAGATAGATAGATAGATAGATAGATAGATAGATAGATAGATAGATATGAGATAGATAGATAGATATGAGCTAGATAGATATGAGATAGATAGATATGAGATAGATAGATAGATAGATAGATATGAGATAGATAGATATGAGATAGATAGATAGATAGATATGAGATAGATAGATATTAGACATATAGATATGGGATAGATAGATAGATATGAGATAGATAGATATGAGATAGATAGATAGATAGATATGAGATAGATGAGATAGATAGATAGATAGATAGATAGATAGATAGATAGATAGATACTATAGCTGTTTAGTGCTCAGTATATAAGTCACCCCTTGTGGTGGGTTCAGGTAACTATTATTCTATCTTGTAACATGACATTGTATTCAGGGAGGTGGGTGATTTGGACCCTGTATTTTTTATGCATTCTCATAATACCTTCTGCAATTTGCAAACTTCTGCCTTCACCATTGCGACCACTAGGTGGGGCTATACAATATTGCACTGCTTGTGCCTGAAATCTTTTTTTCTTTTTCTCTGCAGACTACCCATCATGGTATAACATCAGTGATCATTGTCTCATAGGAGCAGAGAGATCACCATCACAAGTCATGTCCTCCATACTGAGATTCCTATTCTGCTGGTCTCTTCCAGTCTGTAAGTATTAGGCGGTAGTATATTAAACTACTAAATCTGTTCACCCTGAACCCGGCCATGGTGTCAGCCTTCTCCTTAATGAAACAACCATAATGATCTAAATGAATATATAACATTGTATTCCTATAGCTTGAGTAATAAGATCAGTAATGGCCGTTACTTCCTTCTATGCAGGTTTGGCCCAAAAAGTCACCATCACTCAAACCCCTCAATTCCTTATAGGAAAGGTCCATTCTGAAGTGGTGATGAGCTGTAAGCAGCTGACTACAGACCATGAGATGATGTACTGGTATTACCACAGCAGGGGGCAGGGGCTGAAGCTGGTCATCTCCATGCTGAGGGGAGATAAGCCCACCTATGAAGAAGGCTACAAGGCTGGCTACGAAATGAACAGGACGAATGGAGACAAACACAGTACTCTGAGTATTACGTCTCCTGCAGCCAAGGATCAGGGGGTTTACTTCTGTGCCTCCAGTGATGCACGGTGACACAAAGAGCCTGAAGGCTTTGATGTAACCTCAGTACCCAATAATAATGGGAGAAATCAGCCGACACCTCAGGAAGAACAACAACCGCCCACACAAGTGTGATACAAAGTGACAGAAAGTCAAAGCATCAGCAAAAAGTGTACAAGGCAAGATAAAGAAAGGAATGAAAGTATTTAAAAATAGTCCAAAAGACATAAAGTATAAAAACAAGATAAAAGTATAACAAAAAAGTACAAAAAACTAAAGTAAAGAAAGATATAAATGTATGAAATATATAAAAAAATATAACAATAAAGGATAAAAGACAAAAATAAAGAAAGGTAGAAACGGCTGAAATATATAAAAGTATTAATAAAATTATAAAAATGTAAAAGTATCAAAATAAAAGACCAAAAATTAAAGAAACAGGCTAAAAATTTAAGTATAACAAAAAATTATAAAAGACAAAAGTAAAGAAAGGTAGGAAAGTATGAAATATATAAAAATATAAAAAATAAAGTAGGATAAAATGTAACAAAAAGGTATCAAAGACATCCAATAACCTTAACGATAGGTCTGAATGCTTTGATGTAACCTCAGTACCCATTAGTAATGACAGAAGTTCAGGTAGAACATCGACCGCCCACTCAAATGTTACACAAAGTATCAGAAAATCAAAGTATCGGCAAAATGTGTAAAAGTTAAGTATAAAAGTATAAAATACATAAAAACATAAAAAATAAAAAAAAAAGTATTAAAATACGATTAAAAATAACAAAATATCAGAAAAAAGCATAAGAGACAAAAATAAAGGAAGGTATAAAAGTATAAAAAATGGTATCAAAGACTAGAAAAGTATAAAAATAGGCTAAAAAAAATAATAAAGTATAACAAAAAGTATAAAAAACAAAAACAAAGAGAGATATAAATGTATGAAATATATAAAAATGTATAAAAGACAAAAGATAAGAAGGGTTTAAAACGATATAAATATATAAATAAATATATAAAAAAGGATAAGACATAAAAGTGTTAGAATAAGTTATGGGTAGATCACTCTCCAAACATGACATCAAGTATAGATCGAAAGGCTCCATCTTACACCCTAATAGAGAATATTATTGGGGATCCTTCATAGACTTCCATCTCTCGCTCCGGAGGACCTGCTACATCCAGTCATTACATGGACAGCTCATTGCCTCCAGCAAAAACCATGTCATTTTTCTAATTGTCCTACAGGGGCACTACAGGAAAGTAAATACATTCTGCCATGTGCCAGTAGATTAGAGCTGATCAGTAGTAGAGATGGGCAAAGTGCTTCAGCGTGAGCCAGGTTCGACCCAAATATCCCAAATTTTTTGTTTTTTAACCAAACTAAACAATTTGGGATTCGTCTCGGATTAAATAAAATGGCCATCATAAGGGGATGTGAAGAATAATAAAATAAGACATATACTCCCCTTCCCTCAACTCTTTTGGGCCTCCTCATGGCATCCGGTGCTCTCCTGGTGATGTCATGCGCCCAGGGTCACCACTGAGGCCTTTGATTGGACCACAGTGGTGACATGGGCACGCCAAGCATCATGATGTCACTGAGGAGACCAAGGGAGACCATCAGGTGCCACGAGGAGGCCCAAAAGAGGTGAGGGAAAGTGAGTTTAAATGTTTTTTATTTTCTTCACCTTCCTTGGGCCTCCACCTTTGAAGAGAGTATAATAAAAAACTCAAGCCACCTAAACCCAAAAGGAAACAAATCTAGAGAGGTTCACCCATCTCTAATCAGTAGGGATTCCCACAACAATAGACCCTGTGACCATTCATCAGGAGATCCTTCTAACAATTTTTTTTTGTTTGTACCTGTTTTTCAGAATGAAAATAAGAATACATCGAAGAAAAATCTACAGAAGAAATGACCAAATCTTGAGTCCCCAAGAGGTCAAACCAAAACTGAAGAACTGATACAATGTATCATGCCTCAAGGATTCAAAGAACCCCAAATAGGGGCTTCCTGTGTCATGCTCCTCCCCCTTGGTCATGACCTGAGGCAGAACGGGATATTTCAATTTGCCTGAAGTTATGGTAAGATTGTAGGGAGAGCAATTCTTTTAAGAACTGAAATTCCCTTTTCCATGTTTGTAACTTTGATGCCGCATCTGCCTACACATCCAATGAGAAGAAATCCAGGGATCGAACCTCCATGGTGCTCCTTTGATTCTGACACCATCAATGGGACATAGACCATATGGAAATCATGTACAAAGGAACACTCCGGGCAAAGCTGATACACTGTGTTACTCCTACAGTAGTCCTGGTCCCCAGAGAGTGGTGCAAAAAACAGCGATTGTGCCCGTGTCATGTCCACCCCCCGGGTCCTGCACTAGGCCTATTATAGAGCAGCTTTGCTTAGAGTTTTGTTCCATTGCCAAGATATTGTCATTTTTCTCAATATGCAAATGAGCCCTTTGGAGCTGTGGGGGAAATACCGCTTACCTCTTTGGAGCAATGGCAACAACCTCAGTGCTCCAAAGAGCTCATTTGGTGATATCTCGGTTATAAAGGGGAAAACACTGTTTGATTCAGGACTGGGTTGATATTTGGGGTTCTGGACTCCCTTTAAGATCACTCATAGACTTACATGACTCCACTTGACTTCAATATGGAGCACATATCAATATCATTCACATCAGTCTACAGAGGAACTTTATCTCACACTCGGACAAATTTCATAAGACATCCATTTACCTATCAGAATCTTACTTAACCTATCAAAAACCCAAATGAGAAATATAAATAATAGAGAGAGACTTTACTCCAGGCATCTACGGGACATGCTGGCCCAGTTGGCCCAGTATTTATCAGACTAGCTCACCATAGTACCAGAAGATCCTCCAGTTGGCCCAGACTCTAACACAGTGATGGTCCAGCAGAAGACAACCACATGTGTAGGGTACTATAGTCTATATTCTAGGGGTTGTTGGAGGGTGCGCCCCAGAATCATCTTATCTGGAGAACCCAATGAATCTGGGTCCAACACTTCAACTATGTGTATAGCTTTCTATACCTATCTACGATGTCCAGTATATGCTGAGCTTTGGTTATTGTACTATTATAGAGTTATTGCATTTCCAATGTAAAAAAAAACAATGTTTTGTACAATAAATATCTCTCGCTGTAGGTTTTATGTTCTATACGTGGATCTATATTGGTTTGTTTTTACACCTGCTGTAAACCACATGACGTGAGAATCAAGTGCAACATGAGAAAATGGAGCACAACAGGGGCTGAAGTCATAGGATGTGGGCACTGCGTCTATGACGTGTGGATGTTTTTGCAGCTGTGTGTTGTGTAGTGCAGCACAATAGTAGTACAGTAGGTCACCGCACACAACTGTGACCCAAATATACTCCGATACAATCTCACACCTGAGAGGTCAGCACTAACACAAATACTGTTATTTCCTTCAGATCTACTCATTTTTGCACTAAACTTATGTTATGTGCTTATTTTATGTAGAAGAACAAAACGGAGGGGTATAGAGGAGCCACCAACTGACCCAATAATGGGTCCCAAATGCATTAGCAATAGACAACACCATTTGGAGGTGACTTTGGAGCAATCACTTCCTAGTAGTCTCTATTACTTATGGGCTGCTCCACAAATACCCCATTAGACCTTATTGATATTGTGTTCATACCCCTTGAACTTTTTCACATTTTCTCACCTTATAAGCACAAATTTAAATGTATTTTTTGAGATTTTAAGTGATAACCAATAGAAAGTAGCAGATAATTGTGAAGTGGATTAAAATGATACATGGTTTTCAAAATTTTAATCAAATAAAAATCTGAAAAGTGTGACGTGCAAAAGTCTTCAGACCCCTGTACTCTGATACCCCTAAATAAAATCCAGTGCACACAATTGCCTTCAGAAGTCACTTAATGAGTTAATAGAGTCCGGCTGTGTGTAATGTAGTCTCAGTATAAATACACCTGGTCTGTGAAGGCCTCAGTGGTTTGTTAGAGAACACTAGTGAACAAACAGTATCATGAAGACCAAGGAACCGACCAGACTTTGAGCATCCCAAGGATCACTGTTCAATCCATCATTCAGAAATGGAAAAAGTATTCTACAAATGCAAACCTACCAAGACATGACCGTCCACCTAAACTAACAGCTCACTGAGGAAGGAGAGCCCTGGTCAGAGAAGCAGCCAAGAGGCCGATGGTCACTGTGGAGGAGCTGCAGAAATGCACAGCTCAGGTGGGAGAGTCTGTCCACAGGACAACTAGAAGTCACTGCGCACTCCACAAATCTGCCAAGCTATATGGAAGAGCAGCAAGAAGAAAACCATTGTTGTAAGAAAGATATAAGAAGTGGCGTCTGCAGTATCCACAAGTCATATAGGGGACACAGCAAACATGTGGGAGAAGGTGCTCTGCTCAGAGGAGACCAAAGGGGAACTTTATGGCCTAAATGCAAAGCGTTATGTGTGGCAGAAAAGTAACCCTGCTCATCCCCCTGAACACACCGTCATCCCCACTGTGACACATAGGGGGCAGCATCATGCTGGGGCGATGGGAAGATGGATGGAGATAAATACAGGGCAATCCTAGAAGAAAACCTGAGACTGGAGGCAGCAAAAGACTTGAGACTGGGAAGGAGATTCCAGCAAGACAATGACCCTAAACCTCCGGCCCGAGCTCCAGTGAATGGTTTAGATGACAGAATATTCCGGTGTTAGAATGGCCCAGTCACAGTCCAGACCCAAATCCCATTGAGCATCTGTGGCAAGACATGAAAATTACTGATCACAGACGCTCCGTCCAATCTGGCTGCAAAGAAGAAGAAGAAGGGGCAGAAATCTCATCTCTAGATGTGCAAAGCTGGTAGAGACCGAGCCCAAAAGACTCGGAGCTGGAATTGTAGCCAAAGGCGGCTCTACAAAGTATTGCTATAGGGGGCTGAAGACTTTTGCACGTCACACTTTTCAGATTTTTATTTGATTAAAATTTTGAAAACCTTGTATCATTTTCCTTCCACTTCACAATTATCTGATACTTTGTGTTGGTTATCACTGAAAATCTCAATAAAATGCATTTAAGATTGTGGTTGTAAGGTGACAAAATGTGCCAAAGTTTAAGGGGTATGAATATTTTTGCAAGCCACTGTAATAGAAGTTGAGTATCAGTATCATATTAATTCCTCATCATACATTACAGTACCTATATACGTTTACTATCATTATACAAGTCTGGCTTCCACCAGGGTCATAGGTAAAGGGGGTGCAGAGGGAACAGTCACATCCAAGCCATGGTGACCTAGGGTAGCCCCAAGACCCATCTGTCACATGGACACTTCTTCAAGCTTGAGTGTTCATCATTGGTTGTAAGGTTTGTAATATCAATTCAATAATGGATACACAACGAGACGGCTGAGTGCCGCCATTTTCCTGGCACTTGTGGATGATAAGATGTATCTGATATGTCATAGATACAGGTGACATTGGTGAACTATGTATTGCTGGACGACCACCGATTTCCACATAAAAGAACATCTTAGCAACATCCTTCCCTTTTGGTGACATTTAGAGAATTCTCATTCAGTAAATCTGATACAACATGGATGTGAAGGACCTTTTATTTGAACTGTTTTGTCAAAGGGATATGAAATGTACAGAGCGCTGTTAATATGGACATCAGTGACGTCCAGGATTACAGTGTTCCATTGAGACTTCACGGCAAGACAGCCTCTCCACTGTGACTCCCTAAGCTCCCCCTTTAATGATGAGGCAGAGCGCTCCTGAAACGCTCTGCTCAATCCCCAAGAGGATAGCGCATCTGCATAGCTATAAAGTCACAGCTGCTGCGTCCTCTCTCTCCTCTCCTTGCTGCCATATTTATGTCCAGTGCAAGAAGGAAGCTAAATTATCAGCCTGGCGATGAGAATAACCCACTGGACCACTAGGGATGCCAAAATTAACCCCTGCCACAGAACACCAGGGGTCCTGCAGTTACAGCCAGCTCTTCTCTAGAACACCATTACCCCCTGTGCTGGCATCAGTGGGGCAGAGACTATTGAAGGATGCAGAGTTGGAGTCAGTGGAGGTGGTGAAAGCTCCTCTTATACATCAAGTTAGAGCGTTTCTTCAGAGGCATATCTCAGGACCGAGGAGTATTTCCTGATGTACAGTATATATGTCTGACAGCTCCAACATAAGGTACTATAGAGGCATGCACTAGCATACAATATGTCATCCCTAGGGACCCATGGGGAAAAACTGATTTATGGAATTATTGCATATACTAGATTCTTCCGTACAAAAAAAAAGTATATAATAATAATAATAATAATAATAGTCCTTTAATAGTCCCACAATGGGGAAATTCAGTGTGTTACAGCAGCAAAGATAAGCAGATACAAATACAAATACAACATGTACAGGAATGTTCCAAGGTGAGAGGCATTACATTAATAGCAGACAGACAGATAGGACGTAGCAGAGGGGGGGGGATTTAACAGGCAGAGAGATATTTCAGTTCTCTGTGTGTAATGATCTCCGCTTAGGTCGGACATTCAGTCTGCCACCCTGGTGTTATGTCTCTGCCTGTTCAGGTCTCTGCGCCACCCTCTGCTCGCACGCTGCGGCGTAGGAGGCGTCCTCAGTTTGATTCTTTGCTTAGGATTCTGGATGCTTAGTCTGAACACGGTCCTAGTTCCCTTGCTGTGTAATGGATTTTCAGCAACACCCGTGTTCTGAGCATTGTTTCTCTCTGGACCGCATAGAGTTAATCTTTTCCTTGCCTGTTTGATTGACAGCCTGTGTGCCTATCAGGTCTGGGGCTGGGCCCAGACTTCCTATATACGGGATGTCACTTTCACAGCAAGTTGCCGGTTATTGCACTGACTTTACCTGCTTTCTTTGTACCTTTGATTTTGACCTTGCTATTATCTCTGACCTTTGGCTTGCCTCATGACTACTGTCTTGGATTTCGATTTGGTACCACGTTTGCTTCTCTGGTTGTGACCCCTGGCTGGTTTACCATTCTTCTCTGTGGTTTGTCTTGTTCTGTGTGGTCACTTTACTCAGTATAGGGCTTGTCTTCAGGTTGTCCTTTTACCGTTTAGGGTAACTGAGGCAATAGGAAGGGACAGTGGCTGGGGTGAGATTAGGGCTCACTTGTCTCTGTCCTTCCTCCCAGACCGCTGCAGTAGTGTCAGGGTATTGCTATGTCTGGCAAGACCCTAACACCTGGTGTATGCAAAAAGGACACTCTCTATGATACACTATACAATGAGGTATTGGGTTCGAGAGATCAAACGTAACATGAACATACCCTTAATGGGAATAGTCCACAGGTTCCTCACCTGCCTAAAGGCTACAAAGGTTTAGGGGGAACATTGCTTTTAGACAGTGACGGACTGAGGACCCTTGGACTCATTAAAGTGGATTCTGGGGGTCCACTCTCCAACAATCCCTAGGAAAAGGACTATAGTACCATTCAAATTTGGGGTCATCTGTGGGACCATTATTGTATTAGAACTTGGGCTCAATGAAGGTTCTCTTGGTACGCTGACGGCCAGTGCGGTACTGATGCCAGATCAGATTACATTGACCCAGCCCAAAACTGGTATATATAGGGAATAAGACTGCCTGCCCTACAGACCTGAGAAGACAATGCAGTGGTGCAGACTCAAGGATTGTCCGATTTGCCTGCGGTTATCCACCATGTTTGTGAAGCTGCATCTAATAGGACCATTCTCATGACAACTACATAAAGCCATTGGCCACCTTTTGCCACTTGATTCATTTTCCTCTACTCGCCTTCCTGAAACATTTGTAAAATCTCTGACTACTTTATCCAGGCAGAGCTGACTAATGCATTGTCCAAAATAACATTGGCGTGTGAAGCTTTAGTGGTGGGCGGCCATTACACAACCAATGCAAATCATGTCCGAAGGTGGAAAATTCTGAAAAATACTGAGCAAACGTTGCAGAGGATAGAAAGTGAGATGTTTATCAGAGTAAAACTTTACATGGGATCTCTGACTTGTAAGGAACCATGTCAATGCCTCAGTCACACCTGCAGTATGACAATGACTGCAGATGTTTTTTTTCCTGCCGTGTGGGTTCTGTGGGTGCGAGTATTGAGCGTGTGATTTCCATGTCAGTTATTCTTTACAAGTTTGTGGTTAAAAGGAGGTCGTGGTATTTATAATAAGCAATGAGCTCTGTTTCCTGTAAAATAACCTCAAGCTTAGGAAGACACCTACACCAGAGTTACAGGTTTACAGCACGCTGCAAAATGTGCAAAAACAGGGCTCAGACTGCACAGTTATAGGTGGATCTATTAGCTATATGGAACATGTGACAAGTTAATATCTAGTATTATACATGTAAATGCTTTATATTATACATATCCTGTAGGTAATTATAAAACATTACAATAATAACATTACAATATTAATAGACAGAGAACATAACAAAAGTAACAAACGACATCTAAGACAGAAAATACAAATAACATAACTAATGACTAATCTATATTAGTCTTCAGTTTTTGCAGACAGTGTGCCATCAGTGTGTGATCCTAGTTTGTGGATCCACCATAAAAAACACAGGTGACATCTAATGATATCCCTAGCTTGTCCGTGAAAACGGACGGCACGCTGAGGACACACGGAGTACATATATGTGCCGTCCTAGGTTTTTAGTCTCCCATAGGATTCTATGGGAGAGTCTATTCCGCAAAAACTGAACAGAATAGGACCTGTTCTATCTGATGCGGCGCAGAATCACGGCTTGCTCACTGATCAGTGAAAAATATCGTCGCATGTACCCATAGAGATGAATGGGTCAGTGTGCAATCCGCGATAGACAAGGATAGCACACGGATCTCGCCCACCGTCGTCTGCAAGGGGCCTTATTGACTGATACAACTACGCATGGCACCAAAAACACATTAGGGCTGAGGCCCCACGTTGCGGAAACTTAGCTCTTTTGATTGCAGATTTTGCTGCGTTTTTGTTTTTAGCCAAAGCCAGGAGTGGATTGAGCAGAAGGGAGAAGTATAAGAACTTCCTATATATTTCCCATTCCTATTGTAACCACTCTTGGCTTTGGCTCAAAAAAAAAGCTGCATTTCTACGACATCGGGTCTCAGCTGTATATTGAACATAAACATATATAATAAATATATACACATATACACACACCAATATAAATCAAAACAAAGCATAATATTTTTTTTTCCCTTCCCTAAACTCAAGCCCATGCCCACACCCAACCCTGGCACTGGTCTAATGTCCAAAGTATGCGTTATAAAGAAAAAAGCCATACCAGGCCATGAATTCCAGAATTCCCCCTCCTTCCATTAACCCCCCTCCCCACCTAACTACTACCATTTATAACCATATAAAATTATATATCACACCAACATAAAAACATGAAGCCCAAGTCCGACACCTGCAAGCCCTACATCCTACTATACTGACCAAAACAAAAGTCTACAGTGTTACCACCAGCCCATCACCAGGAACGGAGATGACAGGCTAAAGTATAGTAAAAGAGGACCCCCTCCAAAGAAGAGAGGCCCTCCCGGTCCCCAGCCTCTCATACTCCAGAAAGCGCACCTTCACCAGGTCACCAAGTATGTGTGCACTGGTCCCGACCGCCCAGGTTTCTGAATGCTCCATAGGCCCACTCCGCATAAGAGAAACTGGGCAACCTGGGCCAACTGATGGAAGCGCCCACCCTGTTGTACACGTCTGTATTAAAGGGACAATGAAGCAAGAAGTGCTCCATGCTTTCAAGCACGTTGTCACACTCCTCCCAGGGACAACCCCTTTCCTCAGAGCTTCTACACTTCAGGTTGTCCCTCATATACAGTTTCCCATGGAAGCCGCGCCAAGCCAAGTCCCAAAACTTCAAGGGGATCCTGATGGAAATCATAAGTCTCAAACCTACCCCCTAATTCCTGCTTGAGCAATCCTGGAGCACCAGTGGGCTCTGAAAATGAGTTGACAGGACCCTCTTGTCAAGGAGTTTCCTCAGCAGAAAGCTAGTTGTAAGAAGTGGGATCAGTAATGTAATGTATGTACACAATGTCTATCACAGCAGAATAGTCAGTACAGCTCTGGAGTATAATACAGGATGTAACTCAGGATCAGTACAGGATAAGTAATGTAATGTATGTACACAGTGACTGTACCAGCAGAATAGTGAGCGCAGCTCTGGAGTATAATACAGGATGTAACTCAGGATCAGTACAGGATAAGTAATGTAATGTATGTACACAGTGACTGCACCAGCAGAATAGTGAGTGCAGCTCTGGAGTATAATACAGGATGTAACTCAGGATCAGTACAGGATAAGTAATGTAATGTATGTACACAGTGACTGTACCAGCAGAATAGTGAGTGCAGCTCTGGAGTATAATACAGGATGTAACTCAGGATCAGTACAGGATAAGTAATGTAATGTATGTACACAGTGACTGTACCAGCAGAATAGTGAGTGCAGCTCTGGAGTATAATACAGGATGTAACTCAGGATCAGTACAGGATAAGTAATGTAATGTATGTACACAGTGACTGCACCAGCAGAATAGTGAGAGCAGCTCTGGAGTATAATACAGGATGTAACTCAGGATCAGTACAGGATAAGTAATGTAATCTATGTACACAGTGACTGTACCAGCAGAATAGTGAGTGCAGCTCTGGAGTATAATACAGGATATAACTCAGGATCAGTACAGGATAAGTAATGTAATGTATGTACACAGTGACTGCACCAGCAGAATAGTGAGTGCAGCTCTGGAGTATAATACAGGATGTAACTCAGGATCAGTACAGGATAAGTAATGTAATGTATGTACACAGTGACTGTACCAGCAGAATAGTGAGAGCAGCTCTGGAGTATAATACAGGATGTAACTCAGGATCAGTACAGGATAAGTAATGTAATGTATGTACACAGTGACTGCACCAGCAGAATAGTGAGCACAGCTCTGGAGTATAATACAGGATGTAACTCAGGATCAGTACAGGATAAGTAATGTAATGTATGTACACAGTGACTGCACCAGCAGAATAGTGAGTGCAGCTCTGGAGTATAATACAGGATATAACTCAGGATCAGTACAGGATAAGTAATGTAATGTATGTACACAGTGACTGCACCAGCAGAATAGTGAGCGCAGCTCTGGAGTATAATACAGGATGTAACTCAGGATCAGTACAGGATAAGTAATGTAATGTATGTACACAGTGACTGCACCAGCAGAATAGTGAGCGCAGCTCTGGAGTATAATACAGGATGTAAATCAGGATCTGTAATGTAATGTGTGTACACACTGTATGTTCTCTTCCTGTTTTTGTGGCTTTTCTTCTGATACTCCAGGTTCCTCCCATAATGATTTAGGGTGTGAGCTCTATGTGGGACAGTGACTGACAATATGTGTAAAGCACCACAGACTGTTTGTTATAGAAGTGCTGCCTATTTTTTGGATTTTACTATATGGTCATGCTCTGAACTATGAGATGTGCGTCCAACCTTTTGTTTTATTTGCTGCTGATCTTTTCTTCTGTATCAGATAAGTACATAGATAGAAAAGTTTTGTGTTTTCCTTTGTAAGCCCTAAAGTAAGAGCTAGACCCCTGTATAACCTTGTCTTCTGTATCCCTTACATGCCCCCTATGCAATAAGCTCTGTATACAGAACAGACAGGAGAGTATAATATTGAGTATAGTAATAAGTTTATTAGCAGGTAAGTACATATTGCACACCAATATCACAGCACAATACACAGATATATTACATTGGTACTAGGCATCAGAGTAGGTTTCTGCAGTTCACTCTCTTGTATAATATGACTTCAGGGTCTTTCATCCATGAAGCTCAGACACTCTCTATATAGTTTGAAGCATCAGCAATATCTATTAGTAGGAACTCGTAATAACCTAAAATAAGAGATACAGTAACAATAAATCCACTAATAGAATATTCTATACAAGCAAGAAAATAAACTCAGGAATCACAAATATAAGGAAGATGTGAATTATCCTTCTTGTACACATGTAGCAAGGTTTAACTTAACAATTAACACAAATAATACAATTAATACACTAGGGCTAAAAGCTTTAACTTTCTAAGAAGAATTATGTAGATTTGCAATGAGTTGCCCTGAGTCAGTTTAATGTGATTGACTTTATTCTCTAGGCTTGACCTTGTCCATCATGTCTGTCTATTTGTCTTACCTTTTTCCTCCAAATCAAGAGAAGGACAACCAGTGCGTAGAGGGCACTTTTGCATAGAACCATAATGTAGGAAATCTTCCCTTGGTTAATTGAAATGCTGTAGGTCTCTGTAAAATGATACACCTGTATTAGCTGTATTAGATACATCCTGGCTTTTAATCAGCAAACCCCAGCATATCACCCCAGCCCTGCAGATAGATAGGTTAGTGTCACTAGAACCAGCATATCACCCCAGCCCTGCAGATAGATAGGTTACTGTCACCATAACCAGCATATCACCCCAGCCCTGCAGATAGGTTAGTGTCACCAGAACCAGCATATCACCCCAGCCCTGCAGATAGATAGGTTAGTGTCACTAGAACCAGCATATCACCCCAGCCCTGCAGATAGATAGGTTAGCGTCACCAGAGCCATCATATCACCCCAGCCCTGCAGATAGACAGGTTAGTGTCACCAGAACCAGCATATCACCCCAGCCCTGCAGATAGATAGGTTAGCGTCACCAGAGCCATCATATCACCCCAGCCCTGCAGATAGACAGGTTAGTGTCACCAGAACCAGCATATCACCCCAGCCCTGCAGATAGATAGGTTAGTGTCACCAGAACCAGCATATCACCCCAGCCCTGCAGATAGATAGGTTAGTGTCACCAGAACCAGCATATCACCCCAGCCCTGCAGATAGATAGGTTAGTGTCACTAGAAACAGTCTTTTCCATCTGTGAATTTTGCCTCCATTGCTAAGATATCCAAGTTTTTATCTATATGCAAATGAGCTGTTTGGAGTAACAGAGTGTTACCGTGAGTGTTCCAAAGAGCTCATTTGTATATGGACAAAAACAGGGATATCTCAGCAATGGAGGCAGCAATTTACAGATTGAAAACACTGTTAAGGTCATCTGAATCAATCTCTGACACCCAGACCCCACACAGATCAGCTGTTTCGGCAGCCTCCAGGTAGTGGAAGTTACAGTAGTGAACTGCAAGTGTGCGCAGGCGCAGTACTTCCCCAGACCCATCACTATGCAGTGGACAGGGCTGCTGCACTGCTCTTATTACTGGAATAGGAGATCTTGTACGTGGCCCTGTCCTCTGCTATAACTTTCGGTGCCTGGAGGCTACAGGAACAGCTGATCTGTGTGGATCAGGGTGTCAGACCCCCACAGAACACATACTGATGACCTATCCTGTGTATAGGGACAACCCCCTGAACATGAGTTGTCTATGTCAACTATTTGAGGGTGAGAAAATAACAAACTAATAAAGGCCACAGATGTAACTTACCTTTAGAGATGCCACAATCTGTAAATAAAATATAAGAAACACTATGTTAGTGCTGAGAATTATTTAGTTATTGCTTAATATACTGCTCTGTATATCATAATATCCAATGCACCGATTGTGTCCCAACCTTTCCACTAGATCCACCTTCATATCTCGCACTCTTAACCTTTTTGTCTTAAACTTGCCATAAATAGTGTCATTTCTCATTGACCTCAAGATAATTCTTCTGTCTGTTATTAAATTTGTTCGAATGTCTCCAAAACTTGTGCTGTGTAGGACGACTAGTCATCTGCCCTTTTCTACATGGGTTTGGCATCAATCCAACAAAAATAAACCTATAAACTAACACAATCCCAGTCTCTGCTGAAGATTAGTACCCAACTGGGCTCCTACCCCCCATATGGCCGGACTGCCACCTAACCATGCCCTTATGGCAAAATGTTGAGTCTAAAGTGGTCAAACCCACTTTTTGCCTCTCTTTGCTACTTACTAGGCTTAGGCCTTATACTCCCTTAATATCTAACTCATCATGCATTTTAGGTACCAGTCAAAAATGTTTTTTCTTATTGGTTTGAAATTTCATTCTGGTCTACCTCATCTCAATCTCTTGTCATCTTTCCTTTCTGTCTTTGTGTCCTTACTACTACTGCTACCAATCATCTATGGTCATTCTCCTTTTGTGTTCTCCATTGGACTCCACCTTCACTGATAACCCCTTAATACATTGTATTCATTTTAGGACATATTTTGTTGCCATTTCCGTTACCTGTTTCTCCTTTAACCTCTGCAGAATTTTTCCCCAATTTCTCATCCAGAAATGCAGCCTCACATCGAAACACGGTGTCCGGATTGAAATATTCTGATCTGGTTAGGGTGAGACGTTTGCTGGTGGAGTATGAAGAACCATCTTTTGTTTTCTGAGGAACAGGTTCATATAAATTGGGTCTCAATTTTTTATCCACAAACCACTGGATTTTCACATGTTCTGGAAAGAAACCGCTTGCGACACAGACCAAAGAAATGAATTTGTGGTCTTCAAGTTCTTTTTTGCTGGGCCGGTAGATTTTGACATTGGGAGGTTTAACTTCTTGATCTTTTTCTGCAAAATTCAAAGGTTATAAAAGAGATGATTTAATGTTCTGCGGATGCAGATTTAATTGTTTTTTTTTACCTTCGCGGCCTACTTAACAAAAATTGTTTATCCTGACAACCCCTTTAAGGGCAGAACCTTTATTCAGATGCCAAAGGGTGTCTTTACATATTGCACATTTTATTGCAGACTGCAGCTGAAAAATCGTCTCTATTCCTCTAACTACAGATATTTTGGCAGCAAGCGCATGGTTTTCTGCAAACCTCATTTAGATGAATGGTGCTGGTTTTCAGTTGTACAGTTTCTAAACTTATATCCAGTTGGGTTTTATGGGTGTAATATTATGTCCCCTTCAAACTCTCAATTTGTACACAACCTTAATATGGCCGTATGCCTGGTCTAAGTCTTCACCAAAGTCAACCACCATTATTTGGGAATATTTCTAATACATATACTATTTCTTATATTAGGAATTGTTACTACAATCTGTCACAAAACAAATAGAAGAACTTGTTACTGGATTTCATAAGGCGTAAAATAAATTTCAGAGCTGAATTATTTTTTATATCTGATATAATGATTTTTTAATGGAATTAATAAGAATAGAAGGTTAGTTAGAAAATGGAAATTCTAAGCGTAGTTATAAGAGACAACCTCAAAAGAACATACATTATAAAAGTATACAACACTAGGAGCCATAAAAAGACCAAAACAGAATTAATACCAAAGGATAATATATAGTCAGGAAAACTTAAGTAACATTTTTTTTTTTGCATTCATTAAACTCATTGCCATTACCAATAAATATACTATTAGATACTAAATATTTAATTTTGAAAACTGTATATCAATATAAAATTCTAATTCATTAAATTATTGAAACTGTTTCCGCTAGAATTATCAATTTATTCCCATTTTTTACCTACAGATCCATATTATCAGTGGGATTATCATTATAATCATATATGATTTATACACATATATATTTATATAATGTGCCTTTTTTAATAAGTAACAAAAATGCAAAAAAATAAAAAAAATATATTAATTATATATAAATATATGAACAATATAGAAATATATATTTTCTCATTTATTTAATTGCAATTAACTCACCAATCACCGAAACTATTGTCCCTTGTCCAAACTCTTGCTTGTTTCCAGTATTCACAGGCATATACTTACGTATTAAAACTCTAGTGTAATATTTTGTGTTTTTATTATACATTTTTAGTTTTTTTTTTTTTTTTTTTTTTTTAACAGGCTCACTCACAGACTTACCTAACAGGCTGATAACTGTCCCACTTCCAAAGAAGACAGTGGAGGTAGCCACAGTGGGAGAAAGTAAACAGGAAACCACAGGATGGCCCCAGGACACCCAGGCACATGGTGCCCGACACTGCACAACTCCGGGACTACAGTCTGTATAGGGGAATTCTTTTACATTCATGGGGTAGTTTTGCAATGTTTACAATGAGGTTAGACCTGATTCCTTCCAGCGCTTATAGGGAGACGTATCATATAATCACACATGTAGATTTTTGTAAAGCGCTGACTATATTTTCTATTATGGTGCTCCCCCAGTCCCCACTATAATATATTGTGCTACAAAAACAACATTTCGAAAACATCCAATTTATGAATTTTATTATTATTTTTTTTAATAGATGTAGCAGAGTTGAGTTTAATATGTGTAGGTTATCCTATGATGGTGATCTAACACACTTTTGGAAACTGTAGGCAACATACAGATACCATAGTATAGATCTAAGTAGATTTCATTGTATTTTATGTCTATGCAAATACTATATTTCAGTCGTTCACAATACAGCCACATATTAAAGTCCATGTTACAGCCACAAGAACCCCGACCACTCTCCCCCTTCCCAACATGGATCACTTCAACCATATCTTGGTAATAATAGAGCCCTATGGGGATCTACAGCACATTTAGTTCAGTAGAACCAAATGAGATCCAGGTTTCATGGGCTTATCATGGACATAAAAATGTGACTATAATATTCCCCTCTGAAATTAGGCTCAGTTTTTTTGCTCTTTTTTGTTGCAGTTTAATAGTAATTTAATTGTTATATATTTTTTAGAATCTTGATTAAAATAGCCTGACAAATTGAAATTCAATTCATGCAACAATTTACAAAATCAAAATGATGAATATGTTTGCTTTTCTTTGGAGATTTAATTAAAAAATATTCCTAAATCATCAAAGTTTTATATATTTTTTTATAATTGTAGGATTGTACATAAAGACATTATCCTGCTGTATTATTTTGAGCTACGTTTGTTTTTAATTGCATTAATAAAACAATTATTAAAGAAATAAATTTTAACAATATTCATTTTTAAAAATTTGATGTTACTCTCATCTTTCCATCATAGTTTTTACAGCAATTAAAAAATGAAATTTAAGAACGATAATAAAAATGAATATGCAATTGAAGAGTTTACAAGATATTAATGATTTTTGTTTTTGTTTTTAACACTTACCTAACACAGCCAGAATTGTACCACTTCCAAAATACTGTCTCTCGCTATTCACAGTTGCAAACCACTATACTAAATCTCCCCTATATCGATTTCAGAACTTAAATCAAGTAATATTTTGGAAAATTCTATAAAATCTATAAACAAAATTAAGAAAACTGAGTTCTAAATAGTTTTTGGGGGATTATTCTTATTTAAGTGACCTTTTTATGCTGATAAAGATCAGCATTTCCCATATCTGGTATCAAGGATCTAAAGTATTACAATAGAGATATAAAACAATATCACTTACCCAGCACTGATAATGCTGTACCCCTTCCAAACTCGAGCTTGGCAGCGCTGCTCACAGCCACATAACATTGTATAAAAACTTACTGAATTTCCAAAACTTACCCAAAACACTGATAACTGTTCCACTTCCAAAGTAAGCAACAGAAGCTCCTGCACAGTGGCTAATCCCACTAGAAAAACACCTCCATATCCAAATCAAGGGATCCCAGGAATATTAATGATTTATAAAAAAATTTTGAATTTTTTTTATTTTTTATCATTAGATATTTCCAGTCCAAGTGACATCAAATGTTATAGTCTATTTCCTTATTGGGTTCCTTCTCCAATACTTTAGGGTTGTTTCTTGAGTATAATTTAAGATCTTCATTTGAGGTGAAGATCCTACACTATGAATAGGTCGTCACCTATTGTCACTGTGACCTGGGAATGAAGTTGTCATGGGTGTTCCTAGACTGTTTGGAAGCATGGAAAGGTCCCATCTATTGGAATTTGGCCATACCCTTGAGGCAGGGTTTTTGTAAAGCGTTTCTATTCATTTGAATCATGGTGCCCCCCACTGCTCACCATGTTAGACCCTACTACAAAAAGTTATCCCTAGTTCCTGCATGAGCACATTCAGTTCTAATTGAATGTATTTATTTGCTGGATTTTGGGTCCCCTACAGTATATTTTCATCTGTATGAATACATTTTGATCCCTTAGGTTGTGAATAGGGTTAACTTGGTTACACACAGATGTAGCAAAGCTGAGTTTGTCATTTAACTCTTTGGGGTTGCATTTTTTGTACATCATAGTAATAGTACTCTGAGTTAAGCAGGTTTCACAATGCAATAATATGGCGCTATTTCATAGTCTGTCCTTCAGCTATAGCACTCTGACCCAACGTGGTGCTACTGAATTGGGTTGAGAATATTAATATTAATAATAATAATAATACATTTTATTTATATAGCGCCAACATATTCCGCAGCACTGTACAATTTGTGTACAATTAAAGAGCCCTATGGCAATTTAAGTTCTTTCTATTAAAATGTTGAATGGTCTGGGATGGTAGATGTAATATGGACCCTAAAATTATGTTATGGCCTTGTGAAACGGACCCAAAGAAAATAGATTTTCCTGCAGTCCTGTGTGCCCCCATAGACAGCACGCAGTAATTTATTGTGTCAAACTCAGCTCTGCTGCGCATAACAAACTCAAGTCTACTTCATAATCTGTTTCCGGATTCATTATTTTCCAATATAAACTTATTATAATATATAAACACTCTGTAAGAAATAAGCAAAGCTCTTATGTTATATCTTAGTCTATCAATTCTTTGTACTTGCAATAGCTTTTGGAAATTTATGCATTACTGCCTTTTTACAGATTTCTTTATGTATTTTTCATTTTTACATTTTTTTGTCCATTTTATATTTTTTTGGCTTCCTTTTGACACTTGAACCATTTTTTTTTTATTCTCAGTTCCCTTTTATTTACTCTTTATTAAAAGTTTCCATTAATTATTTCCATTAAACATTAATGGGTCATTCTCCACCAAAATGAAACATTAATTCCTATATACACGATGTGATTCATTAAATGAAATAACTTACCCAAGATCGTCAGGATTGTTCCATTTCCAAAATATTGTCTCTCATTTCCGCTCACAGCCAGAAATGTTGATACTAAATCCTATCCCTTTAACTGTCACCATCTGTGCCTATAGAAAAGCCTTAATGGGGATACTATAGACAGTAAAAGTACCATTACTTCTATGCTGTATATACTCAGGCTCACCACTAAACTAACTGACCAATATCAGTAATATTTTACAGTCCTTGTACTCACCCAAAACACTAATGGTGGTGCCGCTACCGAAGTACACAACAGAGCCCACTGCTCACCAGGCAACGCATAGTTACAAAAAAGACCCTTCCCCAGCTTTTGTACAGTCTTTTCAATCTCTTGAATGCCACATTTTTTTCAAAACCATCTAGCAGGTCTCAGATCTCATTCTGGTTCCACAAAGAATGTTCTAGATATTACCAAGAAATTAGTCTAGATAATTCTGATCTATTGTATTTGGACTGGACTATGAATATGATATAAAATGTTACAATTGTTAATTTACTGTCTGTTATATTGACGTAAATATTCATGTCACGTCTATTCTATGTGGAGAGATTTCATACAGTGCATATGGGGGTTGTATTCTGCGGTATCAAGTTTAATATCCGTTTGTAGCCACAAAATATTTCTAACAAGAACATCTGCTTAGTTACATGGTGTCAAGATGTCACGTCCCTTACTCCTTTATCTAATGTGTCCCCCAGATCATGTCCTCACCCAACACAAGAATAATGGTTCAACGGGTTAGAGGTATCTTGTTATCATACAACACGCTCTTCCCCAATTTTGTACAGTCTTTCCAATGTCATACCCCTAACTAGGCCTTCAGGGATGGCTTTTGATACTGTTTAGTAACTTCTGAGGAATGTTTTTGTTTCTTGTCTATTAGATGTATTACATAAAGATAAAAGCATACAAAATGTGTCACTGAGATGAGATCTTTTGGGTCTCGGCAGTGTAACCATACTGCATTCATTTTCACCTAAATGTCTATAGTGGAACCTATGGGAAATATCTGACTTGTATCTGGATACAAGGCCCTAGGAAGAAATAATTGTGAATCCCCACCTTCAACTAAAGTCCAATAGTGAGTGACTTGTTAGTTACATCTGGTCACTGTAACAAATCTTGGGCTCTCTGACCAGTTTGACCATGTCTATAGATGAAGGCTTGCATGGAGTATGATATATGGACAGTACAGTCCTTCAGCCATAGTCCCAGGATCTAACAGTATGGTACGCACCTATCATACATAATTAGATCAGACTTACAGTAGGTTTCTATATATTCTATAAGATAGCAAAGCTTGAGGAACCTTATTGAGAAGTTGCTATGTTGCAACTTATCCTTGATCCCTATCTTTCATGAATAAGATTATGTTCTGAAATAAGACACCAAAAAACACCGAACAACTAATATGGTAAATATATGTTAACCAACTCACCCAGTACAAACAGAACGGTCCCATCTCCAAAATACTGTGTGCTGCCGGCATTCACAGTCACCTAAGTCAGTATAGAAACCAGCAGCTTCCTCCCAGGTGCACAGACTATAAACCTTTAAAATATTAATACTGGTCTCCTGCTGGTTAAACCTGCTGCTTCTTCTCTGTTTCTACAATAGTTCAACCTCAGAGCCAACATTTAAGATGTATGTGTAGACAGGAGGTTGTAATGACAAGTCCATTCATTGCTACTCAACAACTTAGAAACGCGTTTATATGATCAGCCTTTCGATAGTTTTAGTCTTTAAGACTATGAAACCTCCTGGTTCTACTCAACTGAACCTGTCTCACCATACAACCCCACTATTATGTAATTTCAGTTCGGTAGAAAAGTTAGGATGTTAAAATAGGGTTCCATTACAGTTGTCTCCTAGTTCTGTTCAACAATTTTCACTGTCCTAACTTTTTTACCGCCACCATCGATCTAGACCTAAATTTTGAACAACAAGTATCAAACTTACACTGGCAAAGCCTACCAAAAATCTGTTCGAAAACATGTTCTTAGATCTGTTTTTTAACATATTATGATATTCCTCACACGTACTTGCTATACCCAGAAAAAGTGACCTATAGCACCTAACCTACCTTGAACCCATGGCCGATTTTGGCTCATATTTTTATCCACCGCCCACAAAATGTTTTAAACCTATGTCAACAGAAGTCTTCAAATCAAAATTTAGAAGTCATGTAGTGACTTACCCATTACATGCAGCACGGTCCCTCCACCAAAATACTGGGCATCATAGGAACACATTGAGAAGAGCTAGCACCAAATCTGCATTAGACTCATTGTTCCAATTGGGAAATATTTTGTGTTCCTTCATTTTTGTTAGGTGACATATTGCTTTGTACCGAAGATGGAAGCTGTTGAATATTTTGTATGTGAATTTTCTTTAGAAATGCGATGGACTAGTACTGACCTAATATGACCTTAGTATGGTTAGTGTAACTCATTTAGTGGACATAAAGTCATTGGGTATGGTTCATGATATCACATACATTAGCTCCACAATTTTGTAGGTTTAGTACGTAGATCTTTACTATGGTTAGCCATACCATTTACCATCCCAAGATTAATTATATACACATTACAAAGAAATTTTACCCAGTATCTAAAATTCGATTACGCCTTTAAAATTCTCTCCATAGCCATAATTTACAACCGTCTATACCAAATTGTAATAAGGCAAAACTAATTACTCTATAAACAAAAATTCTATCAAAACATCTCAACAACAACGACTATTATCATATCCTTGTACAATTACTTACTAATACTGGACCCTTGACCAAAAAATAAACAATATATCACATGGATTTATTTCAAGGTAATTTCTGCAATCATACTTACCTAGTACAACTAGATGACTCCCGCTTCCGAAATATTGTGTATTGCCCACACAACAGTACTTCATTGCTTTAAAACCCTGATCATTACTTTTGTCATTGCAACATTTTGTAAAACCTATTACAATGTGCACTGAACTTCCATCCTTTATGATAAAGACAGAGCCCTGTGTTATTAACACTAAGAGATTTTCCTAAAACATTTTAGCCAATTTTGGATGAATTCAGGGTCTGTGAATGACAAGACTCTAAAGAAAGCTTACAGGCAGTTCAGCTATTGCTTACACCCATTTTGTCTAGTCTTCATAGTTTTATTTTACAGTACTCTCTATATAAACTATATAACTTTTTTTCCTTTAGATAAATCAAACATATAAGTATTTTACTACTATTGCATATGGATGTCTAAGTCATGTATCACTTTCAATCATCTTACCCAACACAGAAAGGATGGTTCCAGGTCCAAATTCTTGCTTCTGGTTGCTCACAGCTCAAAATGACTGTATAAGAACTACAATTTTTTTAGACCATCAACACTTACACCAAATTAGATTACATTGAGGTCACAAAAACCATAAAACTTACCCAAGACACTGACTACAGTGCCTGCTCCGAAGTAAGCAGGAGAGTTTGTCACAGAGAGAGGACCCTCTCTGAAAACCTAACTTGAGAGCTTCCGCGTGTCCTCTAAACCCACTTACAGTGTCTTATTCATCACATAAAAAAACAATTTCTACTTCTGGACATTTCTAGCCCACCATGATAGTATAAAACCTCACTCAATTGTAATTTACACTTCAAAACTTACCTAAAACACTGACTGTTGTTCCTGCCCCAAAGTAAGCGGCAGAGGTTGTCACAGAGACTTGACCCTCTTCGTAAACCCACTCAGAGTTGCAGCATGGTTCTTACCTAGCACAGAAAGGGTCGTTCCAGCTCCAAATTCCAGCTTCTGGGCGTTCACAGCCCACCATGGCTGTATAAAAACTATGCCAGACTGAACACAGAATTTTTGAGACCATAAAAACTTACCCAAAACAGTAAGTACTGTCCCTGCTCCGAAGTAAACAACGGTGTTTGTCACAGAGACAAAGACCCCTCATAAAACTTGCCATTCCTTATGTTTGTTGTCCCTGATATTGCCCACACAGAAGGCAGTTTATTCCGGAAAGCACTTTTCATATGGTCTCCAAGAGCCCAAATTACAGGAATATATAAAGAAAACCCCATTTTCCTTGGTTCTCCAAAATGCAATCACTTATATGTCTCATATGCAACGTATACAACGGTATATTCTGCTTGACCAAGATTGTCCCATGTCCTTTCATCTTAAACATCTCAAAAATTTACAATCAACTTATTTTCAATATCCAGATTTAAAATACATTTCTGAGTATAGTGCAGAGTCCAAAAATACTGACCTAAAACCGACAGGACTGTCCCTTCTCCGAAATATGCTTGATAGTTACACAGGGTTAATGGCCAGCTCAAAAACTGAATAGACATAAGGGGATGCTGTATACTTTACTCTGGCTATCTCTAAATGAATTTATATAATGAAAAGCTTCTAATTGTAGAAGTGAAGCCTTAAGAGTTCTGTAAATTCATACAAAAAGTATATATAAAAAATCTAAACAGAAAAGCACTTACCCAGGACAGTGAGAGTTGTTCCTTTTCCAAAAACAAGAGCAGCTCCATATGAAGTCACAAAGACATTTCCATGCGCAAAAACATCATCAAGTGCAATATCTGTGAATCCAATGTCCATCTACTCATACAAGGCACTGATTCCACCATGAAACTCCTTCTGAATGTATTGTCTAATAATAAAAAATCTTCTTACATGAAATTTCTTCTTCTAATCTTTGAATGCTTGAAGATTTTAGGCCTCTCCATCACCCTCTGTATACTGTGAGTCTCCTCCTCTATATGGACTCTGAAGAGCTCCTCAGATGTCACAATGACTCCTTCTACATGTCTTACATTTCTTTTCTTCTTCTACCACGTTTATTTTACTGCAACTGAACTTCTGCTTCCTCCTTCTTAAGTGTAGCAACCAGTTTCTTCACATCTTTGCTTATCTTCACTTATCAATATTCACATCATTAATTTTACTATTTTTAATTAATTTTACTCATTTATACTGCTTTTTATTGATTTCTTCTTTACAGTCATCATCACCTGATATTATACCTATATTTTTCTAATTTGAGAACATATTCTGTCGTTACACTGCTTTGTTATGGATCCATAATTTGGTGCCTACCGAATCTCTGTTTGTCTTAGATTCTCTTTAGAGATATTTTCTTCTAGACTTCCTATATTTTTGAAAAATATATCTCAATAATCATGTCCATCTAGTTTCATCCATCTATAATATCCCAATTCCTCCGCCACTATGTTGACATCTATTTCTTTTAGTTGATTTGCCATTGACTATGACGGCCTTTTCCTATTTTGAGGCACCATCTTTATTTCTTATAATGGTGCTTCTTCGCCTCTTTCATGATGGTGCCCCTTATTCTCCTTAATGGTGGTGTCTCTCAGCATTGTACATTACAGCATCTTCTATGGTGGAGAAAATCATTACCTTTCATGATGGTACTTCCCAATATCTATCATGATACTAGCTGAGCATTATCCATGATGGTATTTCTCAGGATCTTCCATGATGGCACCTCTTAGACTCAGAATCTAAGTAGGGTGCCACTCAACATCTTCTGTGATAAAGCTTCTCGGCATCTTCCATGATGGAGCCATTTAACATCTTCCATAGTAATATCACTTAGCACCTTCCTCCATTCCTAGTGATCATCTATCTTCCCATATCTTTCTTTGTTCTGTCATCTATATTCAATATTTTTAATAATGCATTATCATTCTTGGTCTTATAGTGTTTCCTTATTTTTACTTATTTTGTATTACATACAAATGTCTTTCCAAGGTGAAACTGACCCATCAGAATATCAAAGAATCATCTGGTCAAGACAGGGTTCTAACTCAATGATGGCCCCAGAGGTCCAGCAGAAGACAACCCCATTTGGAGTTGACATTGGGACCACTCAGTTACCTCTGGGGTTTACATCTTATGGGATAACTGATAAGTTTTCTATTTTAAATTAATGGCATGTCCAGTGTGTACAATAACTACTAAAAACCTGTGTTTTTGGAGGTAAAGATGAGCAAACTGGTTCATAATGAGCTTTGTTGGTACTAATTTAAAAAAAAATAAAAATCTCAGGTTTGGCCAAAGACACAGAGGAATTACACCAGATGCCACAAGGAGCCCAGGAGAGGTGAGGGAAAGTGAGTATCAGTGTTTTTTATTCCCCTTCCCCCCGGACCTCTGCTTATTATATTCTGGGACACCAGAGTATACTAAAAGCAATTTCAATCTGAACCACAAACAAAAGTGGTGGCCAAATATTCGCGAAAGAAATCTTGTAAGGTTTGTCCATCTCTAGTTGGAGGGTAGACCTTAACAATCATATCCTCTTGCAGGTCCAAGTGAACGGTTATCACCAAACAACTACAATAGTTCCCTAGGGAAAAAAAAGTTACTATAAGCCTTGCAATATTTTTTCAAAAACTCTTACATGGTCTAAAATTTTGCAATTGTACATGGTCAATTGTGGTTTTTTCCATAGTGAAAATTGAGGTTACATGTTACCCCTATTCTACCTTGCTAGTTTTTATGTTTTCATGTGGTCCATATATTTCAATGTCTTGCCCATTCCTATTCTTCTTTCCTCTTAAAATCCAATCTATGGGGAATCATTGAGAATTTCCTAGGGCAAGAAACAAAATAATCATGAAAAACATGTAAATCACAGCTCAGCTGCCTTTGTTAAGTTGGACCGAAGTGGCCAAGTAATGGGTAAGGTGATAGACCAATGTCTCAAGCTATTGACCGGTCCTCTTGCTGCATGAATGGCTTTATTAAATCAGGTACAGTACTAACATTCTACTCTACAATGATAAATTCCTTTGGGGGTTTTTGTAAAGGCTTCTCATAAGTTTGTATCACAGTGCCCCCTGTCCCCACAATGTTACATCCTCATACAAAAAGAACAGAATCTGCTCCTAGCTGCAGAGATACATGTCACATCTTGGCAGCCCTCTTCTTGGAAGTCGGCAGGAGGAGCTGCTGATTGTGGTTTGTTACATTAACGAATTTTACAAGTTCACGTTGGATTCTATCTATAGATACGTTTTTGATCTCTTTTTATAAAGAGGGAAACAGGAAACAGGAAAATGTGGGTAATAAATATCTCCTCTAATTGGTAAGATTAGTTGGCCAATTTCTAAAATTTTGACAAAAAAAAAATCAAAAAGTTCCCTCGAGATCTGCTTTTCTTATTTTACAAGACTACCACAAGAGACCTCTCCATCATGGAGAGCAGACACTGCTATGGAGCTTTCTGACCCATTTTATTTTATTGCACCTTAAACCAGGTCACCCGTAAAACACACCCAAGGGTGTGAGGCTGAAATCAGCCAATCAGAAGTCACAGAGAACTACCTGATTTTGACTATTTCTATGATATGTTTCTAACCTGCCCTCAAAAAACGTGTTTTATGCTAAACAAATTGACCTGTAAAACTCATAATTCCAAAATTCAATCAATTTCAAAATGTTTGTGGGGAGGAGTGAATTTTTTTTTTTAATAGTGTCCAATATCTTTATAGTTTTTTTTTTTTTTTTTTTTTTATAGTATTTCCTAGAATTGTTTCTGTAGGAATCCTAATAATGGTTCCTGTGCATACAAATGCATTGAAACAGCACAGCCGCGTGATATTGTAGTCAATGGGAGAAAATGCTCCACAATCTAATCATAACCCCAATGTATAAAATGTACATCCAAAATACATGTACTGTAGTCCTAAAATCATCCAAAATCATCTGCAAACAGCCCTCTAACCCCCAGAAGAAAACTTTACAACAGGCAAGACATGCATATGGATGTTCTTTCCTTAGGATAGCACTATATGAAGTGTGAGACCTGGCACCTGTACCGATCAGCTGATATCTGCACAGTGTACAGAGCCAGAAGTAGAGATTAGTGAACCCGTTTGTTATGAATTTTCCAAAAGCTGAGATTTTGGGGGTTCACCACTAAAGAATCACTATTATGCTCTAGTGTCTCTTCAGACAGGCAATAACATGGCATGGCTACCACACAGTACAGTATATAGAGCTGTATACTCCTGGTTTAAAAACACTGTTCTCCGGGCAGCTGACTGGCCGCCGGACCTCACTGATCACATATTGATGTCCTATCCTAAGGATAATCCCTCACTATATAGTCTTAGGCAACACCTTTAAATGTAGCAATACCTGACATAGCCTAGACACAAGGGGGGTGCTCTTCCTGGAAGAAATCAAACACGTTCTTTTCTTGGAGCCTCTTTTATTATGAAATGTCCCATTTCTGATAGTTTTGGAATAAAATAACTCCCCCACCTCTACATAGTATTCTAGAACCGGTGTTTTACTTGGCTGGTTCTCCCTTATCCTGTGTGTTTAGCTTAGAGCAGGACGCAGCGATATCCTGCAGGAAGTCGGTATCTGACAGCCGGTTAGAATTTCTATCAATCTCTTGATAAATTTCGGTTGCTTTGACCACAGTCTTTTTTTTTAATACGACTTTCTCATACATTTATCTTGATAGGCGGCAGCCTCAAAACCACCCCAGCAGTTTCCTGAACCAAACAGACATCGGAACATGGCACAGCCGCAACAAACCGCCGGGTGTAAATCAAATAGGACCCGCCAATCTCTTTATATCCCACTTTGTTCTTATTAACCCCATATGGACACTTTGTTATGAAAATATCATTCATGTGAGTGTTATATAAACTCTGAGCACTAGAGGGTGCAAAATATCTTCCTATTTTCTATCAGTGTTGATGTCGGTTGCGTAGCTTTAACTTGAATATTTTTTCATATGTTTTAAATATATATCCTGTTCTGGATCCCAAAGGTGGAACCTGCGTGTATGAGACATTTGCACATATCCTTTTGGAAAGCCATAAATGTCTAAGGAGAGAATATCCCTTTGAACTGTTAAACTACTTTTGTAAAACTTAAAGGGAATGTGTCACCAGAAAATGACCTATTTTTTTAAACAAAGTTTTTATCTTAAACAAATTTTTAAAGAACTTTAGATATATATTTTTTAATTTTCCACATCACTTTATTTAGAAAAAGTACTATATTCTGCACTTTTCTATCTGACCACTAAACCTAATAATAGGCTGACACTTAACAATTCTGTAGGGGTTTTCTTTGCAACAGTCACTTCATTTACAATATAGACAGGATTACAATAGAAGATAACACCTCTAGAGATATCACCACTGAGTCATCATTACATCACTACTGACAATAGATGATGTCACAGCTTATCTCATCCCCTTCCCTGCACAGAGAATGTCTAGAAAACTCTCCCATAGATCTCAATGATTCAGCCCCAGACCATTGCTTCCTATGGCTATGACTATGCCCTAAATCATATCACTAAATGATGGCTGCCCCAACAGATTAAGATAAAGTGATTTCACTGGCTTTATATCTGGCTTCAATAAATAAATTCTGAAAAGGGTGCCTGATCCCTTTAAATTGTCTGTTCCCTCTTAAACTGACTTGTACTCTGAAATTGCTGCTAAATTCTGTCTTGCTAGAGCAAGACATACAGAACGTCACAGAGTTGTTATATATCAACTCCTATGGAGAAGAGAACAAGAGCACAGCGAGAGAGGAGAGGCACAGGCATAGACAGAGACTGCATGCAACTAAATTGGAAGTTTCTATCTCACCCCAAGCACTTTATTCACATCAATACAGGTCTCTATAATTTTCTATACGATTCTGCTGCAGCTACTGAGTGAGAGAGAGTTATGGAGAAGATCCTCCTCTACTCTCTGTCTATTTGATGCATCGTAGCAGCAAGTTTCTACTCACCAGCTCTGAAACAACTGAGAATTAGACATAGGAACTAGAGATGGGCGAACCAATTTTTAACCAAACTCGAAACTTTGAAGATTTGTTGCCTGGGGACCGGAATTGAAATTATTATACTCTGGGGTCTCATTCTCATGATGCATACTATGTCTCTGTGATTGGGCCTCAGCGGTGACCCCGGGGTTCATGATGTCATCCAGAAGGCCAGAAGAGGCCAGAGGAGGACCCAGTGAAAGCTCCGGATACCATGAGGAGGCCCAGAAGAGGTGAGTATAATTGTGTCAATTTTTTTACCCCTCCCCTGGGCCTCCACCTATTATATCTATTATAATATTTTCACTTCTGGTTCTATCTGAACAAGTTCAGACCAAAATCATTTGGAGGGCCGATACGTCCGAAACTGAAATGAAGCGAGGTCCATCTCCAATAGAGACTGCAGAGGGAAAAAGGGATGATAAAATCCAGAATACGAGCTGTATAATGACCAGAAATAGCGTTACTTGTCATAGTCTTATATGAACATGCATAATTTGTTGGAAGGTTAGGTATGCTTGGAAGACGAAGAAGAACTCCCAGAAGAACTTTTGTTACATTTTACAAGCTCAATTCTTCTATTTTATTCTTCTTTTATTTATTACAGCCACACAAAATTAAAATGAGACAATAAAATGATTTCCATCTTTATTTTATTGCTCTTAATATCCGGCCAGGGTTTTTTCAATCCAGGACACATAGTTGAAAACCTTTGTATATACACCTGGATACCCAGGTAAGGCGCAGCCGTAACCCCAGGACACAACTCCTTGCAGCACTCCATTGCAAACCACAGGACCTCCAGAATCACCCTAGAGAAACCAGAGACAACATGAATGGAAATGAGTGATTCCGCAATCAGATGTATTTCCCCCATAGAAGTGTACGGGATCTGTAATAACCAGTTTAACACCAAATGTACACTGTGCAGTCCTGGGCTTTAAGGCACGTCGTTGTAAATGTATGGCCAGGGGGTAAGCTCCAAATATCATGGACCTTGAGGCTAAGGCCCCCCGTAGCGGGCTTCAGTGAGAAAGTGCTGTGGGAAAAACCAAGGTGGAAACGCGTTGCGGTTTTCACAGAAAACTCTGCAGACTTTTTGGTTAAATTATACCTGTAGGGAAACCGCCAGCATTTCCGTAGTTATAATTGACATGCTGTAATTTCCAAAAACACAACGGTTTTGGAAATTGTAGCATATGTATTTTTCTGCAATGTGTGAACGGGATTCACTAGAATCCCCTTTGTAGGGACTGTAAAATGCTGCAGTTTTTGCCACTGTGTATCCGCCACAGCCAGACTGTGGTGCTTATACCATGTGGTTCTTTAGCCATAAAGGGTTTTCTGGAAAAATTAACATCAATGACCCATGACTTATTTTGGAATATAATTAAAATTCTTATCGTAAGATATTAAACCACAGTATACCTGACAAGAGTCTTTTCCACCTTCTAAGTAACCCAAGCAGATCATGTTTGTAGTGATTTTTCCAGGATAAGCATCATGGCAGAGCTGATCAGACAAAATTGGAGCGTTCAGGCATTGCAGGACATCCGGATAATTAACTAAAAAAGAAAACAATGACAAATTACGTTACAAAAAATATAGGATGTCACAGCCCCACAACTTCTTATGAGCAACAGTGACACTTATCCTGTACTGATCCTGAGTTACATCCTGTATTATACTCCAGAGCTGCGCTCACTATTCTGCTGGTATAGTCACTGTGTACATACATTACATTACTTATCCTGTACTGATCCTGAGTTACATCCTGTATTATACTCCAGAGCTGCACTCACTATTCTGTTGGTACAGTCACTGTGTACATACATTACATTACTTATCCTGTACTGATCCTGAGTTACATCCTGTATTATACTCCAGAGCTGTGCTCACTATTCTGCTGGTACAGTCACTGTGTACATACATTACATTACTTATCCTGTACTGATCCTGAGTTACATCCTGTATTATACTCCAGAGCTGCGCTCACTATTCTGCTGGTACAGTCACTGTGTACATACATTGCATTACTTATCCTGTACTGATCCTGAGTTACATCCTGTATTATACTCCAGAGCTGCGCTCACTATTCTGCTGGTGCAGTCAATATGTACATACAGTACATTACTTATCCTGTACTGATCCTGAGTTACATCCTGTATTATACTCCAGAGCTGCGCTCACTATTCTGCTGGTGCAGTCACTGTGTACATACATTACATTACTTATCCTGTACTGATCCTGAGTTACATCCTGTATTATACTCCAGAGCTGCACTCACTATTCTGCTGGTACAGTCACTGGGTACATACATTACATTACTTATCCTGTACTGATGCTGAGTTACATCATGTACTTGCAGCTTTTCAAGGGGTTTTCTAGCATGGTTACATCATGTACTGAATTAGTATCACAAGATATTGAAGTAAATTAAATTCTTGTGACAGTAATGGTGGACACATCTGTGTCTAGCTCTGTATATACTATAAATGTCTGTGATGGGAATATCACTCTTCCGTTTCTCATACTATATAATGTTTTCTCACCCCCATCGCTCAGAGTGTTCCCCCATCCAGAGATGAGGCAGCTAGTCCCCTCCTGGGCACAATGGGTCGGTAGACTGACGACATTCACTTGACTGTTCAGCCTTGCTGGCTTTTTCAGCCGAATTAACATGATATCATTGTCAAGAACTGAAGAATCGTACTGTGGATGTGGAATGACCTTAGAAGATGCAATGAACTGCTCGGCTCCTTCTAATACTTTGATGTTATGTTCTCCAAGTCGGACTTGAATATGTCTAAAACAGAAAAATGTAACTCATCACGTGTAGTAGATGGTGAATCTGACATGTCTTCCGGTCTATTTCCTATTGCTAGTTCATGTAGTTATCACATGGTGTCTAGACTATTGCGACACTATTACTGGGGTCTACCTAGGAACAAACATGCATTTGTGATAAATAGAAAATAGAAAAATCTTTCTATATGCCCCATTCAAGACTATGAGATTGGGATCGACTACTTGGAATCCCACTGTACATGCAGAGTGGATCGCTCGTGCTCTGGTAGACATGTGATCACAAGTGTGCACAAGGATCTTCCATCAGCTGAACTCTGAGGGTTAAAGAGTCTAAATTCCAATAAATGTTGGCTAAATGTTTGTTCAGCCAACAGGTATTACCCAATATGTATGCATAAGCCACCTATAATCCAGTCGAAGACTCTAAGAATACCCCGAGGTAGAGAGGGGTAAACCAGGGGAACTAGCAAAAATCAGGAGATTGTCAGTTAAACAGAGTAAGGTTCTAGCAATGAATTAGAGAACACAGAGCCTAGATACAAATGTAATCACAGGCACGTGATCAAGGAACGTGTCAGGTTAGAATACCCCAATTCAGCCCTTCATGGGCTCTGCATCTCACACCTCTCACTGTCTGAACTGACCCAGACAAAGTTTGGCTAGTAGACATAGCAACTGTAAAGCAACAGACATGTGGCAAATACTGATGCGATACAGAATCTCCACCAGCAGAACTGCAGAGAAGAGATACACAACTGTTGGGTAGAGAAGTAATTGAGCATGGAGATTCTGATTCCTGACACGCTGTGTGATTATTTTCCATCACCTTTATTAAATGGCGCCCACTGGTCAGTCTCGCATTGGCTCCAATTTACCTACTAATGTGTATTGTACTAATGATATTCTCCTGTCTATGTCACTAATTTTTATCTTGTACTGCAGTTAGAATTACATCCAAAATCAAAAGTTAAAGCAGAAATATCCGTCCCAGTGCCAAGTCAATTTGCAACATACCGCCAAAAAGCATGCATGCATTAGATGAGACGCTCGCCCCAATGTTAGAAAAAAATTATCTTTATTATCTCTATGAATTAAATCCATTTTAAAACCAATGATCGGAAATATCTAACGATATAAGAAACTTCTGGCCCAGTGTATAAGAATATTCATTTCAGAGTAATCACCATATAGGTGACCACCAATACTCTTAGTATATAGGCTAGTAAAGGCTGTAGTGACTGTCCCTACACCGATCCCTCCCTCATATGGATAGTACTACTAGAGTGTTGGTCATTTTGTACCATTTCTACATGCATATATTATTTCCATACTTTTGATAGCAGTGAGCAGCGGACACCACCCATAGGGTACTAATGAGGGACCCTCCACAGAAATGATAGCCGATATTCAGGGACACCTGGTAAGGAACAGAACCCTCTTGACACTTGTCCCCTCCGACAATCTTATCATCATCATCCTCAATGGGGGCTGCAGCTGAAAAAAAATCAATTAGTACAAATATTATTTTGGAAACTTAAATTAATAAAAAAATATCCGGTCAATATGAAGTGTTGGTGGAATAGGAAATGGGGAAATTTGGTCACTATTCAAACAAGGTGCATGAGATGACCTAATATCATGTCCAACTATCCATTGTTCACTTTGCTCTTCTGTTTCATTTCAGGGGCATAAAGGTTCCCAGGAGGGTAGCTAAAAGCTCATGGGCTCTGGTGCAAAAGCTCAGTTACATCACATTTTAGCAGCATTTACATTTCAAGTTCCTTCTTTATCTGGC
This sequence comes from Leptodactylus fallax, assembly GCA_947044405.1. NCBI lineage: Eukaryota > Metazoa > Chordata > Amphibia > Anura > Leptodactylidae > Leptodactylus > Leptodactylus fallax. Next base: position 369,241 of record CAMRHE010000536.1, read on the forward strand.
CCAGACCACCATGAAGACTTCTCCACAACATGTCTGTACACACAGGCTCCCCATCATTCCCGTACCCTGTCAGTGTCCCCCACATAGTAATGATGTCCCCTTTTGTGCCACAGCCTCCCCCACAGAATTTCTGGCAGTGGAAGGCTGTGTATTATAAATCTTCTCTCTCCAGTGCACCCGTGGACAGGGGGGATAAATTTACTATGTACATAATTCCAGCTATCAAAGGTGAAAAGGAGACCAAAGACATTTATCCAGTCCTAATATGGGTCCCCTTGGCTTCAGGACTGGGTCACAGCTGTAACTACTGTGACCTATATAGTTGCATGAGGAAAGGTTCTCCTTCCAGAGTCGGCAGCAGCGTCATACATGGTACTTTATGGATGGGAGTCTGTTACAAGCTTCAGGTTCTGACTCTATGGCCATTACATACAGGAGCATCTCAATAAATGAGAATATCTTTGAAACGTTCCTTCATTTCAGTCATTCAGTAATACAATCCATAATCAGCGTCTTCCATGATTGTGTGTCCTACTGAACCAGACTGAGGGACCATTTAAAGGCTTAGGAAACCTTGGCAGGTGACACTGAATTTACAAGACTGGACTCAACTTACAATATTCTCATTTTCTTAGATTTGGGTTTTCATTCCCTGTAATCCATAATCAACATTTACAGAAATAAAACACTTGAAATAGAAGACTCTGTGTGTAAAGAATCTAGAAAATATAGGAGGTCACTTTATTAATCTAATTACTGAAAGAAATAAACGTTTCAGAGATATTCTAATTTATTGAGATGCCACTGTATATAAAGATAATAACACAAGTCTACAAATTTTTAAAATGAGCCATTTCTTAATGATTTTCATGCGCTGAATTCAAATATCACAAGGAAAACTGTCAATTGGCTCTAGTTTCTAAGTTATCGAAGAATTCTTGTTTTACTGTTATGTAAATTGTATAGATGGTAGTGCATTGCCATTGTGAAGTAAGACAGCTTTAAGACTCAGCTTGGATGAATCGATAACTAGCCTTCCCTCATCTGGGTAATAGCTGATGGTGAGAGCTTCCATTAAACTGCAAAGGTTATTGCATGCAACAAGATCACCCTCCTTGAAGAAGAATTGGACAAGATGCTTTTGTCGGTCTCGGAACAAAGAAATCCGAACATCATCTGCTAGCAGATTCCACTGTTGAAGTCTGGAACCTAAGAGCTCTGCCTTACTCTAGATCTAGATCTCTAACAAGATCGTTCAGGTTACTTTGCGATATAAGGTGCGGTTCGGTGTAGACTGATGAAAGAAAATCTTGATTATGCGAGGTAGATGGTTCATGACCACATGCTTCTTCTTTTTCTTCCTCAGTAGAATCGAGTGAGATTGTTTCTGGTGCTTTTGGAATTGGCAATTCTTCTGAATGAGCTACTGGGCGTATCGCAGATGAAATATTTGGATACTGTAAAGTCCACTTCTTTTTATTCCATATTCCTTTCCCAATTGGAGGCACCATGCAGAAGTAGCAATTGGCAGTATGGTCAGTTGGCTCGCTCCAGACCAATGGCACTGAAAAAGGCATAGATTGTCTTTTCCCATTCAACCACTGTGTGAGGTTTGATGAACATCTATTACAGCATGTGCGTGGAGCCCAACTCTTGTCCTGATCTCTTCTTTTGCAGCCGAAATACAGAGGGTAGGCTTCCCTAACCATGGGAGTCAAAATTCGCAAAAGTCCCATATATAGCAGTAAATTATCTACTTTCTTAATGCAAGTCCAAGACATCGCTGAATGTACAGTCATGGCCAAAAGTTTTGAGAATGACACAAATATTATATTTTCACATGATCTGCTGCCCTCTGGTTTTTATGTGTGTTTGTCAGATGTTTTTATCACATACAGAAATATAATTGCATTCATATAATGAGTAACAGAAGCTTATATTGACAGTTAGAATGAGTTAATGCAGCAAGTCAATATTTGCAGTGTTGACCCTTCTTCTTCAGGACCTCTGCAATTCTCCCTGGCATGCTCTCAATCAACTTCTGGACCAAATCCTGACTGATAGCAGTCCATTCTTGCAGAATCAATGCTTTAATTTTGTCTGAATTTGTTGGTTTTTGTTTGTCCACCCGTCTCTTGATGATTGACCACAAGTTCTCAATGGGATTAAGATCTGGGGAGTTTCCAGGCCATGGACCCAAAATCTCTATGTTTTGTTCCCTGAGCCATTTAGTTATCACCTTTACTTTACGGCAAGGTGCTCCATCATGCTGGAAAAGGCATTGTTGAGTGCCAAACTGCTCTTGGACGGTTGGGAGAAGTTGCTCTTGGAGGACATTCTGGTACCATTCTTTATTCATGGCTGTGTTTTTAGGCAAGACTGTGAGAGAGCCGATTCCCTTGGCTGAGAAGCAACCCCACACATGAATGGTTTCAGGATGCTTTACAGTTGGCATGAGACAAGACTGGTGGTAGCGCTCACCTCTTCTTCTCCGAATAAGCTGTTTTCCAGATGTTCCAAACAATCGAAAAGGGGATTCATCAGAGAAAATGATTTTACCCCAGTCCTCAGCAGTCCACTCCCTGTACCTTTTGCAGAATATCAGTCTGTCCCTGATGTTTTTTCTGGAGAGAAGTGGCTTCTTTGCTGCCCTCCTTGAGACCAGGCCTTGCTCCAAGAGTCTCCGCCTCACAGTGCGTGCAGATGCACTCACACCTGCCTGCTGCCATTCCTCAGCAAGCTCTGCACTGCTGGTAGCCCGATCCCGCAGCTGAAACACTTTTAAGAGATGGTCCTGCCGCTTGCTGGTCTTTCTTGGGTGCCCTGGAGCCTTTTTGGCACCAATGGAACCTCTCTCCTTGAAGTTCTTGATGATGCGATAGATTGTTGACTGAGGTGCAATCTTTCTAGCTGCAATACTCTTCCCAGTTAGGCCATTTTTGTGCAGTGCAATGATGACTGCACGTGTTTCTTTAGAGATAACCATGGTTAACAGAAGAGAAACAATGATGGCAAGCACCAGCCTCCTTTTAAAGTGTCCAGTGGTGTCATTCTTACTTAATCATGACAGATTGATCTCCAGCCCTGTCCTCATCAACACCCACACCTGTGTTAATGGAGCAATCACTGAAACGATGTTAGGTGGTCCTTTTAAGGCAGGGCTGCAATGATGTTGAAATGTGTTTTGGGGGATAAAGTTCATTTTCTAGGCAACTATTGACTTTGCAAGTAATTGCTGTTAAGCTGATCACTCTTTATAACATTCTGGAGTATATGCAAATTGCCATTAGAAAAACTGAAGCAGTAGACTTTGTAAAAATTAATATTTGTATCATTCTCAAAACTTTTGGCCATGACTGTATATAGACTGAACGATGTAAGCCGAACTGTAACAAGTGCTGGATGGCTGATAGAGGGAGAATATATAAAGTTGTGTAATTAGGATTGCATCACTTGCCTTTATTGGCATCTTTCTATTGGTCATTCTGAGATGATGCAATTCTAGTAGATGATCCAATACTGATGATGCAAACTTTACCCAGTATTGTATTAAAGACTGTGAAAAATATAAAAACCACCTCTGCATCATGAAAATTAGAGACAATTTCAAAATTTGAGCATCATTTTCGATCACAGCACCCCCAAAATTAGTGTAGACCAGTGATAACCAAAATTTGGTTGTAGACCAGTGATAAATCGCAGTGGATGATAACCACCATCAGAGCCGGACTCTTTCAGATAATAGTGCCATACAGTGCAACTGACTAGATAACAATGCTATTGTGCCATTGTACAATGTAAAAGTAATATAGTACACTATGCCTGAGTACTGTATCAGCGCTACACAATGCCAAGTAAATACTGCCATATAGTAGATAATGCCAACATACTGTACATTGGCTGAAAAACTATTCCACACATCTAGTAATGTAACACTAGTGATACATAATGTCTATATGATACTACTCTGCAAAATAATAATAAGATTCAAGGTGCCAGGTCATCAGTAATACCCCCTTAAAGTGGTCGTACCAAGTTGCAGACCCTATCTGATTGTAAGGACGGGGTTTTGGTTCTCCTTTCAGGGCTTGGCTTTCTCCAGGGCTCCCATAGAGAATGAATGAAGCTGCAGGGTGCATACTTGGCCATTCGGTCTACCAGGATTGGTGGGGATCCTAATGGTTAGACTGAGCAAGAAGTTTTCCAATTGATTGGGGATACTTTTTAAATTCGATACAACCTACCCTTTTCAGCAAGGGCAACTGATGTGCCTTGTATGATCTCACAGTTCGTACTTTCCTGTAGTTAGCTCAGATCACCATGATATACAAAAAGGGTTCAGATAGCAAAAGGCAGGGAGCAGAGGAAACATTATGTAAGGTGAAAGGAAGTTGTTGTCCTTCAGCGTCCGTCAATCCATCAGGATCTGAAGTGATCCCAGGGATTGGACCCCTACCGATCAATCTTATCCTATTGATAGGGGATAACTCCTAAACTTGATACAACCTATCTCTTTAGGCAACTGATGTGCCATGTATGGTCACACAAGTCGTACTTTGCTAAGGCTAGCCCAGATGACCATGGCGGGGAGCAGAGGAAAACTCATATAATGTGAATGGAGGTCAATGTTCTTCAGTGTCCGTCTTCCACCAACGCTTTCTTACTATCTAATAGTCATCAAGATTATGCCACCCCATGACCTTATATCCACTCTTATATATGAATGTTAGAATCTCTCATACAATACACATATGGAAGATGTATATAAGTTACAAGGTAAACTTCTACATACCAGCAAGTCCCAGGACAAGAAGCAGAAGTTTCATGTTGATACTGTGAAGTCTATCTTCGCCTGATCTCACCAATATAAACCCTTTATGGACTGAGGGTTATCTGTATCACCAGGACATGTGTCTGTTCACACGGATGTTGAGGCCAAAAACCAAATGTAATAAGTAACCAGTAACATCTAATTTGTCAACTTCATCAGAAGGTTCTTTGGATAGACTTATTATATTTGCAAATGGCCATCGAGATCAAGGACATCTGCTAAAAAAAAGTCCATTACATGGACGTAAGAATCTTCAGCTGCTTGTACCACTGTATATAACCTGGAGGGTGGTCCTACTCAGTGACAGCTACAGTATATATGCATACACGTTCATATAGAGAAGGATGCACACAAGGGAGTTGTCATTGCCCCAAAGAGCTCATTTGCATATGGACAAAAAGCAGAGATATCTCGGCAGCGGAGGCAACGATTCCGAACGGAACAGTTTGATTCATATGGCCTTAACCTTTAAATACAGGGTCAATATGATGATGCAGAGTCAAACTGCCCCACCAATGTACCAGAAGATCATCCAGTGAGCTTGAGATCTGACACAATAGTGAACCCTGAAGATTCAGCAGAAGATGATGCTGGGCCTTTATTCTGTGCCCTCTACCAGAAATGGATGGAAAGTAGATACTCAGAATAATTTCCTCTTGCAGGATCCACCATCTTCTTCCCATAGCACATCCTGGAACTATCTTTGTTCCATATAAGTAAGACATGACCTGGAGGTCCACTTTATGTAAAGGAAAATGTGATTGATCAGACCAGGCCACCTTCCATTGCTCCATGGTTCAGTTCTGATGTTCATGTGCCCATTGCATGGTAGGGGATTTCAATGGTGGTCAATGGTCACCATGGGCCCTCTACTTGGTCTTTGACTACACAGCCCCATGTCAATGTTGCACAACTGTATGTGACATATTTCCATCATAGACAGCAACTCATTCAGTAGTTTGTGCTACAATCATTCTTCTCTGGGACCAGATGGGCTAGCCTTTACTCCCCACACTAAGACGTTTGCACCCATGACCTACACCCATTCACCATTTGTCCTTACTTGGACCACCATTGATAGGTTCTAGCCACTATATACTGGGAATACACCAATAAGATCGGTAATTTTAGAGATGCTCTCAGATGGTCTCAGAGGGATTAAATCCTGCGCCCATATAGATTCTGTTTACGCAGATTTGCCATATACCATACGTGTCTCCATAGTTCTTGTATTCTGTACCTGAACAAGCAGGCTCAGCATGGTCATTGCTGTAGGTCTGTCCTATATACGGAGTGTTGCACTACCTGGGATTGTAGGACACTGAACAGTTTATACTGCAGGCATTAGCAGAGACCCGGTAACTATTTCAATACCCACCATACTATTACAGCAGATGTCGGGAAGCGCTGGTTAAAGCCGCTATCCACAACATAGCTCCGGCACAGGCAGAGACATCCCGAAACAGCTTGCAGAGGGGTGCCGGACCCTCCTAACCTCACCTGACTCTATTATAGCCGTTTCCGGGAGCCCAGACCACTATAAAGTGGCTTTCCACAGTACTGACAGCACTGCACCACTCTATAGACCGACACTGGCAGCGACCCCCTTAACAGGGCTTTGTTTCCAGCTAAAAAAAAATGGATTCGCGGCGCAGAGGGTGTATGCGCACACCTGCGCATTGCTTCAAAAACCCATTCAAATGAATGGGTTTTTAAGCAATGTGTCGCTAACCTTTCGCTATCCAGTCCCTATACAGTTTCCCGAGTTTTTCAGTCGGATTCGCAGCGGACGGACTCCGGCACAAGTGTGAACCAAGGGTTAGTTTACATCACATTCTTAGAGGAATGGCCAAAGTGGAATTGCTCCCGTATTACCAAAATTCATGGAAAAATTTGCATTTATGTTGATATCATGTAATCAGGTATAATTATTGTTTTATAATTAAGTCTATTAATTATTTCAACTATCAAAGGAATTTTTAAGTTCTATTTCTGGTCTATAGACGACTTGGCGATTGTGAAAATATTGTCTTGTTTCATTGAGTCTGATTAATAATGAGCTTTAATAAAGCCTATTCTGGATGTAATCTATATGGATAATCAGAAATATTTTGGATCAGATGACCACAATGGGATAAGAAGTGAATCTTCTCCACATCCTGTTTGACCACATCTCCTCCAACATGACTCAGAAATATTCGGACATATTTTTAATAATTTATAGGGAGTGTTGTGCCAGCAAAATATAGTTGATGGTGGTTGGTGCATGGGGTAGTTCTTAGTAGGATGTTGTTAGTTTATATCCAGTCTTGTATCGGGAGGGGGATATTTAAAGCTTTCTCCCATTTAGTTGCATGGGGCGCTATTCTAGAACATGAAAGGTACATTGGTACAATGGTTCTGGAGAAATGGCCCAGTCGGAGTTGTGAGAGCAAGTAAAAGGTCATTCTTATGTCTAAGAAACACTTTTATTTGTAAACATTTATAAAATTCCTCTTTCTGTAGATTGTGGCTTTCTATAAAATCACAAAAACAGCAATGTACATGTAACATCTTTGCCCGAACATCTCTGCGCCATCCTCCAGTCGCACGCTTCGGCGCAGGAGGAGTGTTCATTTTTGATCCTTTGCACCTGTTGTTTTAGCACAGCTGAGGATTCGTTGCTGTGTGTCAGTATAGCCAGTGCTTTAGTTCCTTTGGTTACTTTGGAGTTAAGCTAGTAGCTTTTGATTGACATGTCTCCTGGCCAATCAAGTCTAGGGCGGATTCCTTTATATACTTTTCCAGCCCACTCCCTGATGCTTGCTATTGCCTTTCTGTACATGCTGGCTCTATATTGTTTGCTGTTTATAATTTATATTTCTGACCTTGGCTATTCTGACCACTCTCTTGGATTCTGATTCTTTACTTCATTGCTCGACTGGTTCCGACCCCCTTGGCTAGCCTGACCACCCATTTGTTGTTGTTTGTCTTGTCTGCGTTCTGTGTTTTCACTCGCACCATAGGAAGGGACACTTGCCCAGTTGTCCTTTACCGCCTAGGCAGGGACAGTGGGTGAGTTCACCATTAGGACTCACTGTCTCTGTCCTTTCCCTTCCTCCCAGACTCCAGCAGCAGTTACTGGGGAATTTCTCATCTAGCAATTCCCTAACAGTACACCATTATGATAAAGGTAATCTAGGAATCCTATTCCTGCCCTCTCCTTTTGAAAGTATTCTTATCTGCCTTAAACTTTTACATAGTATTGAGGAGCGGCTGTGACCTCCTCATTTTCTTGGGCTCCTCTATGTGTGGGGTCTTCTACGTGAGTGGTGCTAGTCACCATCTCAATTTATCCTTGGGAGTCATCACTAATAAGCTCATAAACTGGTGGCTTATGGGAGTGTTGCCAGGCAGTAGATAAATTTCAGTTTGAACCCAAGTTTTCTTATAATGAAGATGTTAATATTAGGATCTGATGTGCCTCATCTGTGGTTTATGGTTGGGGAGTTCTAGCAAGTCAAATAAATTTTAACCACTTCGAAAATGGAACATTCAGCATAGACATCGTCTTAACAATATGGAGTCTCAGACTTATTAGGATAATCAATAAATGTTTATTACAGAGAATCTAGTAACATTTCAACTTCTAAATCCTGAATTACAGTCGTGTCTCCTTGTAGTTCACTTTAATTGGCAGAGATGACATCATCAATCCAGTCAACAAAGTTGCAGAGCTTGGTATAGACTCCGGGATAATTGGGCTGTGCACATCCGTAACCCCAGGACACTACTCCATGCACTTCTCCATTGCAAACCACTGGACCACCAGAGTCACCCTAGGGTGAAGGAACAGGAAGGAAGTGTATTGTAAAGACTTTACCCATTTTCTGAAATATTATTGCTAATTTTCTAATCTTATGCTATGGGAGTCTCAAGTCACCTGACAGGAGTCCTTTCCACCCTCGGGAAAGCCCAGGCAGATCATGTTCTTTGTAATCTCTCCTGGGTAGGATTTATTACAATCTTCTTCAGACACAATAGGAACATTCACACACTGTAGGATGTCTGGGTTAACCACTAGAAAACAAAAACAGCATGTTAAATACAATGTATCACCTAGACATAAGAAAAACTCAAAAGTAATTGACTTTCCAATTTCTACAAGAAAGAGTTATATGCTCTATGTGCAGGAGCGAACTTATTGCAAGATTTCTGTGGCTTTGGCAGTTGAATATCTATATATTTCTTGCAAAAATCATTGATCCAATCAAGGCCAGGCTTTTCTTGGAATAGTTTGGAAGGAAATGTTCCTATAATATAAAATTCATGATAATAGTCATAATTCTCCATCCGTGAAGTGTTGACTTACATCCTGTATATCCCCAGCCAGACACTAGGCACATGGTCCCTGCCGCTGGGCTACTTCCAGGTGGACAGTTGTTAGGAAGCTTGATGGGTTGGATTACATCACTTAACACGGCTGGCTCTGATAGCTTGATCAACATGATGTCATTATCAATCAAGTATGGGTTATACTGCGGGTGGCGGATGACCTTTTCAGAGTCGATGAATTGTTCTGTTCCCTCTAAAACTTTTATGTTATATTCTCCAATTCTGGACTGGATTTTTCTAAAACAGAGGAGAAGAAATTGTTGTGCAGTTAAAGTACAGTTATGTGATCTACACTTTCTAAATAATAGTTAGCAAAAAGACAAACACGGTGAATATAATATACTCAAACCGTACTAGATATAGCCAAACCTGTATAGATGATACCATTGCTGGACGATCAGTAAAAAAGGATTAAAAAAAAACACAACAGCAAAAAAAAAAAAATCCCCACCCCCGTTTGAAAATGAGCCTGTGAGTAATGCAGCGTTACTGTATAACTAATAGCTTTATTGTGAATTATGTGCTCCCCTCTGGAGCACTGACCTCCCTCTCTACTCCACTGATGTACACACAAAGTGTTTCCTGTATACTAGGAGGTCACATAATCTCACCATAAAGTGGCCAGTAAGTTATTTAGTACCACTACACTAATCTAGAGGATGGGGACTCCTTTAAAGACTGTTCACACTACATTTGCAAAGTACATTGGAGATAAATATCAGAAGCCTGAAATGCCATTGCCCATGTTTTTTGAAAATGACACCTCTATAGAAATTTAGAAAATACAGTTATGGCCAAAAGTTTTGAGAATGATACAAATATTAATTTTTACAAAGTCTACTGATTCAGTTTTTCTAATGGCAATTTGCATATACTCCAGAATGTTATAAAGAGTGATCAGCTTAACAGCAATTACTTGCAAAGTCAATATTTGCCTAGAAAATGAACTTTATCCCCCAAAACACATTTCAACATCATTGCAGCCCTGCCTTAAAAGGACCACCTAACATCGTTTCAGTGATTGCTCCATTAACACAGGTGTGGGTGTTGATGAGGACAGGGCTGGAGATCAATCTGTCATGATTAAGTAAGAATGACACCACTGGACACTTTAAAAGGAGGCTGGTGCTTGCCATCATTGTTTCTCTTCTGTTAACCATGGTTATCTCTAAAGAAACACGTGCAGTCATCATTGCACTGCACTAAAATGGCCTAACTGGGAAGAGTATTGCAGCTAGAAAGATTGCACCTCAGTCAACAATCTATCGCATCATCAAGAACTTCAAGGAGAGAGGTTCCATTGGTGCCAAAAAGGCTCCAGGGCGCCCAAGAAAGACCAGCAAGCGGCAGGACCATCTCTTAAAAGTGTTTCAGCTGCGGGATCGGGCTACCAGCAGTGCAGAGCTTGCTGAGGAATGGCAGCAGGCAGGTGTGAGTGCATCTGCACGCACTGTGAGGCGGAGACTCTTGGAGCAAGGCCTGGTCTCAAGGAGGGCAGCAAAGAAGCCACTTCTCTCCAGAAAAAACATCAGGGACAGACTGATATTCTGCAAAAGGTACAGGGAGTGGACTGCTGAGGACTGGGGGAAAGTCATTTTCTCTGATCAATCCCCTTTTCGATTGTTTGGAACATCTGGAAAACAGCTTATTCGGAGAAGAAGAGGTGAGCGCTACCACCAGTCTTGTCTCATGCCAACTGTAAAGCATCCTGAAACCATTCATGTGTGGGGTTGCTTCTCAGCCAAGGGAATCGGCTCTCTCACAGTCTTGCCTAAAAACACAGCCATGAATAAAGAATGGTACCAGAATGTCCTCCAAGAGCAACTTCTCCCAACCGTCCAAGAGCAGTTTGGCGCTCAACAATGCCTTTTCCAGCATGATGGAGCACCTTGCCATAAAGCAAAGGTGATAACTAAATGGCTCAGGGAACAAAACATAGAGATTTTGGGTCCATGGCCTGGAAACTCCCCAGATCTTAATCCCATTGAGAACTTGTGGTCAATCATCAAGAGACGGGTGGACAAACAAAAACCAACAAATTCAGACAAAATTAAAGCATTGATTCTGCAAGAATGGACTGCTATCAGTCAGGATTTGCTCCAGAAGTTGATTGAGAGCATGCCAGGGAGAATTGCAGAGGTCCTGAAGAAGAAGGGTCAACACTGCAAATATTGACTTGCTGCATTAACTCATTCTAACTGTCAATATAAGCTTCTGTTACTCATAATATGAATGCAATTATATTTCTGTATGTGATAAAAACATCTGACAAACACACATAAAAACCAGAGGGCAGCAGATCATGTGAAAATAGAATATTTGTGTCATTCTCAAAACTTTTGGCCATGACTGTAGACTTCTCTATACAGCTAAAATGTCAACCAACATATAGATGTAAACCATGACAGCTTTTCATTTAAAGGGGTTCTCCAGAGAGTCTGCAAATGCTTTCTTCCTCTGGGGTTTTTAGGAAACCAACCCAGGGTTCCGGGTCAGTTGCCACCCCAAGCCACATGGTCATAACCAGCACCTGGTTGCTCCAACTTCTCTCTCCTCTTCCATGTTTGCTGGAAGTTTATTTCTGCTATGGGGACTGGCAGACTTTAGTGAAACCAGCCCCGATAGCACAGGTAAGAGATTAGGGGGCCAGGTGCTGTTTATATTTGGTCAATGTCGCCCCAAGAATCTATTCAGTGTACCCACCAGGACCTTTTTTCACACTTAAGCTGACTGTACACTGCAAACACCTTTAGCTTTACCTTTCTGTTGATCGTAGCGATTTAACCAGCATCATACATTGTTTGCCTATCCTACTGATCAACCATTATTTCATAGTTTGGGTCAACTCCCTTACAAGATTAAATTTAGGGGAACAGGAAGATAGTAACAGTTTTTGCAACACCCTTAGGGCATCATAGCCGCTAAAACACGTCTGTGCTTTTCAGTACTTACGATTTATAGCAGTGAGCAGCCGATACCACCCACCGCTCGTTGATCAGTATTCCTCCACAGAAATGATAGCCGGCATTGAGAGACACTTGATAGTTCACATTGCAGGGGTATCCACCAACTATCTTATCATCATCAATGAAAGGGGTTGCCACTGAAAAAATAGACTTGTGTCCATTAGGCTGGATATGTTAAAGCTTTATAATAATCTAACATGAAAATACAAGAGTAAAATTACTCAAATACCAAGTAACATTTATCAAAAATAAAAAGATCTCAAAGATCTTCTTACCAGCAACACCCAGAAGGGACAGGACTAGAAGGATCTTCATTGTAAGCCAGTAAAATTTCCAATGGACCCGAGAAAGATTTTTATACCTTGGTTTATCAATAATGTTATCGTCTTTCTTTTTGGCTCACATGCTCAGCACTAATGGTGGAGGATCGGACAGGTGGCTTGGCTTGGACTGTTTTATTTTCCAGTTCACCATCTGTTCAGTGGAAATATTTGTGCACCATAGACATTCAGAGTGAGCAGAAAGTCATGATACAGTACATAGACATGGAGGAGACGTATATAAAACTTGATCCAGTAAAAGGGCTCCATCTGGTAACCATGCTGAGGGATGATTGATATGATTGTAATTAGAGATGAGCATGACAGGCATGACATGACAGGCTTTGCTCTTAGAACCACTGCACACTTCACTTATTTGGCCAGTTACGGACCAAAACTGACCAACTAACTCAAGTGTGAACGTATCCTTAAAGGTCGATGTTAGTGCCAGGTATAAAGAACCATGCAGAGGCCCAAGATCCTACTGTAGTGTGAAAGAGCGCACTCCTTTTACATTGTCATCTGCTGATTCCACAAAGATGTCTACAGAACCTGATAGAGTGGTGAGGGCATCATAGTGACATAGTGTTGAGGTAGCAGCAGCATTAGGAAGCCACAGAGTGGCTAGGTGACATAATATGAAGGGGGCAGAAGCATGAGGAGGCCACAGAGTAACAATGTGACATAATGTGGAGGTAGCAGCAGCCGTAGGAGGCCATAGAGTATTCAGTGACATAATGCAGAGGTAGTAACAGCCTTAGAAGACCATAGAGTGCCCAGTGACATAATGTGGAGGTGGCAGCAGCCTTAGGAGGCCATAGAGTGCCCGGCAACATAATATGGAGGTAGCAGCAGCCTTAGGAGGCCATATAGTACTCAGTGACATAATGTGGAAGTAGAAGCAGCCTTAGGAGGCCATAGAATGCCCGGTGACATAATATGGAGGTGACAGCAGCCTTAAGAGGCCATAGAGTGAACGGTGACATAATGTGGAGGTGGCAGCAGCGTGAGGAGGTCATAGAGTGACCTGGTGACAGAGTGTGGAGGTGACAGCAGCATGAGGAGGCCACAGAGTGGCAAAGTGACATAATGTGGAGGTTTCAGCAGCCTTAGGAGACCATACAGTGCCCGGTGACAGAATGTGGAGGAGACAGCAGCATGAGGAGGCCACAGAGTGGCAAAGTGACATAATGTGGAGGTTTCAGCAGCCTTATGAGACCATACAGTGCCCGGTGACAGAGTGTGGAGGTGACAGCAGCATGCGGAGGCCATAGAGTGACCTGGTGACAGAATGTGGAGGTGGGAGCAGTGTGAGGAGGCCATAGAGTGACCTGGTGACAGAATGTGGAGGTGGCAGCAGTGTGAGGAGGCCATAGAGTGACCTGGTGACAGAGTGTGGAAGTGGCAGCAGTGTGAGGAGGCCACAGAGCAGCAAGGTGAGAATGTGGAGGTTGCAGCAGCCTTAGGAGGCCATAGAGTGATTCGGTGACAGAGTGGGGAGGTGGGTGGCACAAACAGTACAGTCATGGCCAAAAGTTTTGAGAATGACACAAATATTCTATTTTCACATGATCTGCTGCCCTCTGGTTTTTATGTGTGTTTGTCATATGTTTTTATCACATACAGAAATAGAATTGCATTCATATTATGAGTAACAGAAGCTTATATTGACAGTTAGAATGAGTTAATGCAGCAAGTCAATATTTGCAGTGTTGACCCTTCTTCTTCAGGACCTCTGCAATTCTCCCTGGCATGCTCTCAATCAACTTCTGGAGCAAATCCTGACTGATAGCAGTCCATTCTTGCAGAATCAATGCTTTAATTTTGTCTGAATTTGTTGGTTTTTGTTTGTCCACCCGTCTCTTGATGATTGACCACAAGTTCTCAATGGGATTAAGATCTGGGGAGTTTCCAGGCCATGGACACAAAATCTCTATGTTTTGTTCCCTGAGCCATTTAGTTATCACCTTTGCTTTATGGCAAGGTGCTCCATCATGCTGGAAAAGGCATTGTTGAGCGCCAAACTGCTCTTGGACGGTTGGGAGAAGTTGCTCTTGGAGGACATTCTGGTACCATTCTTTATTCATGGCTGTGTTTTTAGGCAAGACTGTGAGAGAGCCGATTCCCTTGGCTGAGAAGCAACCCCACACATGAATGGTTTCAGGATGCTTTACAGTTGGCATGAGACAAGACTGGTGGTAGCGCTCACCTCTTCTTCTCCGAATAAGCTGTTTTCCAGATGTTCCAAACAATCGAAAAGGGGATTCATCAGAGAAAATGATTTTACCCCAGTCCTCAGCAGTCCACTCCCTGTACCTTTTGCAGAATATCAGTCTGTCCCTGATGTTTTTTCTGGAGAGAAGTGGCTTCTTTGCTGCCCTCCTTGAGACCAGGCCTTGCTCCAAGAGTCTCCGCCTCACAGTGCGTGCAGATGCACTCACACCTGCCTGCTGCCATTCCTCAGCAAGCTCTGCACTGCTGGTAGCCCGATCCCGCAGCTGAAACACTTTTAAGAGATGGTCCTGCCGCTTGCTGGTCTTTCTTGGGTGCCCTGGAGCCTTTTTGGCACCAATGGAACCTCTCTCCTTGAAGTTCTTGATGATGCGATAGATTGTTGACTGAGGTGCAATCTTTCTAGCTGCAATACTCTTCCCAGTTAGGCCATTTTTGTGCAGTGCAATGATGACTGCACGTGTTTCTTTAGAGATAACCATGGTTAACAGAAGAGAAACAATGATGGCAAGCACCAGCCTCCTTTTAAAGTGTCCAGTGGTGTCATTCTTACTTAATCATGACAGATTGATCTCCAGCCCTGTCCTCATCAACACCCACACCTGTGTTAATGGAGCAATCACTGAAACAATGTTAGGTGGTCCTTTTAAGGCAGGGCTGCAATGATGTTGAAATGTGTTTTGGGGGATAAAGTTCATTTTCTAGGCAACTATTGACTTTGCAAGTAATTGCTGTTAAGCTGATCACTCTTTATAACATTCTGGAGTATATGCAAATTGCCATTAGAAAAACTGAAGCAGTAGACTTTGTAAAAATTAATATTTGTATCATTCTCAAAACTTTTGGCCATGACTGTACACACTGATGATGGTGGCTGTAAGAAGGAGCACTTGACATCAGATGTGTGGCAGCCTCAGAATAGTAGCTGAGGCAGGTAGCCAGAAGAAAACGGTCTCTTTTGTCAAGGTTTGGGTGAGGCAGCATGGATGATTTAATCTGATGCATCAGGCATTGGTGGGTGGAAATCCTGGCTGATCCACATCTGATTCATCTTGACAAAGGTCAGTCTCTCCACATTTTTGGTGAACAGGCGAGTTCTCCTTGGGGTAGCTATGGCCCCCGCCACACTAAACACCCGCTCTGATGCCACACTACTGGCCGGGCAGGACAGCTTTTCCAGGGCAAACTAGAAATGACACACACTGCTATTAAAAACTTGTTAAGGCTGGGGTCACACGTTCGAAAATGCAGTGTTTTACAGTACCTGAAAAGTGAATAGCATTAGCCAGAATCTTAACAGTATTTTTTGGCTGATTTTCCCATAAATTTAACCTCAGTTACTGGAGGAATGCAGCCTCTCAACAAACTGCAGAGCTGATCTGGGTACTCTAGGACTTCGCAGCTCTTAAAGTTCTTGATCCTCAAGGGATCAAGTGACCACTGGGTCAGAGGGACATAGCTGTACAGTACACAGCAATTGGGAAGGCAGGGACAATATATAGGAGCTCCAGCTGTAGTTATAGATGACTCCCAAGTTCCAGGTGCGTCCTTGCTGAGTTAAGAGTGGATATCGCAGACATACTGTATATATAGGCTATGGGCCGTCCGAAACTGGTAAAGAAGCATTATACCTATAAGATCACAAGTGTCAAGAAATGAAAGACAATCAGATGAGGTGTGTGGGGAGAAATGTGTTTCTGCAGGAGTAATTCTTTATTTATTCCTATATACACAGGAGGCAGTATTATAGTAGTTATATTTTTGTACATAGGAACAGTATTATAGTAGTTATATTCTTGTACATAGGAGCAGTATTATAGTAGTTATATTCTTGTACATAGGAGTAGTATTATAGTAGTTATATTCTTGTACATAGGAGCAGTATTATAGTAGTTATATTCTTATACATAGGAGGTAGTATTATAGTAGTTATATTCTTGTACATAGGAGGTAGTATTATAGTAGTTATATTCTTGTACATAGGAGGCAGTATTATAGTAGTTATATTCTTGTACATAGGAGTAGTATTATAGTAGTTATATTCTTGTACATAGGAGCAGTATTATAGTAGTTATATTCTTGTACATAGGAGGTAGTATTATAGTAGTTATATTCTTGTACATAGGAGGCAGTATTATAGTAGTTATATTCTTGTACATAGGAGGTAGTATTATAGTAGTTATATTCTTGTATATAGGAGCAGTATTATAGTAGTTATATTCTTGTACATAGGGGCAGTATTATAGTAGTTATATTCTTGTACATAGGAGCAGTATTATAGTAGTTATATTCTTGTACATAGGAGCAGTATTATAGTAGTTATATTCTTGTACATAGGGGAAGTATTATAATAGTTATATTCTTGTACATAGGAGCAGTATTATAGTAGTTATATTCTTGTACATAGTAGTATTATAGTAGTTATATTCTTGTACATAGGAGTAGTATTATAGTAGTTATATTCTTGTACATAGGAGCAGTATTATAATATTTATATTCTTGTACATAGGGGCAGTATTATAGTAGTTATATTCTTGTACATAGGAGCAGTATTATAGTAGTTATATTCTTGTACATAGGAGCAGTATTATAGTAGTTATATTCTTGTACATAGGAACAGTATTATAGTAGTTATATTCTTGTACATTTGGGGGCAGTATTATAGTAGTTATATTCTTGTACATAGGAGCAGTATTATAGTAGTTATATTCTTGTACATAGGAGCAGTATTATAGTAGTTATATTCTTGTACATAGGAGTAGTATTATAGTAGTTATATTCTTGTATATAGGAGTGGTATTATAGTAGTTATATTCTTGTACATAGGGGGCAGTATTATAGTGGTTATATTCTTGTACATAGGAGCAGTATTATAGTAGTTATATTCTTGTACATAGGAGTAGTATTATAGTAGTTATATTCTTGTACATAGGAGCAGTATTATAGTAGTTATATTCTTGTACATAGGAGTAGTATTATAGTAGTTATATTCTTGTACATAGGAGGAGTATTATAGTAGTTATATTTTGAATAGGGGGGGTATTATAGGTTTGGGGGGGGGAGTTATTCTTGTACATAGGAGTAGTATTATAGTAGTTATATTCTTGTACATAGGAGTAGTATTATAGTAGTTATATTCTTGTACATAGGAGCAGTATTATAGTAGTTATATTCTTGTACTGTACATAGGAGCAGTATTATAGTAGTTATATTCTTGTACATTGGAGCAGTATTATAAAAGTTAGAATCTTGTATACAGGGAGCATTTTTTATTATAGTAGTTATATTCTTGTACATAGGGGGCAGTATTATAGTAGTTACATTCTTGTACATAGGAGTAGTATTATAGTAGTTATATTCTTGTACATTGGAGCAGTATTATAGTAGTTATATTCTTGTACATTGGAGCAGTATTATAAAAGTTAGAATCTTGTATACAGAGAGCATTTTTTATTATAGTAGTTATATTCTTGTATAAACTGTACAGTATTACAAGGTGTTTTCTGTGCAGTTTTCCTTTGGATTATGTGACACCCTTGAACTGCTGTACATCAAACCATTGGACTACTGCAGACAAGTGTTATAGGTAATAGTGGGTGAGAGCGAACACAAACGATGCAGGAGAGGTGAAGGCCAGCCAAGCACAGGAACTGAATGGAAGATACAGATATCAGTGCATTTTTTTTTATCCATCTCCTGTTGTCTATATTAAAATTTCTGATCCCAGACAATCCCTTTAATGACATTTCCTATATCACCTGGCATTGTAATAATAGCCCCTTGTCTGCTCTAGACTTCCGTAAATACTGATATTACTACCCAAGCATGGTGCCCTCTCTTTCTGCATTAGACAACCAAGGGTTCTGACATTAATCCTTCCTCTGCCCTAGATCACCAGGTTTGGCTTTGTTTAACTCTCCTCTCCCTTTGACCAACAAGGGTGCTGAATTAAGTCTTTTCTTCTCTGCCATAGACCACCATAGATAGTATTGTTGGCTCCTTTTCTGCACTTGATCACCAAGGATGCTTATATTGATATCTTTACTGTCCCAGACTTCATGAATAGTGTAGTTACCCTCTTTACTGCCCTTGACCTCCAGGGTTGCTTATATTAGCCTTGGATTTCCCTAAAGCAACAGGAACAGTGAATTGCGATTTTAACTCCTTATGTGCTCTAAGCCATCACAAATTCTGATAATAACCTGTTTATCTCCCGTCGATAACTAACCCCTTCACTGCCATGTAGAGGAAATGTTAACGACAATCAGTTGATCACCATGCATTTAGTTACTGAAGACTAAGTGATTGGATGAGTGGTGGATGTGTAGAGTGAGTGGTAAGATGGTCGCTCTTTTCACAAGTTACGGTAGTAGTCAGATAATTTCAATTATAATGCTTTTCTCATAGGAGTTACAGGCTAGTGGAGCCTATAGGAAACCAATGGTGAGAGAATTTGGCATAGGGTAAGATGTAGGAGTATTCCCTGACTAGATGCCTCCATGACACTTCCAGGTAGTAGCGTAGAAAGCAATGCAGGAGCTGGTTAGTTGAGTATGCTATACATTAGAACTACATGGGGCATTATTAATATGCAGTCCTAAATTTACATAAATGCAAAATAGTAAATTCAGTTACAGTACATCTGAGACATGTCACAAAAATTTTTGGCCGGAGATCGGGGAGAATTGCGCATGCGCGGTAGGTTTTTACTCCGCGCAAGCGCAGTAGGTCTTATAGCGCTCGTATCATAACGGGATGACGCGACACTACGTATGACGTCATCAGTGTGCGCTGTTTCTTAGCGCCATATTCAAACAAACATCATTTATGTGAATTTGGGCACACCTGTTTGTAGGCAGAACCCATCGCTATATAACTTGCCCTGATTCACTTTGCTCTCACTGCCATTGTCACTACATGGAGTCATCTAGCATTTAGCGGTTTTCCTCCATTGTTGGGTTCTTTTGTTTTGTCCTACCACTGTAGGCAGTATTTATTTATTTATTTTATTCTCTATATGTATTTGACCAAGTTTTTTGGTTCTTATGAGTAGTCTAGCAAGTCCCCTGATGATTGGTGCTTTACTGTACCAGGAAACGCGTAGGAACTAGGGATTTATAGGGTCATTTTAAGGACAGCTTGGTACTGCCCTTGTTAGGGCAGGAGTTAATTTGGGTGTTAGTGGAAGTCTCAGGGGTATGAATACGGACTGTAGTTCATCCTCCTGTGATGCACCATCACCTATCGGGTCACTCCTGCCTTCAGATATTGGTAAGATCGTTTCATTTTCTAACAGCTATTGGGAACACTAATAACCTGGACATAAGAGTTGAGGGTGGCAGGAGTGGACAGCTTGATCAACATAATGTCATTGTCCAGGGTCCTGGAGTTGTAGCTTCCATGTCTGATGACCTTGGCAGAGTTGATAAATTGCTCAGTGCCTTCATTGAGCTCAATGTTGTGTTCTCCCAGACGAACTTGAATGCTCCTATAGAGTAATTTTTAAGACATAATATATATTTCTTTACCTATTATACAGTTACTATGACCCAGCAGTAATGTAAATTCATGCCTTGTACTGTAAATAGCTAATGCATCGGCAAAATTTTGAAAAAAAAAATACAGTAAATAAATAAGTATAAAAAATAAATGTTAAAAAATATATTGCACAGATGTGGTCTTTTCCTGCTGCTAGTCTGTTTCTGTATAACTTACATGCAAGAGCAGGATGAGGGTTATATGGAGATGGGGATTCCCGAAGCTTCACCGAGAGGGGATTTAGGGATTCTTTTTTTTAACCTTAATTTTTTTTTTTTTTTTTTTTCATATGTAAATCAGAACATTAGAAATTGGGGGGCAACGGAGTAACATGGGACAGTTAAGGAAATGATTTTCCAATTGACTGTTGTACTAAACTTTAGGAACTGTCAAGGTGGGTCCATCTGCAACTACTGTCCAGAGTTTGTCCCTCCCCTGCTTATTTTATTTTTTTTTAGATATAAAATATTATTTTAGTCCAATTTTTCTTTATATATTTGTATTTAAATACTTCTTCAACTTGTTTTATATAAAATTCTGATGTATTAGAATTTGATGCATCAAATTTAACTGATTTTACTAATTGTAAAAAAAACAAAAAAAAACAAAACAATATTTTTACAATTATCAAAATTAACATTAGTTAAATATATTTTTTAGTATAATAATTTTTTTATTTATACATTTTTTAGCTTTTTTATTTTTTTTTATTTTAATATTCGTTATAGGTGTTGTCCCATAGGTGACCAGCACTCTGTCTTAACTCTTCTTCTATGTATTTTTACATTATTTTTACAACCAAATATATAGCACTATGCCCAGGTGAACATTAAAGGAGAGGTATCATGCTGTTTTTAGTAAACTAATTGGTGAGGGCACCAGGGAGTCATCACCCCACTGATCAGATGGTAGATCCTAAAGATAAGACACAGGTGTTACTGTCTTGGAAACCTCTGTTAGATATTTAGCTTTTACTTTATTCACTAGGACTTACGACTTAGCAGTCGGCAGCAGAGATCACCCATAAGCTGCTAACCAGGGATCCTCCACAGAAGTGGTAGCCGGAGTTCAAAGATGCCTGGTAGGGGATAGTGTTTTTGGTGCAGGTGTACCCTCCGACGATTTTATCATCATCATCATAGGCAGCTATGATTAAGTAAAATAATAAGGTATATGAATAGATGAATAAAGTGTTAACATCCTAAAAAATTAAAGTTAAGGCTTTGTTGGTATTCTTATCTGCAACTCCTAGGATGACTGCTATCACAAGAAGCTTCATGGTTGGTTTCTAGATGCCAAGGTCTTAGGTCTCCTGCAGGTTTCCTATTTATATATTCTCCATAGAACATGGTGGGAATGGGTCCAAGGTCACCTGTCCTTGATTGAAAGTAATGCAATAAATTTAATGGTTTTGGATTCAATATATGGACAACTGCCCTAACCTCCAAGTGGTCATAATGACTAAGTTCTCACGATAAGAATTTATTTTTGAAGTGTTATTAGAAGTTTGTCTGCCCAATGGTTCACTTGGTCTGACATTCATTCTATGCCTTGTGTCCAGGTTTGTTTCATAGAAAGGTTTAACCCAAAACTAGCTGTATGTCCAGTAAGAACGTCCAGTCACTGACCACTCTTGATGGACAAATATTTGTCTTCTTCTTTGATGTTTGTTGGTAAAGATGCTCATGGTAGCAATACCTCAGTAAGTGAAGTGGGCTTGTGACCGGCACTCTTAGGATCAGAGTGCTCTGGTTGCCAATATTATTGAAGTACTGCATCATGGAACAAGTCTGTAATATTCAAATGACAGTTTACATCTCATAAGGAATATGGAAATAAATCCTCATTGATGGAAAAGAGAAACTTGCTCTAGCACCGTCTTTTGGAAGGTAGCTCCCTATAGATCAATGACTAGTTTTCATGAAACCTAAATAGCATAATCTGGGATTATAGTCAGATTATTTCCAGGGTATCTCCTCCAAAAGGAAAAGGAACCCATCCACAGACAGCTGTGCAAAGCAGGGTACTGGCTGACTGGGGGAGAGGTCATAGCCGTGGGTCAGAAGGGGTACTAGATCTCATGAAGGAGACATCACCTGAAAGTGTACAAGGACTTATTACACTATGAATATCCTGCAAAGGATTCTGGGGAAAGAATATCTAAATAAGTTCTTCTTAGTAGAAAGGTAGAATTTGATTTAAGTCCTTGTACACTGTAAGGTTTCATGACAGCCAGTCATTGATCTATATGGAGCTACCTTCCAAAAGGTGACACTTAGAGCAAGTTATACTATTCCACCAAAGAGGTCTCATTCGTATATTCCTTACCCAGAATTCTTAGCAGGGCATACATGGTCTAATACGCCCCTGTACACCTCACAGTAGTGCCTCCTTAATGAGACATAGTACCCCTTCTGATTTATATCTCATGTCACACAACAACCTCTAGAGGTAGACTCAGAACTGGTTCAATCTTTTGGTGGCCATGTTTTAGTAGTCTTCATTCTAATAGGAAGTTGCTGACTGTGAAATTTCTTGTAGAATTGTATCCAGTGCCTGTGCCTCCCCTTAACCAAATTAAAGTCAATTTAAAGGGGTATTCCTATCTCCAGGATCATATGTGCTGAATATGTGTCCTCGGTGTCTACAGATGGTTGCCTAGGTTTCAGACCACATCCCTTATCTAGTTCTAGTGGTCGGGCTAATGACTTAGTCCCTTTTCTCTTTTACTTCTCTCCCTCTGCAAAGTGTTTTTAGCGGCTGAGCCATGGTAAGGGCAAGTACAATGCTTGATCAGTTCCTCTGTTATTTATGGATGTAAATCCAGAGATAACGATGCAATTTACAAGTACACTGTCCATCTCAAAGAAAACTGCTGGCCGGAGCTGAAAACTAGGAAGTGGAAAGGAGAGGAGACAAGAGAGCAGGAGAAACCCTGAGATGGGAAAAATCCTTTATAGGTGGATACAGCTGTAATTCTACTACAATTTACGCATTAAATAGCAATTATTCTACAAATTTCATGATTTTATGAATATTACAATTGATGGTAACAGTCACTTAGATACTGAGTACAGAAAGTGTGAAAAAATATTACGCATTTTTAGTAACTTGGTTCTCTGTACTATATTAATAGCCAGATATTTTGTAGAATAGAAAATGGGAATGATGGCCAATATTTTACTAATACATATGAGTTAGATTTTGTATTTCATGTTGCTCTTGAACATTCTAAAAGCACACCGTGTGGTCTGCAATGAAACTGCAGGTAAAAATGACTAAAGTATATCTACTGATTTATGCTTATTTTCAGTAATCAATTAATAAAAATGTATTTTGTGCTATATCATATGGGGAAACATTATAATTTTTGTCACCTTTCATCAGCCTGAAAGTTACTTTTTTAGCCTTCAGGTTCTGTGTTTATGACATCGATTCAGTTTTGAAATTTTTTGACTAATGTCAATCAATAAATATGAGCCAGGAATGAGGGGAGGGAAAGGCGGGATATAGCGGCAGTCTCTCTTATTAGTTGGCTAATAGTAGCAGCGGGAGGAGATAGGCAGGTTGTAATAATAAAGAAGCATGACATCACAATAATAAAATTACAATTCCTTCAATAGATACAGTAGGGAAAAAAAGTATTTAGTCAGCCACCAATTGCGCAAGTTCTCCTACTTAAAAAGATAAGGCCGGCCTGTAATTGTCATCATAGGTAGACCTCAACTATGACAGACAAAATGAGAAAACAAATCCAGAAAATCACTTTGTCTGATTTTTAAAGAATTTATTTGCAAATTATGGTGGAAAATAAGTATTTGGTCAATAACAAAAGTTCATCTCAATACTTTGTTCTATATTCTTTGTTGGCAATGACAGAGGTCAAACGTTTTCTGTAAGTCTTCACAAGGTTGGCACACACTGTTGCTGGTATGTTGGCCCATTCCTCCATGCAGATCTCCTCTAGAGCAGGGATGTTTTGGGGCTGTCACTGGGCAACACGAACTTTCAACTCCCTCCAAAGGATTTCTATGGTGTTGAGATCTGGAGACTGGCTAGGCCACTACAGGACCTTGCAATGCTTCCTACGAAGCCGCTCCTTCGTTGCCCTGGCGGTGTGCTTGGGATCATTGTCATGCTGAAAGACCCAGCCACGTTTCATCTTCAATGCCCTTGCTGAAGGAGGTTTGCACTCAAAATCTCACCATACATGGCCCCATTCATTCTTTCATGTACACGGATCAGTCATCCTGGTCCCTTTGCAGAGAAACAGCCCCAAAGCTTGATGTTGCCCCCCCCCCCATGCTTCACAGTAGGTATGGTGTTCTTAGGATGCAACTCAGCATTCACTCTCCTCCAAACACCACGAGTTGTGTTTCTACCAAACAGTTCTACTTTGGTTTCATCTGACCATATGACATTATTTCTGCCCTAGACCACCAGAGATTATATTATTCCTTAATCTGTCCTAGACCTCCATGGATACTGATGATACCACCTAAGGATGGTGTCATTAAATTCTTTCATGCACCAGACAACCAAGGGTTCTGACATTGAACCTTCCTATAGCCTAGATACTGAGTTAAGGTATTTTTACCTCCTTTCTACCCTAGACCACCAGGGATGCTGATATTAGCATTTTCGCTGCTCTAGACATCCATGAATGGTGTTGTTAGCCTCCGTCTTGGCCTTAAACACCAGAAATTCTCTACAGATCTCTTAACTGTCCCAGACCTCCAGGAATAGTGTAATTATCTTCTTTATTGTTCCAGAAATACTTATTTTAACCCTGCATTTCCCTGGACTAGTGTAGTAAATTTAAACCTTTATCTTCCCTCTCCCTGTAGAAGAAACATTTATGGCAAATATACATTTGGTTTCTAAGTCCAAAAAATGGTTTGATAAGTGGTGAATGTTAAGATGTGGCGAGTTGATCGTTCTTTTCACAAATTGGCATATTTTCTGTTATTCCTGGGTTGCGGAGTCAATAGAGGACCAATTATTACATAATTTAGCACACGATGTGTGAGTATTCCCTGACTAGATGCTTCTGTGATGCTACTAGATAATATCTGAGGAAAGGACAGTGCAAGAGCACTTAAAGGAGAAGTTACAGGTCTGTGAGAGACAGAAATCTTGCTTGTTTGTAGGTGACCAAATACTTATTTTCCACCATAATTTGCAAATAAATTCTTTAAAAATCAGACAATGTGATTTTCTGGATTTGTTTTCTCATTTTGTCTCTCATAGTTGAGGTCTACCTATGATGACAATTACAGGCCAGCCTCATCTTTATAAGTGGGAGAACTTGCACAATTGGTGGCTGACTAAATACTTTTTTCCCCCACTGTATAAGGATATAACAGGATGTTATTGCTCAGACTAAATACTTTCTCTGGGTGGACATGTTGGTGATGGAACTTTTAACGGAATCCGCGATATAAGGTTCCTCAAAAAATGAAAGAACTTTTGTGTTCCAGTTCCTAGGTTTTCAGTAGATTGTTACCGTTTTGGTATATCACCTGGTATTTGTCCTCAAATATAGCTCATTGGCAAGGCATCCCTGGAAAGAGGAAAGGAGATTTTTCTTTTCTGTCTTTAAGACATTTATTGTATGGTATCTTCTCTGTTTTCTGACTATACACCATTAAAATGTGCAATGTCCTCTGGAGAGCGATGCGTAAATGGTTGGGGAAGTAATAGCAGGCCCAATATAGTGGCTGGCCTTCTTCTCACTGGTCATAGTGGCTGTACGTTTTTAGCCAGACCCTCCTCCTGACCCTAGGGTGGCACAGTGATGCGGGATGCAGTGGTCTAGATGACGGTAGTGATTGTGCCTCAGCAGTCATGACACAAACACCATGTACCCGTCCATTGTACTCCATAGTTAGGACAATGTTGGAGACTGGAGCAGTGAGAAACCCAATGGAAAGCAGGTATTCAAGGCTAACTAGTCAAATTGACATTGACTGCCTTTCTGCCCTAGACCACCAGAGATTATATTATTCCTTAATCTGTCCTAGACCTCCATGGATACTGATGATACCACCTAAGGATTGTGTCATTAAATTCTTTCATGCACCAGACAACCAAGGGTTCTGACATTGAACCTTCCTATAGCCTAGATACTGAGTGATGGTATTTTTACCTCCTTTCTACCCTAGACCACCAGGGATGCTGATATTAGCATTTTCACTGCTCTAGACATCCATGAATGGTGTTGTTAGCCTCCGTCTTGACCTTAAACACCAGGGATTCTCTACAGATCTCTTAACTGTCCCAGACCTCTAGGAATAGTGTAATTATCTTCTTTATTGTTCCAGAAATACTTATTTTAACCCTGCATTTCCCTGGACTAGTGTAGTAAATTTAAACCTTTATCTTCCCTCTCCCTGTAGAAGAAACATTTATGGCAAATATACATTTGGTTTCTAAGTCCAAAAAATGGTTTGATAAGTGGTGAATGTTAAGATGTGGCGAGTTGATCGTTCTTTTCACAAATTGGCATATTTTCTGTTATTCCTGGGTTGCGGAGTCAATAGAGGACCAATTATTACAGAATTCAGCACACGATGTGTGAGTATTCCCTGACTAGATGCTTCTGTGATGCTACTAGATAATGTCTGAGGAAAGGACAGTGCAAGAGCTGGTTAGTTGAGCTTACAGTATGCTATCATGGGGCATAATGGCTATAATAAGGTAGTTGATAATTCAGTTGATTATGTAATTTAATGTGTGGATATTATGTTGATCATTGGCTAATAGATTCCAGATGTCCCCCTTGCCCCTTCCCCAGTTCCTTTTTCTGGTCAAAAGGTGCATTCTGTATGTTTCATGTATACATGCATTATATGCTATGACAATCCTCATTGGAAACGACACTTTAGGCATTATTTCCATTAGATGGAGACTAGTTGTAAATTATAAGTTCTGTTACTATATAATAAATAGTTGCTGTGGGGTCAATGCAGAAGACTTCATTCATGCCATAGACCTTTGTGTCCTGTCTTCTCTCCAGCTGAAATCATTCATCCCTATCCCCAAAGGGTACATAACAGACAATAAGGTAAGATATCTAGTTGGGGATCATAACTAAATTGTTACAGTACAATTTAGTACATCTGAGACCGTTCAAGAAATTTCCAAGAGACATCGTCTCACCGCCATTATTTATACAATATTGTCAGAATAATTGAAATACATTTTTTTTTAAAGGCAATTGAACATTTATTGATGTGATTGATTAAATTGTTCAAGATATTAACCTATGAAGTGTCTAATTTGCAGCAGTGGTGCTGGAGATCCAGGCGTTGTAGTTGCAGACCTTGGTGTAGACACCAGGGTAGTTCTTGAGAGCACAGCCGTATCCCCAGGAGACAACACCATGCAGTTGTCCATTGCAGACCACGGGTCCACCAGAGTCACCCTGAGAAAAGAAATATCATTATTATAGATTCATGATAAGGAGATGTTAACACTTCTACCAGCCACAGTACAAAGGGAAAAGGTTGGTTTTAAGCAGCCGTGCTGCAAATTATTAGTGTCTATTATATGGCCATATTATCCAGACCTTCTGCAGTTCTGATAAACAGACTATACATTATGTAAGAAGGTCGTTGAGGTAAACCACCTTCTACAATGACCTGCACCCCTGGCCAAGTATAGTTCTGAACTAGGCGCTATCACCATGTACTGGACTGCAATTGTTCCAGTGCGTTTAAGTGGAACAGTATACTGTTATACCATGTACTGTATGTCACTTTTCTTTGCATGGCCATGCCCCTTTAACAGTTCTTTGCCGCTTATACTATATGCATGAGGGTAGGGTCAGAGAGTTTATACTGTATGTAGCAAAGGCTATATAGACTAACAGAGCTACAGCATTACATGGATTGCCAGCGTCAATAAGCTCCTTATCTTAAGGCATCCCTGAAGTATCTAGACATCTTCCTGGAGAGTGACCTGTACTGTGAGCTCAGAAAAGTCCAAGGAATTATTGATGTTTGTGACCAAAAACTGTTTATAAAGTACATTGGTTGTGATGTAAAGATTCTATTTAGATCTAAGTTTGCTCAGTAGAACCTCTTAGTCTTTTTATGTGGATGTCAACAACAGATAATATCAGGGCTGAAAGGGCTAATTTTGTATCCAGCAACTTTTTGAAAACTTCCAGTTACTCCTAGTTACATACAGAACATAATAACGTCAGCGATGCTTTACATTCAACATTATAATATATGAACATTATACCTGGCAGGAATCCTTGCCACCTTCCAGGTATCCAACACAGATCATGTTGCCGGTGATCTCTCCTGGGTAGGCATTGCTACACTGGGTGGCGGTCAAGATGGGGGCGTTCAGGCACTGCAGGAGGTTGGGCATGTTTGCTGCAAGTCAATGGACATGGAATATTAGTGCAGATTTCACATGGCAGGGGCACATATTCATGCGACAACTAAGCTCCAGTAGGGTTAAGGAGATCAGACATTGGAGGAAGTGCTCTGGAGTTAATAGAAGGTAGAAGTTGTACTATCACTTACTTCCACTGCTCAGGGTGTTTCCCCATCCGGAGATCAGACAGCTGGTGCCAGCAGGTGCGCAGCCAGATGGCAGACCAATAGCCTTGACGTAAGAGTTGAGGGTTGCGGGAGTGGACAACTTGATCAACATGATGTCATTGTCCAGGGTCCTGGAGTTGTAGCTTCCATGTCTGATGACCTTGGCAGAGCTGATAAATTGCTCAGTGCCTTCATTGGTGGCGATGTTGTGTTCTCCCAGACGGACTTGAATGCTCCTATAGTGTAATTTTTAACACAGAATATACATTTCTTTACCTATTATACAGTTACTATGACCCAGCAGTAACTTTACTTCATGCCTTGTACTGTAAACAGCTAAAACATCAAGATATTTCATTTCATGGGGAGCAATGAAGTTGAATTCAACACAAATTTACCCTATGCAAAGTGTTTTAAGAAATACATAATATTAAAAAATATATATTATATGGATGGGGTCTTTTTCTGTCGCTAGTCTGATTCTTGATAACTTATATGCACAAGTAGAACAAAAGTTACATGAAGATGAGGTTGCAAAGGCTTCACCGAGGGGAAACTTAGAGATTCTTTTATCTACTTTAATTGAATTCAACAAAAATTTACCTTTATTTAAAATTTATTTTAAAAACATTAGTAAATAAATAAATAAATAACCTTCAAAAAATAAATTAAATGCATGCGGTCTATTACTGCCGCTAGTCTGTTTCCGGGTAACTTCAATTCAGAAGTAAGACAAGAGTTACATGGAGGTGTGGTTGTATAGGGATTCACCGAGGGGGAACTTAGAGAATTAGAGAATATTCTATATAATTATTTATTTATTTTTATATAAATTTTAATATATATATATATATATATATATATATATATATATATATATAAATCAGAACATTAGATAATGGGGATAAATGAAGAATAATTAATGACTTTCCAGTTGACAGTGATTAAGCTAAACTTAATGAACCGCAGAGGTGGGTGCAAAATTTTACTGCCTTAGGTACGCCCAGAGTTTGTCCCACCCCTGCTTATTTCCCATTTCCTGTTTTAAATGTAACCCCTCTATTTAATCCCATTTGTATACGTTTGTATTTAAAATATTTAATTTTGTAATAAAATTGTATTCAAATTGAGCTTAACCGATTTTTATGTTTGTAAAAAAAGGTGCTTTGTTAAAGGTGCTGTTCCATAACGGACCATCGTTCCAAGGAGATTCTTGTACTTTGGGTTTTCCAAACGTGTAAAAGTTTGGCTTGCAGCACCTTAATTCCAGTCAAGTGAATAGGGCTGAGCTGCAGTACAAGGCAACAACCAAATATATGGCACTAAGGCCAGGTGAACATTAATGGGGGGGGTCACTCTACTATCCTTTCATTTAGCTGACCGGTGAGGGGCATCGGGAATCACAACACCCCCCCACTGACCAGATATTAATGTCAGATCCTAAAAATAGGACATAGATATTAAAGTCTTAGAAACCCCCTTTGAGCAAAAAAAAATCTTTATATTTAGTTTCTTAGGCTCATTCACTAGGACTTACGATTTGTAGCAGTGGGCAGCAGAGATCACCCATAAATTGCTAACCAGGGATCCTCCACAGAAGTGGTAGCCGGAGTTCAAAGATGCCTGGTAGGGGACAGAGTTTTTGGAGCAGGTGTACCCTCCGACGATTTTATCATCATCATCGTAGGCAGCTATGATTAAGTAAAATAATAAAGTATATGAATAGATGAATAAAGTGTTAACATCCTAAAAAATTCAAGTTAAGGCTTTGTTGGTATTCGTACCTGCAACTCCTAGGATGACTACTATCACAAGAAGCTTCATGGTTGGTTTCTAGATGCCAAGGTCTTAGGTCTCCTGCAGGTTTCCTATTTATATATTCTCCATAGAACATGGTGGGAATGGGTCCAAGGTCACCTGTCCTTGATTGAAAGTAATGCAATAAATTTAATGGTTTTGGATTCAATATATGGACAACTGCCCTAACCTCCAAGTGGTCATAATGACTAAGTTCCCACGATAAGAATTTATTTTTGAAGTGTTATTAGAAGTTTGTCTGCACACTTGGTCTGACATTCATTCTATGCCTTGTGTCCAGGTTTGTTTCATAGAAAGGTTTAACCCAAAACTAGCTGTATGTCCAGTAAGAACGTCCAGTCACTGACCACTCTTGATGGACAAATATTTGTCTTCTTCTTTGATGTTTGTTGGTAAAGATGCTCATGGTATCAATACCTCAGTAAGTGAAGTGGGCTTGTGACCGGCACTCTTAGGATCAGAGTGCTCTGGTTGCCAATATTATTGAAGTAATGCATCATGGAACAAGTCTGTAATACTCAAATGACAGTTTACATCTCATAAGGAATATGGAAATAAATCCTCATTGATGGAAAAGAGAAACTTGCTCTAGCACCGTCTTTTGGAAGGTAGCTCCCTATAGATCAATGACTAGTTTTCATGAAACCTAAATAGCATAATCTGGGATTATAGTCAGATTATCTCCAGGGTATCTCCTCAAAAAGGAAGAGGGACCCATCCACAGACATCTGTGCAAAGCAGGGTACTGGCTGACTGGGGGAGAGGTCATAGCCATGGGTCAGAAGGGGTACTAGATCTCATGATGGAGACATCACCTGACAGTGTACAAGGACTTATTACACTATGAATATCCTGCAAAGGATTCTGGAGAAAGAATATCTAAATAAGTTCTTCTTAGTAGAAAGGTAGAATTTGATTTAAGTCCTTGTACACTGTAAGGTTTCATGACAGCCAGTCATTGATCTATATGTAGCTACCTTCCAAAAGGTGACACTTAGAGCAAGTTAGGCTATTCCACCAAAGAGGTCTCATTTGTATATTCCTTACCCAGAATTCTTAGCAGGGCATACATGGTCTAATACGCCCCTGTACACCTCACAGTAGTGCCTCCTTAATGAGACATAGTACCCCTTCTGATTTATATCTCATGTCACACAACAACCTCTAGAGGTAGACTCAGAACTGGTTCAATCTTTTGGTGGCCATGTTTTAGTAGTCTTCATTCTAATAGGAAGTTGCTGACTGTGAAATTTCTTGTAGAATTGTATACAGTGCCTGTGCTTCCCCTTAACCAAATTAAAGTCAATTTAAAGGGGTATTCCTATCTCCAGGATCATATGTGCTGAATATGTGTCCTCGGTGTCTACAGATGGTTGCCTAGGTTTCAGATCTCCTCCCTTATCTAGTTCTAGTGGTCGGGCTAATGACTTAGTCCCTTTTCTCTTTTACTTCTCTCCCTTTG
The DNA here is from genome assembly GCA_947044405.1 of Leptodactylus fallax. Classification (NCBI taxonomy): domain Eukaryota; kingdom Metazoa; phylum Chordata; class Amphibia; order Anura; family Leptodactylidae; genus Leptodactylus; species Leptodactylus fallax. Next base: position 401,340 of record CAMRHE010000536.1, read on the forward strand.
CAAACTGTTTTTAGCGGCTGAGCCATGGTAAGGGCAAGTACAATGCTTGATCAGTTCCTCTGTTATTTATGGATGTAAATCCAGAGATAACTATGCAATTTACAAGTACACTGTCCATCTCAAAGAAAACTGCTGGCCTGAGCTGAAAACTAGGAAGTGGAAAGGAGAGGAGACAAGAGAGCAGGAGAAACCCTGAGATGGGAAAACTCCTTTATAGGTGGATACAGCTGTAATTCTACTACAATTTCCGCATTAAATGGTTGACACTGAGGAACATGCCCTAGGAATGGTTCAAGATAGCCCGCTGAATGTGCCTGAAAGTTGTTGTTATAGTTTAGGTTTACTATGTTAGTACATTGCATATCCGTGTGGTTGATGTATGACTTGCAGATGTATTTTGGTAAAGAAAGTACTATGTTCTGTTTTTTCGCATACTATACTATACTGCATACCAATGTACATAGTGATATATGTCAATAATGTATTTCACCTTTATTCTTTGAAAAATTTTGAATAAAAATTATTGAAACTAAATAGCAATTATTCTACAAATTTCATGATTTTATGAATATTACAATTGATGGTAACAGTCACTTAGATACTGAGTACAGAAAGTGTGAACAAATATTACACATTTTTAGTAACTTGGTTCTCTGTACTATATTAATAGCCAGATATTTTGTAGAATAGAAAATGGGAATGATGGCCAATATTTTACTAATACATATGAGTTAGATTTTGTATTTCATGTTGCTCTTGAACATTCTAAAAGCACACCGTGTGGTCTGCAATGAAACTGCAGGTTAAAATGACTAAAGTATTTCTACTGATTTATGCTTATTTTCAGTAATCAATTAATAAAAATGTATTTTGTGCTATATCATATGGGGAAACATTATAATTTTTGTCACCTTTCATCAGCCTGAAAGTTACTTTTTTAGCCTTCAGGTTCTGTGTTTATGACATCGATTCAGTTTTGAAATTTTTTGACTAATGTCAATCAATAAATATGAGCCAGGAATGAGGGGAGGGAGAGGTGGGATACAGCGGCAGTCTCTCTTATTAGTTGGCTAATAGTAGCAGCGGGAGGAGATAGGCAGGTTGTAATAATAAAGAAGCATGACATCACAATAATAAAATTACAATTCCTTCAATAGATACAGTAGGGAAAAAAAAGTATTTAGTCAGCCACCAATTGCTCAAGTTCTCCCACTTAAAAAGATAAGGCCGGCCTGTAATTGTCATCATAGGTAGACCTCAACTATGAGAGACAAAATGAGAAAACAAATCCAGAAAATCACTTTGTCTGATTTTTAAAGAATTTATTTGCAAATTATGGTGGAAAATAAGTATTTGGTCAATAACAAAAGTTCATCTCAATACTTTGTTCTATATCCTTTGTTGGCAATGACAGAGGTCAAACGTTTTCTGTAAGTCTTCACAAGGTTGGCACACACTGTTGCTGGTATGTTGGCCCATTCCTCCATGCAGATCTCCTCTAGAGCAGGGATGTTTTGGGGCTGTCGCTGGGCAACACGGACTTTCAACTCCCTCCAAAGGATTTCTATGGTGTTGAGATCTGGAGACTGGCTAGGCCACTACAGGACCTTGCAATGCTTCTTACGAAGCCGCTCCTTCGTTGCCCTGGTGGTGTGCTTGGGATCATTGTCATGCTGAAAGACCCAGCCATGTTTCATCTTCAATGCCCTTGCTGAAGGAGGTTTGCACTCAAAATCTCACCATACATGGCCCCATTCATTCTTTCATGTACACGGATCAGTCGTCCTGGTCCCTTTGCAGAGAAACAGCCCCAAAGCATGATGTTACCCCCCCCCATGCTTCACAGTATTCACTCTCCTCCAAACACCACGAGTTGTGTTTCTACCAAACAGTTCTACTTTGGTTTCATCTGACCATATGACATTCTCCCAATACTCTTCTGGAACATCCAAATGCTCTCTAGCAAACTTCAGGTGGGCCCGGATATGTACTGGCTTAAGCAGGGGGACACGTCTGGCACTGCAGGATCTGAGTCCCTGGCGGCGTAGTGTGTTACTGATGGTAGCCTTTGTTACGTTAGTCCCAGCTTTCTGCAGGTCAGTCACTTCTGTGCCCCCGTGGGGTTCTGGGATTTTTGCTCACCATTCTTGTGATCATTTTGACCCCACGGGGTAAGATCTTGCGTGGAGCTCCTGATGGAGGGAGATTATCAGTGGTCTTGTATGTCTTCCATTTTCTAATTATTGCTCCCACAGGTGATTTCTTCACACCAATCTGCTTGCCTATTGCAGATTCAGTCTTCCCAGCCTGGTGCAGGGCTACCATTTTGTTTCTGGTCCTTCCACAGCTCTTTGGTCTTCACCATAATGGAGTTTGGAGTGTGACTGTTTGAGGTTGTGGACAGGTGTCTTTTATACTGATAACAATGTCAAACAGGAGCCATTACTACAGGTAATGAGAGGAGGACAGAGGAGCCTCTTAAAGGAGAAGTTACAGGTCTGTGAGAGACAGAAATCTTGCTTGTTTGTAGGTGACCAAATACTTATTTTCCACCATAATTTGCAAATAAATTCTTTAAAAATCAGACAATGTGATTTTCTGGATTTGTTTTCTCATTTTGTCTCTCATAGTTGAGGTCTACCTATGATGACAATTACAGGCCAGCCTCATCTTTATAAGTGGGAGAACTTGCACAATTGGTGGCTGACTAAATACTTTTTTCCCCCACTGTATAAGGATATAACAGGATGTTATTGCTCAGACTAAATACTTTCTCTGGGTGGACATGTTGGTGATGGAACTTTTAACGGAATCCGCGATATAAGGTTCCTCAAAAAATGAAAGAACTTTTGTGTTCCAGTTCCTAGGTTTTCAGTAGATTGTTACGGTTTTGGTATATCACCTGGTATTTGTCCTCAAATATAGCTCATTGGCAAGGCATCCCTGGAAAGAGGAAAGGAGATTTTTCTTTTCTGTCTTTAAGACATTTATTGTATGGTATCTTCTCTGTTTTCTGACTATACACCATTAAAATGTGCAATGTCCTCTGGAGAGCGATGCGTAAATGGTTGGGGAAGTAATAGCAGGCCCAATATAGTGGCTGGCCTTCTTCTCACTGGTCATAGTGGCTGTACGTTTTTAGCCAGACCCTCCTCTTGACCCTAGGGTGGCACAGTGATGCGGGATGCAGTGGTCTAGATGACGGTAGTGATTGTGCCTCAGCAGTCATGACACAAATACCATGTACCCGTCCATTGTACTCCATAGTTAGGACAATGTTGGAGACTGGAGCAGTGAGAAACCCAATGGAAAGCAGGTATTCAAGGCTAACTAGTCAAATTGACATTGACTGCCTTTCTGCCCTAGACCACCAGAGATTATATTATTCCTTAATCTGTCGTAGACCTCCATGGATACTGATGATACCACCTAAGGATGGTGTCATTAAATTCTTTCATGCACCAGACAACCAAGGGTTCTGACATTGAACCTTCCTATAGCCTAGATACTGAGTGATGGTATTTTTACCTCCTTTCTACCCTAGACCACCAGGGATGCTGATATTAGCATTTTCACTGCTCTAGACATCCATGAATGGTGTTGTTAGCCTCCGTCTTGACCTTAAACACCAGGGATTCTCTACAGATCTCTTAACTGTCCCAGACCTCCAGGAATAGTGTAATTATCTTCTTTATTGTTCCAGAAATACTTATTTTAACCCTGCATTTCCCTGGACTAGTGTAGTAAATTTAAACCTTTATCTTCCCTCTCCCTGTAGAAGAAACATTTATGGCAAATATACATTTGGTTTCTAAGTCCAAAAAATGGTTTGATAAGTGGTGAATGTTAAGATGTGGCGAGTTGATCGTTCTTTTCACAAATTGGCATATTTTCTGTTATTCCTGGGTTGCGGAGTCAATAGAGGACCAATTATTACAGAATTCAGCACACGATGTGTGAGTATTCCCTGACTAGATGCTTCTGTGATGCTACTAGATAATGTCTGAGGAAAGGACAGTGCAAGAGCTGGTTAGTTGAGCTTACAGTATGCTATCATGGGGCATAATGGCTATGATAAGGTAGTTGATAATTCAGTTGATTATGTAATTTAATGTGTGGATATTATGTTGATCATTGGCTAATAGATTCCAGATGTCCCCCCTTGCCCCTTCCCCAGTTTCTTTATCTGGTCAAAAGGTGCATTCTGTATGTTTCATGTATACATGCATTATATGCTATGACAATCCTCATTGGAAACGACACTTTAGGCATTATTTCCATTAGATGGAGACTAGTTGTAAATTATAAGTTCTGTTACTATATAATAAATAGTTGCTGTGGGGTCAATGCAGAAGACTTCATTCATGCCATAGACCTTTGTGTCCTGTCTTCTCTCCAGCTGAAATCATTCATCCCTATCCCCAAAGGGTACATAACAGACAATAAGGTAAGATATCTAGTTGGGGATCATAACTAAATTGTTACAGTACAATTTAGTACATCTGAGACCGTTCAAGAAATTTCCAAGAGACATCGTCTCACTGCCATTATTTATACAATATTGTCAAAATAATTGAAATACATTTTTTTTTAAAGGCAATTGAACATTTATTGATGTGATTGATTAAATTGTTCAAGATATTAACCTATGAAGTGTCTAATTTGCAGCAGTGGTGCTGGAGATCCAGGCGTTGTAGTTGCAGACCTTGGTGTAGACACCAGGGTAGTTCTTGAGAGCACAGCCGTATCCCCAGGAGACAACACCATGCAGTTGTCCATTGCAGACCACGGGTCCACCAGAGTCACCCTGAGAAAAGAAATATCATTATTATAGATTCATGATAAGGAGATGTTAACACTTCTACCAGCCACAGTACAAAGGGCAAAGGTTGGTTTTAAGCAGCCGTGCTGCAAATTATTAGTGTCTATTATATGGCCATATTATCCAGACCTTCTGCAGTTCTGATAAACAGACTATACATTATGTAAGAAGGTCGTTGAGGTAAACCACCTTCTACAATGACCTGCACCCCTGGCCAAGTATAGTTCTGAACTAGGCGCTATCACCATGTACTGGACTGCAATTGTTCCAGTGCGTTTAAGTGGAACAGTATACTGTTATACCATGTACTGTTTGTCACTTTTCTTTGCATGGCCATGCCCCTTTAACAGTTCTTTGCCGCTTATACTATATGCATGAGGGTAGGGTCAGAGAGTTTATACTGTATGTAGCAAAGGCTATATAGACTAACAGAGCTACAGCATTACATGGATTGCCAGCGTCAATAAGCTCCTTATCTTAAGGTATCCCTGAAGTATCTAGACATCTTCCTGGAGAGTGACCTGTACTGTGAGCTCAGGAAAGTCCAAGGAATTATTGATGTTTGTGACCAAAAACTGTTTATAAAGTACATTGGTTGTGATGTAAAGATTCTATTTAGATCTAAGTTTGCTCAGTAGAACCTCTTAGTCTTTTTATGTGGATGTCAACAACAGACAATATCAGGGCTGAAAGGGCTAATTTTGTATCCAGCAACTTTTTGAAACTTCCAGTTACTCCTAGTTACATACAGAACATAATAACGTCAGCGATGCTTTACATTCAACATTATAATATATGAACATTATACCTGGCAGGAATCCTTGCCACCTTCCAGGTATCCAACACAGATCATGTTGCCGGTGATCTCTCCTGGGTAGGCATTGCTACACTGGGCGGCGGTCAAGATGGGGGCGTTCAGGCACTGCAGGAGGTTGGGCATGTTTGCTGCAAGTCAATGGACATGGAATATTAGTGCAGATTTCACATGGCAGGGGCACATATTCATGAGACAACTAAGCTCCAGTAGGGTTAAGGAGGAGATCAGACATTGGAGGAAGTGCTCTGGAGTTAATAGAAGGTAGAAGTTGTACTATCACTTACTTCCACTGCTCAGGGTGTTGCCCCATCCGGAGATCAGACAGCTGGTGCCAGCAGGTGCGCAGCCAGATGGCAGACCAATAGCCTTGACGTAAGAGTTGAGGGTTGCGGGAGTGGACAACTTGATCAACATGATGTCATTGTCCAGGGTCCTGGAGTTGTAGCTTCCATGTCTGATGACCTTGGCAGAGCTGATAAATTGCTCAGTGCCTTCATTGGTGGCGATGTTGTGTTCTCCCAGACGGACTTGAATGCTCCTATAGTGTAATTTTTAACACAGAATATACATTTCTTTACCTATTATACAGTTACTATGACCCAGCAGTAACTTTACTTCATGCCTTGTACTGTAAACAGCTAAAACATCAAGATATTTCATTTCATGGGGAGCAATGAAGTTGAATTCAACACAAATTCACCCTATGCAAAGTGTTTTAAGAAATACATAATATTAAAAAATATATATTATATGGATGGGGTCTTTTTCTGTCGCTAGTCTGATTCTTGATAACTTATATGCACAAGTAGAACAAAAGTTACATGAAGATGAGGTTGCAAAGGCTTCACCGAGGGGAAACTTAGAGATTCTTTTATCTACTTTAATTGAATTCAACAAAAATTTACCTTTATTTAAAATTTATTTTAAAAAAATTAGTAAATAAATAAATAAATAACCTTCAAAAAATAAATTAAATGCATGCGGTGTATTACTGCCGCTAGTCTGTTTCCGGGTAACTTCAATTTAGAAGTAAGACAAGAGTTACATGGAGGTGTGGTTGTATAGGGATTCACCGAGGGGGAACTTAGAGAATATTCTATATAATTATTTATTTATTTTTATATAAATAATATATATATATATATATATATATATATATATATTTATAAATCAGAACATTAGATAATGGGGATAAATGAAGAATAATTAATGACTTTCCAGTTGACAGTGGTTAAGCTAAACTTAATGAACCGCAGAGGTGGGTGCAAAATTTTACTGCCTTAGGTATGCCCAGAGTTTGTCCCACCCCTGCTTATTTCCCATTTCCTGTTTTAAATGTAACCCCTCTATTTAATCCCATTTGTATACATTTGTATTTAAAATATTTAATTTTGTATTAAAATTGTATTCAAATTGAGCTTAACCGATTTTTATGTTTGTAAAAAAAGGTGCTTTGTTAAAGGTGCTGTTCCATAACGGACCATAGTTCCAAGGAGATTCTTGTACTTTGGGTTTTCCAAAAGTGTAAAAGTTTGGCTTGCAGCACCTTAATTCCAGTCAAGTGAATAGGGCTGAGCTGCAGTACAAGGCAACAACCAAATATATGGCACTAAGGCCAAGTGAACATTAATGGGGGGGTCACTCTACTATCCTTTCATTTAGCTGACCGGTGAGGGGCATCGGGAATCACAACACCCCCCCACTGACCAGATATTAATGTCAGATCCTAAAAATAGGACATAGATATTAAAGTCTTAGAAACCCCCTTTGAGCAAAAAAAATCTTTATATTTAGTTTCTTAGGCTCATTCACTAGGACTTACGATTTGTAGCAGTGGGCAGCAGAGATCACCCATAAATTGCTAACCAGGGATCCTCCACAGAAGTGGTAGCCGGAGTTCAAAGATGCCTGGTAGGGGACAGAGTTTTTGGAGCAGGTGTACCCTCCGACGATTTTATCATCATCATCGTAGGCAGCTATGATTAAGTAAAATAATAAAGTATATGAATAGATGAATAAAGTGTTAACATCCTAAAAAATTCAAGTTAAGGCTTTGTTGGCATTCTTACCTGCAACTCCTAGGATGACTACTATCACAAGAAGCTTCATGGTTGGTTTCTAGATGCCAAGGTCTTAGGTCTCCTGCAGGTTTCCTATTTATATATTCTCCATAGAACATGGTGGGAATGGGTCCAAGGTCACCTGTCCTTGATTGAAAGTAATGCAATAAATTTAATGGTTTTGGATTCAATATATGGACAACTGCCCTAACCTCCAAGTGGTCATAATGACTAAGTTCCCACGATAAGAATTTATTTTTGAAGTGTTATTAGAAGTTTGTCTGCCTAATGGTTCACTTGGTCTGACATTCATTCTATGCCTTGTGTCCAGGTTTGTTTCATAGAAAGGTTTAACCCAAAACTAGCTGTATGTCCAGTAAGAACGTCCAGTCACTGACCACTCTTGATGGACAAATATTTGTCTTCTTCTTTGATGTTTGTTGGTAAAGATGCTCATGGTATCAATACCTCAGTAAGTGAAGTGGGCTTGTGACCGGCACTCTTAGGATCAGAGTGCTCTGGTTGCCAATATTATTGAAGTAATGCATCATGGAACAAGTCTGTAATACTCAAATGACAGTTTACATCTCATAAGGAATATGGAAATAAATCCTCTTTGATGGAAAAGAGAAACTTGCTCTAGCACCGTTTTTTGGAAGGTAGCTCCCTATAGATCAATGACTAGTTTTCATGAAACCTAAATAGCATAATCTGGGATTATAGTCAGATTATTTCCAGGGTATCTCCTCCAAAAGGAAAAGGGACCCATCCACAGACATCTGTGCAAAGCAGGGTACTGGCTGACTGGGGGAGAGGTCATAGCCATGGGTCAGAAGGGGTACTAGATCTCATGAAGGAGACATCACCTGACAGTGTACAAGGACTTATTACACTATGAATATCCTGCAAAGGATTCTGGAGAAAGAATATCTAAATAAGTTCTTCTTAGTAGAAAGGTAGAATTTGATTTAAGTCCTTGTACACTGTAAGGTTTCATGGCAGCCAGTCATTGATCTATATGTAGCTACCTTCCAAAAGGTGACGCTTATAGCAAGTTATGCTATTCCACCAAAGAGGTCTCATTTGTATATTCCTTACCCAGAATTCTTAGCAGGGCATACATGGTCTAATACGCCCCTGTACACCTCACAGTAGTGACTTTTAAGTGAGACGTAGTACCCCCTCTGATTTATATCTCATGTCACACAACAACCTCTAGAGGTAGACTCAGAACTGGTTCAATCTTTTGGTGGCCATGTTTTAGTAGTCTACATTCTAATAGGAAGTTGCTGACTGTGAAATTTCTTGTAGAATTGTATCCAGTGCCTGTGCCTCCTCTTAACCAAATTAAAGTCAATTTAAAGGGGTATTCCTATCTCCAGGATCATATGTGCTGAATATGTGTCCTCGGTGTCTACAGATGGTTGCCTAGGTTTCAGACCACATCCCTTATCTAGTTCTAGTGGTCGGGCTAATGACTTAGTCCCTTATCTCTTTTACTTCTCTCCCTTTGCAAACTGTTTTTAGCGGCTGAGCCATGGTAAGGGCAAGTACAATGCTTGATCAGTTCCTCTGTTATTTATGGATGTAAATCCAGAGATAACTATGCAATTTACAAGTACACTGTCCATCTCAAAGAAAACTGCTGGCCTGAGCTGAAAACTAGGAAGTGGAAAGGAGAGGAGACAAGAGAGCAGGAGAAACCCTGAGATGGGAAAACTCCTTTATAGGTGGATACAGCTGTAATTCTACTACAATTTATGCATTAAATAGCAATTATTCTACAAATTTCATGATTTTATGAATATTACAATTGATGGTAACAGTCACTTAGATACTGAGTACAGAAAGTGTGAAAAAATATTACACATTTTTAGTAACTCGGTTCTCTGTACTATATTAATAGCCAGATATTTTGTAGAATAGAAAATGGGAATGATGGCCAATATTTTACTAATACATGTGAGTTAGATTTTGTATTTCATGTTGCTCTTGAACATTCTAAAAGCACACTGTGTGGTCTGCAATGAAACTGCAGATAAAAATGACTAAAGTATATCTACTGATTTATGCTCATTTTCAGTAATCAATTAATATAAATTTATTTTGTGCTATATCATATGGGGAAACATTATAATTTTTGTCACCTTTCATCAGCCTGAAAGTTACTTTTTTAGCCTTCAGGTTCTGTGTTTATGACATCGATTCAGTTTTGAAATTTTTTGACTAATGTCAATCAATAAATATGAGCCAGGAATGAGGGGAGGGAGAGGTGGGATACAGCGGCAGTCTCTCTTATTAGTTGGCTAATAGTAGCAGCGGGAGGAGATAGGCAGGGTGTAACAATAAAGAAACATGACATCACAATAATAAAATTACAATTCCTTCAATAGATACAGTAGGGAAAAAAAGTATTTACCCAGCCACCAATTGTGCAAGTTCTCCCACTTAAAAAGATGAGGCCGGCCTGTAATTGTCATCATAGGTAGACCTCAACTATGAGAGACAAAATGAGAAAACTAATCCAGAAAATCACATTATCTGATTTTTAACGAATTTATTTGCAAATTATGGTGGAAAATAAGTATTTGGTCAATAACAAAAGTTCATCTCAATGCTTTGTTCTATAGCCTTTGTTGGCAATGACAGAGGTCAAACGTTTTCTGTAAGTCTTCACAAGGTTGGCACACACTGTTGCTGGTATGTTGGTCCATTCCTCCATGCAGATCTCCTCTAGAGCAGGGATGTTTTGGGGCTGTCGCTGGGCAACACAGACTTTCAACTCCTTCCAAAGGATTTCTATGGTGTCGAGCTCTGGAGACTGGCTAGGCCACTCCAGGACCTTGCAATGCTTCTTACGAAGCCGCTCCTTCGTTGCCCTGGCGGTGTGCTTGGGATCATTGTCATGCTGAAAGACCCAGCCACGTTTCATCTTCAATGCCCTTGCTGAAGGAGGTTTGCACTCAAAATCTCACAATACATGGTCCCATTCATTCTTTCTTTCATATACACGTATCAGTCGTCCTGGTCCCTTTGCAGAGAAACAGCCCCAAAGCATGATGTTGTCACCCCCCATGATTCACAGTAGGTATGGTGTTCTTTGGATGCAACTCAGCATTCACTCTCCTCCAAACACGATGAGTTGTGTTTCTACCAAACAGTTCTACTTTGGTTTCATCTGACCATATGACATTCTCCCAATACTCTTCTGGAACATCCAAATGCTCTCTAGCAAACTTCAGACGGGCGCGGATATGTACTGGCTTAAGCAGGGGGACACGTCTGGCACTGCAGGATCTGAGTCCCTGGCGGCGTAGTGTGTTACTGATGGTAGCCTTTGTTACGTTAGTCCCAGCTTTCTGCAGGTCAGTCACTTCTGTGCCCCCGTGGGGTTCTGGGATTTTTGCTCACCATTCTTGTGATCATTTTGACCCCACGGGGTAAGATCTTGCGTGGAGCCCCTGATGGAGGGAGATTATCAGTGGTCTTGTATGTCTTCCATTTTCTAATTATTGCTCCCACAGGTGATTTCTTCACACCAAGCTGCTTGCCTATTGCAGATTCAGTCTTCCCAGCCTGGTGCAGGGCTACCATTTTGTTTCTGGTGTCCTTCCACAGCTCTTTGGTCTTCACCATAGTGGAGTTTGGAGTGTGACTGTTTGAGGTTGTGGACAGGTGTCTTTTATACTGATAACAATGTCAAACAGGAGCCATTACTACAGGTAATGAGTGGAGGACAGAGGAGCCTCTTAAAGGAGAAGTTACAGGTCTGTGAGAGACAGAAATCTTGCTTGTTTGTAGGTGACCAAATATTTATTTTCCACCATAATTTGCAAATAAATTCTTTAAAAATCAGACAATGTGATTTTCTGGATTTGTTTCCTCATTTTGTCTCTCATAGTTGAGGTCTACCTATGATGTCAATTACAGGCCGGCCTCATCTTTATAAGTGGGAGAACTTGCACAATTGGGGGCTGACTAAATACTTTTTTCCCCCACTGTATAAGGATATAACAGGATGTTATTGCTCAGACTAAATACTTTCTCTGGGTGGACATGTTGGCGATGGAACTTTTAACGGAATCCACGATGTAAGGTTCCTCAAAAAATGAAAGAACTTTTGTGTTCCAGTTCCCAGGTTTTCAGTAGATTGTTACCATTTTGCTACATCACCTGGTATTTGTCCTCAAATATAGCTCATTGGCAAGGCATCCCTGGAAAGAGGAAGGGAGATTTTTCTTTTCTGTCTTTAAGACATTTATTGTATGGTATCTTTTCTGTTTTCTGACTATACAGTCATGGCCAAAAGTTTTGAGAATGACACAAATATTATATTTTCACATGATCTGCTGCCCTCTGGTTTTTATGTGTGTTTGTCAGATGTTTTTATCACATACAGAAATATAATTGCATTCATATTATGAGTAACAGAAGCTTATATTGACAGTTAGAATGAGTTCATGCAGCAAGTCAATATTTGCAGTGTTGACCCTTCTTCTTCAGGACCTCTGCAATTCTCCCTGGCATGCTCTCAATCAACTTCTGGACCAAATCCTGACTGATAGCAGTCCATTCTTGCAGAATCAATGCTTTCATTTTGTCTGAATTTGTTGGTTTTTGTTTGTCCACCCGTCTCTTGATGATTGACCACAAGTTCTCAATGGGATTAAGATCTGGGGAGTTTCCAGGCCATGGACCCAAAATCTCTATGTTTTGTTCCCTGAGCCATTTAGTTATCACCTTTGCTTTATGGCAAGGTGCTCCATCATGCTGGAAAAGGCATTGTTGAGCGCCAAACTGCTCTTGGACAGTTGGGAGAAGTTGCTCTTGGAGGACATTCTGGTACCATTCTTTATTCATGGCTGTGTTTTTAGGCAAGACTGTGAGAGAGCCGATTCCCTTGGCTGAGAAGCAACCCCACACATGAATGGTTTCAGGATGCTTTACAGTTGGCATGAGACAAGACTGGTGGTAGCGCTCACCTCTTCTTCTCCGAATAAGCTGTTTTCCAGATGTTCCAAACAATCGAAAAGGGGATTCATCAGAGAAAATGACTTTACCCCAGTCCTCAGCAGTCCACTCCCTGTACCTTTTGCAGAATATCAGTCTGTCCCTGATGTTTTTTCTGGAGAGAAGTGGCTTCTTTGCTGCCCTCCTTGAGACCAGGCCTTGCTCCAAGAGTCTCCGCCTCACAGTGCGTGCAGATGCACTCACACCTGCCTGCTGCCATTCCTCAGCAAGCTCTGCACTGCTGGTAGCCCGATCCCGCAGCTGAAACACTTTTAAGAGACGGTCCTGCCGCTTGCTGGTCTTTCTTGGGCGCCCTGGAGCCTTTTTGGCACCAATGGAACCTCTCTCCTTGAAGTTCTTGATGATGTGATAGATTGTTGACTGAGGTGCAATCTTTCTAGCTGCAATACTCTTCCCAGTTAGGCCATTTTTGTGCAGTGCAATGATGACTGCACGTGTTTCTTTAGAGATAACCATGGTTAACAGAAGAGAAACAATTATGGCAAGCACCAGCCTCCTTTTAAAATGTCCAGTGGTGTCATTCTTACTTAATCATGACAGATTGATCTCCAGCCCTGTACTCATCAACACCCACACCTGTGTTAATGGAGCAATCACTGAAACGATGTTAGGTGGTCCTTTTAAGGCAGGGCTGCAATGATGTTGAAATGTGTTTTGGGGGATAAAGTTCATTTTCTAGGCAACTATTGACTTTGCAAGTAATTGCTGTTAAGCTGATCACTCTTTATAACATTCTGGAGTATATGCAAATTGCCATTAAAAAAACTGAAGCAGTAGACTTTGTAAAAATTAATATTTGTATCATTCTCAAAACTTTTGGCCATGACTGTACACTATTAAAATGTGCAATGTCCTCTGGAGAGCGATGCGTAAATGGTTGGGGAAGTAATAGCAGGCCCAATATGGTGGCTGGCCTTCTTCTCACTGGTCATAGTGGCTGTACGTTTTTAGCCAGACCCTTCTCCTGACCCTAGGGTGGCACAGTGATGGGGGATGCACTGGTCTAGATGACGGTATTGATTGTGCCTCAGCAGTCATGACACAAACACCATGTACCCGTCCATTGTATTCCATAGTTAGGACAATGTTGGAGACTGGAGCAGTGAGAAACCCAATGGAAAGCAGGTATTCAAGGCTAACTAGTCAAATTGACATTGACTGCCTTTCTGCCCTAGACCACCAGAGATTATATTATTCCTTAATTTGTCCTAGACCTCCATGGATACTGATGATACCACCTAAGGATGGTGTCATTAAATTCTTTCATGCACCAGACAACCAAGGGTTCTGACATTGAACCTTCCTATAGCCTAGATACTGAGTGATGGTATTTTTACCTCCTTTCTACCCTAGACCACCAGGGATGCTGATATTAGCATTTTCGCTGCTCTAGACATCCATGAATGGTGTTGTTAGCCTCCGTCTTGGCCTTAAACACCAGGGATTCTCTACAGATCTCTTAACTGTCCCAGACCTCCAGGAATAGTGTAAATATCTTCTTTATTGTTCCAGAAATACTTATTTTAACCCTGCATTTCCCTGGACTAGTGTAGTAAATTTAAACCTTTATCTTCCCTCTCCCTGTAGAAGAAACATTTATGGCAAATATACATTTGGTTTCTAAGTCCAAAAAATGGTTTGATAAGTGGTGAATGTTAAGATGTGGCGAGTTGATCGTTCTTTTCACAAATTGGCATATTTTCTGTTATTCCTGGGTTGCGGAGTCAATAGAGGACCAATTATTACAGAATTCAGCACACGATGTGTGAGTATTCCCTGACTAGATGCTTCTGTGATGCTACTAGATAATATCTGAGGAAAGGACAGTGCAAGAGCTGGTTAGTTGAGCTTACAGTATGCTATCATGGGGCATAATGGCTATGATAAGGTAGTTGATAATTCAGTTGATTATGTAATTTAATGTGTGGATATTATGTTGATCATTGGCTAATAGATTCCAGATGTCCCCCTTGCCCCTTCCCCAGTTTCTTTATCTGGTCAAAAGGTGCATTCTGTATGTTTCATATATACATGCATTATATGCTATGACAATCCTCATTGGAAACGACACTTTAGGCATTATTTCCATTAGATGGAGACTAGTTGTAAATTATAAGTTCTGTTACTATATAATAAATAGTTGCTGTGGGGTCAATGCAGAAGACTTCATTCATGCCATAGACCTTTGTGTCCTGTCTTCTCTCCAGCTGAAATCATTCATCCCTCTCCCCAAAGGGTACATAACAGACAATAAGGTAAGATATCTAGTTGGGGATCATAACTAAATTGTTACAGTACAATTTAGTACATCTGACACCGGTCAAGAAATTTCCAAGAGACATCGTCTCACCGCCATTATTTATACAATATTGTCAGAATAATTGAAATACATTTTTTTTTAAAGGCAATTGAACATTTATTGATGTGATTGATTAAATTGTTCAAGATATTAACCTATGAAGTGTCTAATTTGCAGCAGTGGTGCTGGAGATCCAGGCGTTGTAGTTGCAGACCTTGGTGTAGACACCAGGGTAGTTCTTGAGAGCACAGCCGTATCCCCAGGAGACAACACCATGCAGTTGTCCATTGCAGACCACGGGTCCACCAGAGTCACCCTGAGAAAAGAAATATCATTATTATAGATTCATGATAAGGAGATGTTAACACTTCTACCAGCCACAGTACAAAGGGCAAAGGTTGGTTTTAAGCAGCCGTGCTGCAAATTATTAGTGTCTATTATATGGCCATATTATCCAGACCTTCTGCAGTTCTGATAAACAGACTATACATTATGTAAGAAGGTCGTTGAGGTAAACCACCTTCTACAATGACCTGCACCCCTGGCCAAGTATAGTTCTGAACTAGGCGCTATCACCATGTACTGGACTGCAATTGTTCCAGTGCGTTTAAGTGGAACAGTATACTGTTATACCATGTACTGTTTGTCACTTTTCTTTGCATGGCCATGCCCCTTTAACAGTTCTTTGCCGCTTATACTATATGCATGAGGGTAGGGTCAGAGAGTTTATACTGTATGTAGCAAAGGCTATATAGACTAACAGAGCTACAGCATTACATGGATTGCCAGCGTCAATAAGCTCCTTATCTTAAGGCATCCCTGAAGTATCTAGACATCTTCCTGGAGAGTGACCTGTACTGTGAGCTCAGGAAAGTCCAAGGAATTATTGATGTTTGTGACCAAAAACTGTTTATAAAGTACATTGGTTGTGATGTAAAGATTCTATTTAGATCTAAGTTTGCTCAGTAGAACCTCTTAGTCTTTTTATGTGGATGTCAGCAGCAGACAATATCAGGGCTGAAAGGGCTAATTTTGTATCCAGCAACTTTTTGAAACTTCCAGTTACTCCTAGTTACATACAGAACATAATAACGTCAGCGATGCTTTACATTCAACATTATAATATATGAACATTATACCTGGCAGGAATCCTTGCCACCTTCCAGGTATCCAACACAGATCATGTTGCCGGTGATCTCTCCTGGGTAGGCATTGCTACACTGGGCGGCGGTCAAGATGGGGGCGTTCAGGCACTGCAGGAGGTTGGGCATGTTTGCTGCAAGTCAATGGACATGGAATATTAGTGCAGATTTCACATGGCAGGGGCACATATTCATGCGACAACTAAGCTCCAGTAGGGTTAAGGAGGAGATCAGACATTGGAGGAAGTGCTCTGGAGTTAATAGAAGGTAGAAGTTGTACTATCACTTACTTCCACTGCTCAGGGTGTTTCCCCATCCGGAGATCAGACAGCTGGTGCCAGCAGGTGCGCAGCCAGATGGCAGACCAATAGCCTTGACGTAAGAGTTGAGGGTTGCGGGAGTGGACAACTTGATCAACATGATGTCATTGTCCAGGGTCCTGGAGTTGTAGCTTCCATGTCTGATGACCTTGGCAGAGCTGATAAATTGCTCAGTGCCTTCATTGGTGGCGATGTTGTGTTCTCCCAGACGGACTTGAATGCTCCTATAGTGTAATTTTTAACACAGAATATACATTTCTTTACCTATTATACAGTTACTATGACCCAGCAGTAACTTTACTTCATGCCTTGTACTGTAAACAGCTAAAACATCAAGATATTTCATTTCATGGGGAGCAATGAAGTTGAATTCAACACAAATTTACCCTATGCAAAGTGTTTTAAGAAATACATAATATTAAAAAATATATATTATATGGATGGGGTCTTTTTCTGTCGCTAGTCTGATTCTTGATAACTTATATGCACAAGTAGAACAAAAGTTACATGAAGATGAGGTTGCAAAGGCTTCACCGAGGGGAAACTTAGAGATTCTTTTATCTACTTTAATTGAATTCAACAAAAATTTACCTTTATTTAAAATTTATTTTAAAAAAATTAGTAAACAAATAAATAACCTTCAAAAAATTAATTAAATACATGCGGTCTATTACTGCCGCTAGTCTGTTTCCGGATAACTTAAATTCAGAAGTAGGACAAGAGTTACATGGAGGTGTGGTTGTATAGGGATTCACTGAGGGGGAACTTAGAAAATATTCTATATACCTTATTTATTTATTTATTTATTTTTATATCAATTTGTATATATATATATATATATATATATATATATATATATATAAATCAGAACATTAGATAATGGGGATAAATGAAGAATAATTAATGACTTTCCAATTGACAGTGATTAAGCTAAACTTAATGAACCGCAGAGGTGGGTGCAAAATTTAACTGCCTTAGGCACGCCCACAGTTTTTCCCAGCCCTGCTAATTTCCCATTTCCTGTTTTAAATGTAACCGCTCCATTAAATCCCATTTTTATACATTTGTATTTAAAGTATTTAATTTTGTATTAAAATTGTGTTCAAATTGAGCTTAACCGATTTTTATGTTTGTAAAAAAAGGTGCTTTGTTAAAGGTGCTGTTCCATAACAGACCATCGTTCCAAGGAGATTCTTGTACTTTGGGTTTTCCAAAAGTGTAAAAGTTTGGCTTGCAGCACCTTAATCCCAGTCAAGTGAATAGGGCTGAGCTGTAGTACAAGGCAACAACCAAATATATGGCACTAAGGCCAGGTGAACATTAATGGGGGGGGTCACTCTACTATCCTTTCATTTAGCTGACCGGTGAGGGGCATCGGGAATCACAACACCCCCCCACTGACCAGATATTAATGTCAGATCCTAAAAATAGGACATAGATATTAAAGTCTTAGAAACCCCCTTTGAGCAAAAAAAAATCTTTATATTTAGTTTCTTAGGCTCATTCACTAGGACTTACGATTTGTAGCAGTGGGCAGCAGAGATCACCCATAAATTGCTAACCAGGGATCCTCCACAGAAGTGGTAGCCGGAGTTCAAAGATGCCTGGTAGGGGACAGAGTTTTTGGAGCAGGTGTACCCTCCGACGATTTTATCATCATCATCGTAGGCGGCTATAATTAAAAATAAAATAAAAATGTATATGAATAGATGTATAAAGTGTTAACATTCTACAAAAATTCAAATTAAGACTTGGTATTCTTGGTTAGTATTCTTACCTGCAACTCCAAGGATGACTGCTATCACAAGAAGCTTCATGGTTGGTTTCTAAGCGGTAAGGTACTGGGTCTCCTGCAGGTTTCCTATTTATGTACCCTCGATGGAACATGGTGGGAATCATTCCAAGGTCACCTGTCCTGAATTGAAATAAATGCAATAAATTTAATAGGTTTGGTGATGATATATGGACAACTCCCAAAACTCCAAATGGTCGTAATGGCAAAGTTCCCATGATAAGAATTTATTTTTGAAGTGTTGTTTGAAGTTTGGTTCTCTGTCCCATGGTTCACCTCATCTGACACTAATTCTATGCTTTGTGTCACGATTTCTTTCCCAGTAGAGCAAAAAAGGTTCACCCCACAGCTAGCTCTACAGTCATGGCCAAAAGTTTTGAGGCTGACACAAATTTTGGATTTCGCAAAGGTTGCTGCTTCAGTGTTTTTCGCTCTAATAGTCAGATGATTCTATGGTTACCAAAGTACAATTATAAGCATTTCTTAATAACATAGGAGGTAAGGTTGGATAAAGACGATGAAGACACAAGTCCAAGACCTATAAACCTACTGAGTTTGTCAAGAAGAAGGCAAAGGCTGACGCCAATTGTTCCATCAGAGAAAAAAAATTCCTTCCCAATTTCGACTAAGTTGATGGATCAACATGCTGTCCCTAAAAATTCTAGCCCCATGATTAACTTACGATATTCTTACTTTGAAGACAGGCATGCAGGCCACCATTAAATTTGTTTAAGTTATCAGTCATCACCACGTCTTGTGGCAGTGAGTTCCATAGTTTCACCCCTCTTACTGTAGAGAAGCCCTGCCTAGGACTATGGTAAAAAAAAAAATTTCTCTAGATGTAGAAGATGCCTCCGTGTTACGATTACAGACCTAGCTGTAAAGAGATCATTGGAAATATCCCTGTACTGTCCATTCATATGTTTGTACATTGGTATTATGTTGCCCCTAAGCCGTATTTTTTCTAAACTGAACAACCCCAAGTTTGGTAACCTGTCTGTATACTCTAACTGTAATCCAACCATCCCCTTAGCTTTCTAAACATTTATTGACCACTACATCAAGTTTGTGTAAAGACTCAATGTTTCCAATGTTAATCCTCATTTCTCAAGACTTCTGTAATTTTCCCCGGCATGTTGAATATCAGCTTCTGGGCCAATCCCTGACTACTGACAACCCATGCTTTTCTAGCCAGTGCTTGGAGTTTATCACAATTTTTGAGTTTGTTTGTCCAATTGTTTTTTGAGAATTGTCCACAAGTTCTCAATGGCATTGAGATCTGCGGAGCTTCCTGGTCATAGACCCAAAATTTCAATGTTTTGTTCACTAAGACACCTAGTTATCACTTTCCCCTTATGATGTTGCATCTATCGTGCTGGAAGAAGCATTGTCCATCATCAAATGTCTCCTGAATGATTGGGAGAAGTTGCCCTTTGAGGATGGTTAGATCCCATTCTTTTTTCATGGCCGTGTTCTTAGGCAAAATTGTGAGTGATCCCTTTCCATGAAAAGCCACCCTACACATGAATGGTCTCAGGATGCTTTACTGTTGGCATGACACAGGACTCATGAAGACCATTGTATTTTACCCCCTGCACCAGTGAACTCATCATGAATTAGGCACTTACCCCAGCACCCTTATGACTATGTGAAAAACTACGGCAGCAGTCTTTGTGTCTACGTGTGACCATCCAGTGGGGGAAGATGAATTGCAACATTTCAAGGTTTTTGTTAGAATGTCGTAATATTGTGTTACCCTAGTTTCAGGATAAATGGGAACCTTCACCAAATTGGACATCAATTAAGTTTGGACATATACAAATCTGATCATGTTCAGCCAAGAAGATGGATAAGAAAGACAGCATTTGTAGGAATTATTGAGCTATCCTTAAAATAGCTCTCCAATATCAGATTGGTGGAAATCCAAACCAGCAGGAGCCATGGCGCCTGGAAAAGCAAAGTGCGTGGAGTTGAAACACAGCGCTGTGTAGTGGCCGTTCCAGGTTGCTACAGTCCAGGTACCATACAAGTGAATGTTAGCCATGCTGCAGTAAGACTAGGTTCATATCACATTTTTACAATACAGTTCATGCAAAAAGTTTGCCAAAAAAGTGTGCACATAGATATTAAAAAAGCATACCTTTTTGTCCATTTTATGAACCACAGAAAAGCGTAATCTGCCAAGCTTTTCTGTTCTGGAAAAAATGGACAGAGGCATATACAATTTTTTTTTGTCTGTTTTGGTAAAATGGTTGCTTTGCAAGGAATCCATTTGCATTACCTTGTTTTATTTTTAAACAAAGGCATAAATGTTTTGTAAGGCCGGGGCCCCACATAGCGTAAACTCGGCAAACCGCGATGTTTTACAGTCCCTGCATAGTGGATGGGATTCTGGCTAATCCCATCCACACATTGCAGAAAAATATCCGCAGCGGGCATGCTGAGATTTCAAAAAGCGCAGCATGTCAATTATACCTGTGGAAACACCGGCATTTTCTGTATAGGTATAATGGAAGCAGAAAATCTGCAGAGGTAAAGTCTGAGGACTTTCTGTGAAAAGTGCTGCAGGAAAAACCGCAATGTGTTTCCGGCACGGATTTTCCTGCAGCACTTTTTGGCTGCGGTTTACCTAAAAATGTAATGTGAACCTGATCTCGCCTGGCACAGCCATGTTTTTCATGTGAAGTGTTTCTGTAATAGTTGGACTCGATTTTGGGGTCTAATGAAGATGTCTAAAAGGACTGTTGAGGAAACCCTGTGGCTCAGCACTAATACTCCCATCATTCCCTGCCAGTATTTGTTTGCCTGGCAGCAGCAATGATGGCAGTAAAGTATGGCATGCCGTTACTGCTGCTATAGTATAAGAACAAAGCATGAGCCCTGGAATGGCGGGTGATGGAACAGGTGAGAATTGTGTGTTTTGTGTGGGTTTTACTAACATGGTGAGATATTCTGTTGAATTAGTTTTATGCAGGACTTTATCATCTGTTACAAAAGTAAACACACATGATAGAAGATGGCGTCCGTCATGTGGTTTACATTAGTGTCAATGGGAACGGACAAAGAACCAGTCTGTGACCGTTCTCTGCAACAGTTTAATGTCTGCTGCTGTTATCCTATGGCGGAAGACAGCAACGGACATTAACAACGGTAGTGTGAACTCCTCCTAAGGAGGGATTTATTAAGACTGGCATAGAGTAAGAGATGTCAAATTTATTAAGAGGCCCACTGAATGTTTTATTTATCTATTTATTAAAAGTGAATGATTTGATTTTTAAATATTTAATATTTTAATATGTAAATTTTTTTAAGCCCTTCCTAGATAATTTGTACACACCGTCTTTGGATTGCTTATACTGCGATACTATAGGACAGTGATCCCTCACGTTACAATGGCCTAAAGATACAAGATATTCTACATATAATGATCTTTTCTGGATCAATGTAACTTAAATCCAGACACAACATACAACGCTGGGCTGGAGGGTCCAACAATTCATCATGGCCATTACACTGGTAAACCCCTGTATTAGTGAGGAACATGCACTGACTGACTGTCTAGGAGCGCCTCTCTACAGTATAGTGCAGTACTACATGGTCTGTATTTCTTTTTACTTGTGCCTGCTACTTTGGATGCCAGGTGAGCGCAGCTCCATGTTATATTTTTGGGTTGACACCATCCTAGGGATTGATTTGTAGCTTCCAGCAGCTCTTTCTGGCTTATGTATAAAGATTTGCTATATCTGTCAGCAGTAAACTGGTTATGAACCTAATCCCAGTACTCTGTAAAGTTTTTTCTACAGTTTCCAAATATGCCTCTGTTCTTCAGCTTTGGGGTCCCATTTTCATGTAAATTGCTGTTTTATTCAAGAGCAAATAAAGTGCTTTTGGGTCGTGTCTTGGCTTGCCTGGACTTCAGCCTCAGCTCTTGATTCCCAGGCAGAGAAGTTTTCCCCACATTTGCAAGAATATAAGTGTTTCATGGGTGATGAACCTTAAATGTTTCAGGTCTCAGTTGAGCCTGAAACATTTGATAAATTCATGTCCCTACTACTGACAGACTCCCTTTAATCTTTATGTGTGGCACTTACCTAGGGCTGTGGCTCAGAGGAATGTTTACTAGGGACTTCTAGGACGCCTTTTATATAGGGCCACACAGGGAAAATATAGGTCCCTAGTAATATCATTTGTGGCCAATTGTACAGGACCTTTTTATTTTTTAGCTGACCCTACTGGCATTGAAACTATTTCACGGAAAAAGAGAACAGGAATATAACTGGCTAAGTAACACAACACACAAAGATCAGGAAGAGTTCTTAGCACATATAAGAGTTGTTTTTTAGTGAAGTTTTGCTTTATTATATTTATCGTAAATCATATTAAGTGCAAAAACTTTAATTCGGATTTTCTCCAGTAAAATTTTCCAAGTTTTTTTTTTAAATAATGTAGTTTAAATAGAACCTTTCACCACCTTCAACATCTCTTATTTATCATAATAGGTGTCCTTCAACTGATTCCAGCACAGTTGGAATTTTTTCTCTAGCCCTCACCATTCCTGAGCAATGAGTGTTGTTCGTTTCAGTGTTTGATATCCTAACTAGACTCTCTAATATCAAGTGGGTGGTGTCAGGCAGGAGCAGGGAGGGAGCCACGCCCCCTTGCTTGCTCCTGCCTGACATCACCCATTTGACATTAGAGAGTCTAGTTAGCATATCAGGCACCAAAACTAACTGTACTGACTACTCGGGAACGGTAGGGGCTACAGAAAAATTTCCAACTGCGCTGGAATCAGTGGAGAGGAGCGTATTAAAGGATTAAAATAACTAGAAGTGGTGAAAAGTCCTCTTTTATGGCAATGGACAATATAAGCAAAGCCAAGGTTGTCACTTGTTGCAGAGTTGAGATTATCATTTGGAGCTTTATAGACATAGGTTATTACATGTAACTCTAGCCAGTCATGCCTATCAAAGAGTAAGAATAATTCATGTTTCATGGTAAGTATGCAATAAGATTTTCATGTGAAATATTAGTGAAATCATGTGACTCTTGGCAACTTCATTCTTGAGCATCCATTTTAGTAATCTATAAAGATCTCCACCAATAGCAGAGCTATCAACTAAATTGTTGACCACTGATCAGGAGAAGGGAGGACTTTCGCTCCCCGTTCTGAATGGAGCAGTGGTCAGGCAGCTCGTGCACCACTCCATTCATTTCTTTTCAAATATCTTTTTATTGGTTTTTATATATATAAAAAGATATGAAGTATATTGCTACAATGTTATAAGGTACATCGCAAAAAAACGTCTGGATTAGATATGAGAGGTCAAAACATTAACAGTAGGTCAAGCAAGAACAAGGCAACATTTTGATAGAGGTCTTAGAGGAAACAAGGTCTGGTTCGGTTAAGATAGATCAAAGTTTAAGTGGTTTGAGGACAAGTAGCCAATTGTGGGGAGGTAGAAGGGGTCAAGTAAGGTTATGATCGGGGGTCGATCCATAAATGGCTCCAGTTGGTGGGATTTCAGAAAGCGTATCATGGCGCCCAGATGGCTTTGTATTTATTGGTGTTGTGAAAAAGCTCTTCTAGATGAACTACTTGGGAAATCTTCTGTAGTAGGTTAGGGATGGAGGGTGGAGCGTCTGAGGAACAATAGTCCTCTACTACGGAATCAAAGATTTAGTTGTCGTCAGCAGTTGAAGCCTCCAACATTTAGGAAATGCTCTAGGGTGCAGGCCAAAGGTTTAGAGGAACGATCTGAGGAGTTAAGGGAATCTTATGACCACATATTCAATCAAAAATACATTGGACTTTAGTACAGTAATCTAAGATTCTGTCACATTCCCACCATATGTGGAGGTAGGGAAGGAGTTTTGTACCATCTAGTGGTCAATTTGTAACTTGACTCCTGGAGAATGTTTTTAGTGTTGTCTGGAGATAATGAAATTTTCAGCTCTGATTCCCAAGTTCTCAGGAAGGATGGGAGAGACTTCCCTTGCTCCTGTAACAAGCTAGCATATAACGAGAGAGGTTTTTGGGAGGGAGTCGTTACAGATAGCCAAAATGTTGGGCAATCAGAGGTCTCCAATTTCAGCACTCCCAGGTAGATACTCCTGAGGGATTTGTAGGTGTAACGTCTCTGCCTGTTCGGATCTCTGCGCAACCCTCCGCTCGCATGCTGTGGCGAAGGAGGCGTGTTCAGTTTGATTCCTTGCGTAGGTTTCTTGTTGCTCAGTCTGAACACGGTCCTAATACCTCCTGTCTGTAATTGAATTTCTGCCACACCCATCTCCTACATCTTTGTTTCTCTCTGCTCCTCTAATAGTTAATCTCAGCCTTGCCTGTGTGATTGACAGCCTGTCTACCAATCCAGTCTGGGGCAGGTCCTGACTTTCTATAAACAGGTTGTTAGCCCTCACATGCTCGCTGGCTATTGATTCTGTCTTGTGACTTGTCCCTGCCAGCTCCTATTCTGCTATTTCCTGTATTCCTAATCCAGACCTCTGGTTTTGTCTCTGACTATTCTCTTGGATTGTGATTCTGTACTGCATTGCTCGACTGTTACCGACCCCTTGGCTAGCTGACCTCCCTTTGTTTGTTGTTTGTCTTGTCTGCGTTCTGTGTTTTCACCTATATTAGGTAGGGCCTGTAGACCGGTTGCTGCTGTCGCCTAGGACAGATAGGCAAGTTAGCCAGGGACAGTGGGGATTTTCAGCTTAGGGCTCACTGTCTTGTTGTGCCCTTCCCCCCAGGGTTCTGCAGCAGCTACTGGGGAAATGCTCAACTGGCAATTCCCTTACAGTAGGTCAGGAAGTGTATAGAGGCAAACCCCAGGATCAGTTTAAGGCTCCATTCATTGCAATTGAAATGTCAGAGATAGCTGAGCGCTGTACTTTGGCTCAAGTTCTCCTGATCAGTGGGGTCTGAGTGGTGGGACCCCCCCACAGATCTGCAAGTTATCCTCTATCCTATGGAGCTATCTGTTTCCTGCTCCATTCTCTGTATATTGGCTGTTCTGAGCTAATACATCTGTATTATGATGTATAAATGACCTCAATGGGAGCTGAACACACGTTTGTTAGAACCAGGTGCCTCCTGCCGAATATATTGCTGGGTGAAGTAAACTCAGGAGCTGCCCACTATTCATATGAATTACTGGGCCAGCTCCCGCATGCGCAGAAGGTAAAGCAATATCTCCGGTATAGAACCTTTTGTCTATGAGATCTGACTGAAGTGAATCCCGAAACCTTTGGTAAATTTGGACTGGTTTCAGTTTACTCCAAATTGATTTGCTCATCTCTACTGCTTATGTCCTTAC
Source organism: Leptodactylus fallax (assembly GCA_947044405.1). Lineage (NCBI taxonomy): Eukaryota > Metazoa > Chordata > Amphibia > Anura > Leptodactylidae > Leptodactylus > Leptodactylus fallax. Next base: position 426,939 of record CAMRHE010000536.1, read on the forward strand.
CTGAACAGGTCCGCTGGCCAGGCTGGAAGTTTTCGCCTTATAAATTAGCGATTCCCAACAGGGATGCACACTGGTGGGAAGATGATCACATGGCTTCATGCAACATCATCTGTGTCCTTAGAACATTTTTTATCTTTTGGTAAAAATTATTTTGTAGCTGTGCTCCAAGGTAATTTTTTCCAGGGGTGCCCTGAGTGTGAAAAAGTTAGGAATCACTGCTATAGCTGGTCTTGATAGGCCACCCATGTATGAATAATAAAGAAAGGCCAGAGTCACAGACTGTACTACTAGCTTTCAGGAGAACCAGGCATTAAGCTATAAGGAGCTACCTTCCAAAGGTGGCGCTAGAGCACCTTTCTCCACCAAGAAGGAATTATTTACATATCCTTTTCCGAAAATATTTAGCAGGGCATACATACATGGTCTACTAAGTCCCTGTACATAAGGAGGTGGCCTGATAAACCCTGCTTCGCAGTGATGAGGAACGATAACCCCAAAACAGCTGTCTGTAGATGGGGCCCTCATCCTTTTAAGGGGAGATAATCTAGCATGGCTTCATTCCCAGATTATGTCACTAGGTTTCATTAAAAACAGTCATTGATATAGGAAAGTAAATACCAAAAGGTGGTAGACTCAGGCTCCAAGCTGGAATAATGTAGTTTACTTAGACAAGAGCCCACCCTACTGGCCAAATTCAGGTCATTGTCAGAGGAAGCAGCAGAAAGAATAAGAATAATCAAACAGCATTACATGTGTCATAATTTCTCATTGATGTGTAACTATATTTTATATGTTCTTTTGCTATTGTATCGGGGGTGGTGGTGAACATTTTTGTAATATACTTTATTAACCTATCTAACTTCCTTTTAATAAAAATGTTATAGTAGTTATATCCTTGCACATAAGGGGCAGTATTATAGTAGTTATATTATTGTACACAGGAGCAGTATTATAGTAGTTATATTCTTATACATAGGAGGTAGTATTATAGTAGTTATATTCTTGTACATAGGAGCAGTATTATAGTAGTTATATTCTTGTACATAGGAGTAGTATTATAGTAGTTATATTCTTGTACATAGGAGCAGTATTATAGTAGTTATATTCTTGTACATAGGAGCAGTATTATAGTAGTTATATTCTTGTACATAGGAGGCAGTATTATAGTAGTTATATTCTTGTACATAGGAGCAGTATTATAGTAGTTATATTCTTGTACATAGGAGCAGTATTATAGTAGTTATATTCTTGTACATAGGAGCAGTATTATAGTAGTTATATTCTTGTACATAGGAGCAGTATTAAAGTAATTAAATTTTTGAAAAGGGAGAAGTATAAAAGAAAATAATTTGAAAGGGGGGTAAAGAGGGGGTAGGTGTACATAGAGCAGTATTATAGTAGTTATATTCTTGTACATAGGAGGTAGCATTATAGTAGTTATATTCTTGTACATAGGAGCAGTATTATGGTAGTTATATTCTTGTACATAGGAGGTAGTATTATAGTAGTTATATTCTTGTACATAGGATCAGTATTATAGTAGTTATATTCTTGTACATAGGGGTAGTATTATGGTAGTTATATTCTTGTACATAGTAGCAGTATTATAGTAGTTATATTCTTGTACATAGGAGCAGTATTATAGTAGTTATATTCTTGGACATAGGGGCAGTATTATAGTAGTTATATTCTTGTACATAGGAGCAGTATTATAGTAGTTATATTCTTGTACATAGGATCAGTATTATAGTAGTTATATTCTTGTACATAGGATCAGTATTATAGTAGTTATATTCTTGTACATAGGAGGTAGTATTATAGTAGTTATAATCTTGTACATAGGTGCAGTATTATAGAGTTATATTCTTGTACATAGGAGGTAGTATTATAGTAGTTATATTCTTGTACATAGGAGGTAGTATTATAGTAGTTATATTCTTGTACATAGGAGCAGTATTATAGTAGTTATATTCTTGTACATAGGAGCAGTATTATAGTAGTTATATTCTTGTACATAGGAGCAGTATTATAGTAGTTATATTCTTGTACATAGGAGCAGTATTATAGTAGTTATATTCTTGTACATAGGAGCAGTATTATAGTAGTTATATTCTTGTACATAGGGGCAGTATTATAGTAGTTATATTCTTGTACATAGGAGTAGTATTATAGCAGTTATATTCTTGTACATAGGAGGTAGTATTATAGTAGTTATATTCTTGTACATAGGGGGCAGTATTATAGTAGTTATATTCTTGTATATAGGAGCAGTATTATAGTAGTTATATTCTTGTACATAGGGGGCGGTATTATAGTAGTTATATCCTTGTACATAGGAGCAGTATTATAGTAGTTATATTCTTGTACATAGGAGCAGTATTATAGTAGTTATATTCTTGTATATAGGAGCAGTATTATAGTAGTTATATTCTTGTACATAGGAGCAGTATTATAGTAGTTATAGTCCTGTACATAGGAACAGTATTATAATAGTTATAGTCTTGTACATAATGAACCAATTATTACTAGAATAATACTACTACTATTACTAGACATAATGATAATGATAATACTAACAATAATACAAATAGTAATAATAGTAATAATAATGCTTTTTCATGAATTCACATTAAAAATAATTTTACATTATAACTTTTTGTAACTCCATTTGCATTTCTAGTCTTGACCACAAGGGGCACAGCTATGTCCAGATACATGATCATGTGATATCATAAAAAAAAGGAATATGGTATGTGTACATGGGGAGTGGGGGTTGTAAGAATGTTGTAATATTACGTTGAATTGTTTCCCTAACAAATTTCTTAAAAGAAAGATGTTCCTTAAAAAGGGTCTGTGAATGCTTCTTTGGGTTACTAGTCGACCCCAGGTCACGTGCTCAGAGCAAACATCTAGTAGAGAAGGTAGAATATCTTGCAGCTGGGAAATGGTTCAGATACAGTACGTGACTCGGGTCAGAAGCAGTTCAGAACCCATTAGTTTGATGCCTAAAAGACCTAAAGGAAGTATTCACAGACTCCTTGGATAACCCCTTTAAACAACCTAGAGATCGGTTAAGTGAGGACATACCTGTAGTCCACCCCCGGGACAGATATGTAGTATGATAACTACACAGACATGTAGTGGTAATATTATATTTTATTAGAAAGTGAACTGTACATTATGTATTCTATGACTTTGTGTTCTTAGGAGTTGTCGCAGTAAGGTGACTGATCGCAGATCTTCAGCGGAGTCAAAGTTTGTAGAAAAATGATCGATATCAATAAATAATAAACACTGGTGAGATATAAAAGGTTTTAATTTGCAGCAATAGTGTCTTGGATCCAGGTCTTGTAGTTGCAGACTCTCGTGTAGACTCCTGGATAGTTCTTCAGGGCACAGCCATATCCCCAGGAGACAACACCCTGCAGTTCTCCTTTGCATACAACAGGTCCGCCAGAGTCACCCTGAAGGAGGAAAAATCACATAAGTTACCTAATTCTTTATCTGCATATCGGTGCATTGCATGCTATTTGCTAACTATTCTCCTGCTCCAGTCCACTGTGCACCTATGTCTTCCATTATTATGTAGATTGCTATTTCTTGGATATTTCTTGGATATTATACTCTCTATCTTCATGTCTACCCCCTTAACCCTCTGTCTATTTTTTACTTGAGGATACATCTGTGCCCCTTACAATTTGTTGTATAATACCTACTTTACAATAGGGAATTGCTTAATAGGGATTTCAAAAAAATAATGGAAACTCCAATTCGTGTAAGGACTGTGATATGGTTGGTCAAAGGCAAGAATTAATATCGAATTATAAAAATTGGAAAAAAATGAGCTGCAGGGTCACACAGGACAAATGGAAATGAGCAGAGGCTCCCCCTCTATGACATCTAGTGCCCCAATAGGGCATATAGTCAACATTTGCCTTTATGACACAATCCCTTAAAAGGGAACCTGTTGCCAAAAAAATTTAAATTTTTAAACCAAGTTTTAATTTTAAACATATTTTAAAGAAATTTATATATATTTTTTTTTCTAATTTTCCATGCCACTATCTGCATTTTTTTAAAGTACTATATCCTGCAATTTTCATTCTGACCACTAATAATAGATGGACACTTGCTATTTCTATAGGGGTTTTCTTTGCAGCAATAACAGGATAACAATAGTAGATAACACCTCTGTAGACAAACCAGCACTAAGCCATCATTATATCACTACTGACAATAGATGATGTCACAGCTTATCTCCTCCCCCTCCCTGCACTGAGCATGTCTAGAAAACTCTCCTATAGACCTCGATGACTCAACTCCATAACTATGCTGTAAAGCAGATCACTAAATGCTGTTAGCAGAGCAGAGGAGAAGCTCAGGTAAGATGGCCGCCCCTATAAATGTGGACAGAAAATAGTGACGTCACAATGCAGCATGAAATTCAATGTGTGTGAATGGGGGCTATTCACATGGCTGTCATTTTGAAGGTCCGTTATCATGGACCATCAAAACATAGGTCATGCCCTATTTTTGGCCATTTTCATGTGATAAAATGGCCATTTTTCCTTGGTCGTGTGAAAGTATCTTTAATAGCTTTGCAGCAGTTACCAAGTCCTTGCCGGGGCTTATAGACGTTTTGGAATGGTAAAAGATATTACCTGGCAGGAATCCTTTCCTCCTTCAAGGTAACCTACACAGATCATATTGGCCGTGATTTCTCCAGGGTAGGCGCCGCTACACTGAGCATCAGTCAGGACTGGGGCATCCACACAGTGCAGGAGATCGGGGTAATTCGCTGAAAAAATAGGAAAAGATAGAGATAAATTCATAGCCCTGGATTATTGTAGTGCACAAAGCAAACCAGAGACATATCTGTGCATACACCCATTTGGCGACCTCGCAAGATTCCTTTCATGAATATTCACAAAGTTCCTTCAATAATTTTGTTTCAGGCTGAACATGATGTCAATGCACCTTGTTATTCCAGGATAGTGAACCCCAAAAGTTTCAGGTTTGGGTTGCAACTGATATTTTTGGAAAATTTAGGACAATTCCAGTTAATCTTGAATCTCTAGTAATGGTCATACATATTCTTGTATCATACATATTGTTACATCTGTGTTTTCCTTTAGGACTTAAAGGGAGTGTGTCAGGACTAAACCAATAATAGTGTAGGGGCCTTTAATTAGAGCAGAAATGTACAATTGTGTCATAAACTGGTGAAGCAATGCAGGGAGATCCATTTTATCAATATTAGCCTGCAAGTGCACTGGGGGTGGACCCGTATCACAGACCCATACATAAAACCAGTATGATACCTAATTTGTACAGACACTATGTTGCACTAACCATGCAATGGTCCCAGTTACAATGACATCACTCGACCTGTCCTAACATTTGTACATAGTGCAACACAAGTTATGGAATGGTTGGTGTTTAGGTAAGTGTGGCCAAAAATGTCTAGTTTTAAAGATTTGTTAACTTACATCCACTGCTGAGGGTATTTCCCCAACCAGAGATCAGACAGCGAGTGGCGGCAGAAACACATCCTGAGGGCAAGGGGATGACATTGACATAGGCATTGAGGGTGGCAGGAGTGGACAGCTTGATCAAGAGGATGTCGTTGTCCAGGGTTCTGGAGTTGTACTTGGGGTGTCTGATGGATTTGGCATTGTTTATGAACTGCTCGGTGCCTTCACTTACAGCAATGTTATGTTCTCCCAACCTCACCTGTACCTTTCTGTAATGAAGAGCATAGCCATTACTTATCTAGAACTATACATTCAGTAAGACACATTGATTTTCTCTGATATGTTCTGATGTGAAAAACTTTGAATAAGTAACATTCTGCATGGCCGGTACCAACTTATTCTGGAGCCCTAAGAATATTCTACACTATGTTTTATAGATAGATTCCTAGGAGCCCTAAGAGTATTCTACATTATGTGTTATAGATAGGTTCCTAGGAGCAATAAGAGTGTTGTACACTATGTTTTATAGATAGATTCCTAGGAGCCCTATGAGTATTCTACACTATGTTTTAAGCTAATTTAAAGTTTGGTTCATACCGAACTTGTTTGTCCCGAAACGAACTGGGAACCCGAGCCACTGAACCTGAGCACGAAACAAATCTTGAAAGGTTCGCCCATCTCCAGTAAAAACCAAGAACCTCCTCTTTACGTATTCTTACATTCAGTAGGTATTTACAGTAATGCTCTTGGTGCTAGTCGTGATGTTTCAACTGTTTTTGTGTTCGCTCTGATTTTATCATTAACATGTCTCAACCTATGGCTATTTGGTCTTACTGGATGTTCATCTTCATGTGTACGTGTTAGAAAAATCTGTAGATTTGGGATATACGTACCACCACTAAAGGTCATGCAATGGTCAAAATTTGCATCTGTTTAGTCTGGTAATAATAACAGATATAAAAGATAATCCTGGTGTCCTCATACATGTGAGCTGGAGAGATTTGGATAAGAAGACAGAAAGATGGCAGCTGCTTATCTATTTTGTGGTGATAGTTCACACTTACTGTTTGTGGCAGTGAGCAGCAGAGACCACCCACAGACTATTAATCAAGGACCCCCCACAGAAGTGATAGCCTGCATTCAGGGACACCTGGTAGGGAACAGAGTTTTTGGTACAGACATAACCACCAATAATTTTATCATCTTCAAAGGCAACTAAAAGAGAACACAATTAACATTAGTCATAAAATATAATGCACAGAAATATAATGCAATGCATAGCATGCATAATTAAAATGTAGAAATTTATGCATATAGTTATATATATATAATTTTTTTGCTACTTTTGTTTAACCAGGTTTTAAAGGCTGAATAATAATTTTAAAAACAATTGAATATCTGAGAAAAATGTTAGAAAAAAAAGGATGGGAAATGTATTTAAGCGAAACAAATATAATACTATATATAGTATAACACACAAATAGATTGAAGTGATAGAAATTGTAATAAGTTTATAGTTTATGGAAAATATATACGGTATAGACACGGCATTCCGAATCCAATCCTGGTGCTGGGATAGGTTCCTACTCCTTAGTTTAGTACAAAATGAACTGATAGGTATAATCTGACAGCCAATGAGGGTATAAAGAGAGAAAAGCCGAGAGAGAGAGGTCTACGTAATCTATGGAAGGTCACAACCCCCAAAAAACTGACAAAGGATCAAAGGAATGTTTTTCCTCTAATTAAATCTGCACCAATGTAGCAACATTTGTAGCCAGTGGCGAGTGTAAGCTTTTGATAAATTCAGCATAATATTTTTAATACTGTATATACAGCAAAATATGTGAAATACTACATGCAAAAAAATATAATATATAACAAATATTGTGTATACTTAAAGGGGTAAAAAATATTTTTTAAAAAAGGTCTGTTAGTGCTATTAATGGGTTAATAAGTGCACCCAAATACCTTTATCAGTGTGTTGAGTAATTTCTGGGTTTCTCTGGGAGCTCCTGGCATCCTCTGCATTTGTTTACGTGGTGTAGCTTCCTGCTGTCTTAGCTATTGCAATGCATCATGGTAGTGCTACCTCCCTCTCACTACCCCCTTCCTCTCTCACCCCTCTCACCCCCTCCCTCTCTCACTCCCTCACACCCCCTCCCTGTCTCCCTAGATATCCCGCCCACAACTAACCCCTCCCAACTACCCAACTCAGCCCCCCCTCCACCCAATCATACTTGCGTGTCTTCTTGTCCAGACTTCCCTTGTGCGGGACGGCTCCCCCTCTTCTTTAACTCTGCCGGCGCGTGCGCAGGCCGGAGGTGCCTCCGACATATGCCCAGTCGAGATCTACTGCACAGGCGTCGGAGGCACCACCAGCCTGTGCATACGCCGGCAGAGTCAAAGAAGAGGAAGAGATGTCCCAGAAGGGAAGTCTGGACAGGAAGACAAGTAAGTATGATGGGGTGGAGGGCGGGAGTATTGTTGACGTTCTGTTTCGGGAAACGGAACATCACTGTATAATCAGAAAATGAGCCTGGGGCAGTCACATGAAAGTCCCAGGGATATAGGTAACTATACATTTTTTCTAAAATATGTCATTTAGAAAGTAGGCGGGGGGGAAGGTGTTTAGATTAATGAAGGAATTCCATTTTATCCCGGACTACCCCTTTAACATTGTATTTCCACGACAGTCAAAAACCTGTGCTGCAGTAGCAGGATCTAAAAACGCAGCTTTAACCTACTGTCATGCGAACAAGACAGGTTTTCAGAGCTTCTGAGATCTTGAAAATAATTTTGAATTAAACCACAAAGAAGGGTTTTTGTTGAGAATTTTTAATTTAAAATATTTTAATAGAAATAAAAAAAGTCTCCTCTAATTCTACTATAAGTAAAAAAAAAGATTAAACAAGAAAAAAAAAATAATCAAAAATAAGTTAATGGCAGAAATTTTTTACTTAACCATAAAAACTAGTAAAATTTACAACTAATTTAAATATTAAAGGATATTTGTCCATATTAAAAAATATATATAAAAAATTCTGTGATAGCAATTTCAATGTGTTAGCTCTTCTTTTTTTAAAGTAACAAATAAATAATTCAGTTTTTGTATTTTTTTTTTTTTTTATAATATATATATTCTCACCAGCTGCGCCAAGCAACACTAAGACCACAAGTATCTTCATGGTGGAGCAGGTGCAGAATTCCTTCCCAGTAGGACTGGCTCATATTTATATTTTTCGTTACATTACGGTAACAGATAATTATCGGTGTCCTTGATGATTTGGCTATTTCTAGACTGGGAACTTCTCCACCGGCTCAAGATTAGATGTTTACAATTCACACGGAAAAGATAAGGCCAGCTTCGATGATGTTGTTAGTTTGGGCCAGTATAATATAATGGGCCAGCCATATAATGGGTGCAAAACTGTGCCCATCGTACACTCTGATACTGATAAAATGTATACAGAAGAATCTCCATGTTATTATACAAGTTGTGTTTCATTAGACTTACATGACTACATTGTGTACAGATATCTAAAAATATACACTGAATGGCCAGTAGTAGAGACACTTAGTCTTTCATGATGGCACAGACATTAGACATGTGACAACAAAGTCAACTCACCAATATACCATGGATCATCTTCATGTGAATCCACATTAGATCTCAGTGACTTGGAATGGGGCCTGTCCAGCTATACTAGATTATCTGGGCCAGGATTTCATACAATGCCAAGGATACCAAGGATGGCGTGATCAAGGAAAAACATCCTGTGGAGGGGAATCCTGAGGACTGGAAATGAGCAAATTGACTTCCTGCACAAATAGCTCTAAATGGTGGCCACCACTTTACAGATCAGAAGAAGACAGAGAATAACTGGCCCAGTCTTGAGTACCCCCCAGTGCATTGTCAAAGAAGGCGTTCAATGTGGCAGGTGGATTTGTACCATCATACTAGGGATCTAGTATGGACCCATGAGGATTTTTTCTGCTTGATGTCAATGAATACATCTGCAATTACAGACAGTGGGGACTGGTTATTTATAGGGGGCCCGATGATGCCTCTGCCACTGTCTGCCTGTCCATTATATTCTATATTTGCTGTTGCTACTCATATCCCACTGCTGAGGCTACTACTACTACCCCTAAACAGCCAAACATCTCCTGTGTTATCGATCATGCCCAATACTGTACTGCCACGGCCACCCATGTGCAGCTCTCTTTTTTTTTTTTTTTTTTTTGTTATTTTTTAACCTTCCCTGGCCTCCTTGCAAAAAATTGTATATCCTGGACAATCCCTTGAAGGTATGAGCATGTACTATTGGGACACTCATTTCTGCTGCCTGTTGAAGTCACTGTAAACTCTCCAGACGGCAGAGATGGCTGCCAATCTCTGCTGCCACTAATGTACAAATATAGGAAAGGACAAGACAGAAATCTTTCCAATGATCTCTCCATACCGTGGCCTGTAACTCTGACAAGGGGGCGCCCTCTATGTGTAGAGGAAAAGAGGTTTCACCATAGTCATAGCCTAGGTTTCTTTACAGTAAGAGCGGTGAGATGATGGAACTCCTGTTCACGATCCGGGGCCAGCGTCCCATTGTCATGACAGCCAGGAGCCTATTGAAGGCTCCCAGTCTTGTCCGCCATTCATTTGTTTGGCAGGCTGCTTTATGGTATAACTAAAAGTACACCTGGACCCGCAAAAAAGACGCTCTATGTACCCCGATATACAGAAATATAAAAAAAGTATCAGAATATAGCGACTTTTAGAAAAAAAATTTTTTTACAAAGTTTGAAATTTTTATTAAGGGGTTAAAATATAAATAAAACTATAGAAATTTGGTATCCCCTGAATTGTACCAAAACATAGAATACAGGTGACATGTCAATATGGCTGCACAGTGAATGTCGTAAAAATGAAGCCCATAAGAAAGTCCCACAAATGCACTTTTTCTTCAATTCCATCTCAATCTGATTTTTTCCAGCTTCCCAGTACATTGTAACGAATAATAAATGGTATCATTATGAGAAACAATTTTTCCCAAAAAGATTAAGTCCTCATATGGCTCTGAACGAAAAAATAGCAAAGTTATAGGGTTTGGAAGGCCGGGAGCCAAAAATGAAAATCGAAAAATTCCTCTGGCGGGAAGGGGTTAAAGGGTAAAAAAAATAATTCACACCTCTCACCTTTTCAATCCCTGGCAGATAATCCAGCATTCCCTGAAAGTCTTTGTTCACAAGCTGCCAGTGGCTGCAAGTGAAGGTTGTTGTACATCAGATGCCTCGGTGGTGCCATACTACTGGGATCACGGCTTGGCAATGCCAGTATGTATAGCCCAAGATAGCGGAGGTCATGGCCCATCATGGCTGGCACTTTCCAAACAAAAAACCTTTTGAGGGAGTATAGGACTATGGATTGGCTGAGGATTGAAGACACAAGTAGTGTTTTTTTTTTGTAGTTTCTAAAATTTGCAGCCCTTTAAAAAAAAAAAAAAAAAAAAAAAAACTGGACAACCCTTTTGAATGGGTTTTTAACCAATGCGTCGCTAACTTGTCGCTATCCGATGCCAATCCCGTTCCCCGAGATTTTCACTCGGATTGGCAACGGATGGACTGAAGCGCAGGTGTGAACCCACCCTAACATAGATTTGAACTTTTAAGCATGACTAAACTTTTGAGCCATTTTCATGAAACATAGGGTTAAAAACCTAGCAAAGGGTCTTAGCTGCTGAAATGGGGGAGGAGAAGGGCGAGGTCCACTCCATCCAGTCAGGCCTGGTCTTGGTCTATGTCAATTAATTAGGCATCAGGTGTGAGCACCCTTTAAAGAGACTGCAGTCAGATGGGGCGCTCTCTGCCTGGAGGATGGAGCAGGTGCCCTGATCTGCCACAGATCAGCCTGCCCTGGATTATATAGGACATCTTTATGTGTAGTTAAAGTTGGAGAGAATTTTTTAATTTCTGCAATGTTACTAATAAAATGTCATCTGGTTGTTGTCTATGTCACAATTATAGACAAAGACAATCTAACAAAACTACAAGGCACATTGAGTAAACACTGACAGCACAGGGAAAAAGAAGTAAGTGAACCCTTCAGTGTTAATGACTCCACAAAGAGATAATTAGCAAAAAAGTACTTTAGTTAGGGTTGGTTTACACGGTGCAGTTTATAATTGCAGTAATAAGTGGCAGTCTGTACAATTCATCTAAATTTGAATGTTCATTAACCCCTTCCTGACATCCCCCATACTATGAAGGCAGAGTTTAGGTATTTAAATATGGCGGCCACTAAGGAGCTGAGCGGCTGCCATATCTGCCAGGTCTGTGCTGTATTATATAGCAGAGACCTGTTGGCAATACCCACAATCAGTGGCTGCATTGATCAAGGACATTAACCCACCTAAAGCTGCCATTAACCCGCCTAAGGCCGCCATTTTAGGGTGGATCATTGGTCCTGGGAGTGGGCCGGCGATCCATTTCTATGTCCTACTATTGCTTCCATGACAGGCTGCACTAGGCAGCATTAGCATCACAGTGTATTGAAATAGTGATCAAACCCCCTGTCTTTCAAGACCCACTAGGGGGTTTAAAAATAAAAGTTAAAATTTAAAAGAGCTCAAATCATCCTCCTTTCCCTACAACACATATACAAGTACATAAAGTAAAACACATACACATTTGGTATCCCCATGTCCAAAAAAAAATCAAAAGGGCTGAACCGCTGTTTTTTTTGCTATTTCACTTCGCATAAAAATTTTATTAAAAAGAGAACAAAACACCAGACATTCCCCAAAATGGTATTAAAAAAAGTACATCTGCCCCCACAAAAAAAAACAAAAAAAAAAAAAACTTTTTCATCCCTGTACACTGAAAAATAAAAAAGTTATGCATTTTGGGATTTTTTTAAGGGGTTTAAACAGGAAAAAAAAAACTATAGAAATTTAGTATTGCTATAATCCTACTGACCCAAGTGACACTTTAATTTGGCAGCACAGCGAACACCGTAAAAACGAAACCCATAAAAAAGTTGCGCAAATGCAGGTTTTCTCTAATTCCACACCATTCTGAATTTTTTTCCAGCTTTACAGTACATTATATGGGATATTTAATGATATCAGTATGCAGTACAGTTTAATATGTGGCTCTGTGAATGAAAAATTAAAAACTTATGGCTTCTGAAAGGTGGGAAGTAAAATACGAAAAATGGAAATCCAAAAATGGCTACAGGAGGAAGGGGTTAAATGAAAACCTTTGGATTTCTGGTCTAGTAGAAATTCAAATCAACGCCTTTCCCTAGAACACATATAAAGGTACATAAATATACCGTTCTACAAACTTATAAAAATATTTTTCCATATGCTGTAGCAGGATAAAAATCAAAACAAAGTTTTTCTTTAATTCTGAATTTTTTTGTCCAGCTTCCCAGTACATTGTAAGGAATATCAAATAGTACCATTATGAAAAACAATTCGTTCCTCAAAAATTAAGCCACATACAGCAAAATTTAGTAAAATTAAAAAAAAAATGGCTGCGGAGGGTGGGTTAAACCACAAACACCGCAGACGACCTGGTATATGAGGAATTTGCACGATCCTTAGATTAATTGTAAAGCCTTTGGATAAGGGATTAGTCTTTAGAAATGCAGTCAACATGGGCCACCCTTTTCCAAAAACAGCCATGTTATGTGTGTAATGTTTTATCTTGGTCTACTGTAGCTTCACGTAGCCTTCCAGAAGCCTGATTAGACACCGAGAGAGACAACAGAAGTTGCATCTCCCTCCTCCTCCTCTGACTTGTCTACTATATACGACATTACAACAGGCAAATTTTTATGGGGTGGGAAGGTTTCTCAACATTTATGGAGAGAATGTAAGAATGTGAGGAAAGGCAGAAAAAAAATTTCTGCTAATAAGATATATTACAAAGCTTCAGAAATTAGCATATATTATTAGTAAAAACATAGTGTAAGGCTGAGGCTACACATTGCGTAAATAGTTTTCTCCATAGATTTATATGAGGGAGCCAAAAATGAAGTGGAAAAGCAATTAAAAATTCAAGCTATTTTTTTGGGCCACATCGCGACTTTGGCCGTGACTCCTGTCACGCGACCAAAAGTTTGCCGTCTCACCCTGCCATTCTTTCACTCATATTAGTGAATGGAGTCGAACTGCGATCCTGAGGGTGCCGTGACCACGACTTCTAGTTGCAAAAAAGTGGGATGTTGCTCAACTTTTTTGTGGCGGTTGTGGCACCCTCAGGTCGCAATGTGACTCCAAAATCACCATGTGGGCCTAGCCTAAAGGATAAAAAATGTTGTTATACATAAAAAAAAAATTTCAGAACGTAAACCTTGAGATTGTCATATTTCTATATTATCTCTTCTCCATTGATTGCCGTATGGTCTGTGTCTATGAAATGTGCACTTTTATGTCCACTGGTCCACAACCACAGGGATGGTAGTGAAGAAAAAATAAAAAGATCCTCAGGATCCAGAATATTTGTTTTTTGCAGAAAGGTTTTGACTTAAAAGGCCATTAAGGACACTTAGTCCCTTATTCACAAATAGAGATGAGCAAATCGAAGCTGACGAAGTGGAATTCGATCCGAATTTCAGGAAATATTCGATGCACATTGAATCCGGATTTCCTCCAGCTTTCCTAAAATGGCTGCTGCAAATGTTAGGACATGTGACAAGGAACTCTGGGAACGCGGGATCAACCACAATGCCATGCGTCCAATCAGCAGCCAGCCAGCCAGCCCTGTGATGTCACAGCCCTATAAATACCCTCCGCCATCTAGGATTCAGGCATTTTCCAGTGTACTTAGTACAGGGAGGGAAAGTGGTAGAAAAGACTTATTTTGCTCAATTGAAGTTCAGGGAAAGAGCATCAGAAGTGTAGGGAAAGGATAGGGAGGAAGCCTTTTCTTGGCGTTTATTAGTGGGGAAAAAATAAGTGGCTTATTTGCCATTGTGTGTTGAAGGGAGAAAATTACAGGCCTTTTTGCCATGTATTAATTTCCTTTTCATTTACTTATTTGATCTAAGACATCTATGTGGAATGACGGTGTAATAGGAGTGCGCTCTTTCATGCTACAGTAGGATCTTGGTCTTCTGTACGGTTCTTTATACCTGGCGCTAACATCGACCTGTAAGGCTGAGTTCACACTTGAGTTAGTTGGTCAGTTTTGGCCCCGTAACTGTCCAAATAAGTGAAGTGTGCAGTATATGTATGTTCTGGACCTGCTTCTGGGGTTGTATTTGTTTGCTAAGCTCGGCTCAGGATCTGTATTTACTGTACTTTATTGCTGTATATTATTGTACTTGGTCCTGGCTCATCTTTGGTACTGATTGGAACTACAGGCGCATCTAACTAATGCCAGTCCTTAAAGTAAATCTTAAAAAATAATACAAATCTAATTTTTATAATGAAAATGATTCAGAATGAGTATAGAGCATCAGTATTTATAACCAAAGACGCTATCGTATCTCCTTTCTACCCCTGGGATAAGGTTATCCATATTCATATAGCCTGAAATGTAAAGCTGTGGTTGAAGGTCATTTTGTTGTGAATGTTAAACTACTATGTACATATTTTTGTAACCTTGAATTATAATTAGGAATCTGAGAGAGTAAATCAGTGCACATCGTGTTATTTGCCTTTAGTTGCAGGATACATGGGAACGGTTACATATGTCCGAGCACTAACATAAACACCGTGATACTTAAATCCAATGTTATAAGCTCAGTAATGTTACCTCTAAACCTTATTTACTGTATATAAAGATCAATGAATACAATTTTGGTAGCTCTTAGTTTTCTAGAGACCATTATTGGTGAAAAAAAAGGGATTGGGGACTTTATTAACCCAGTTTCAATGCAACGTTTCAGCTTATAGGCATGAGCCTTTCTCGAGCATTATATGCATATGAGATAAAACGTTACCTTGTCTCTGGTTAATAAAGTGCCCAATCTTTTTTGTTATTCACTATATTGGAGTGCTGCCTCATTTTTTGGTTATTTATTCATACCTAAGCCTGTCACCTGATGCTGGCACCGATAGCTGTCTTTGGATTAGGAGTTGATTGAATTAGTGATTTCTCCTTTATCTATAATAACACGAATGGAGAAATGACTAGTGAAAATGTGATATACTGGAAATCACATTTCCATCTGTATTTTTAACTAGTAATTTCTCCGCTAGAGCTGCAGTATTGGTAACATATGAGAACTGGGACTCTCCGCTTTCACATGACACCAGAAGTGTTATAAAACTGTAGATACAGCTATTTGAAGTTACCCCCCCTTCCATGATTTTTCTATACAAAATTTCATCAGGTGATCATGACATCCATGTGATATCCATGTGTCATGTGATAATGACCACTTCAGTCATGTTTGAGCTGTAGGGATGTCACATTGGCACTTCAACAGTGAGATATTGAGAACTGGTTACCTGCATGGAGCCGTAGCACGAGAACTCAGTACATAGGGGAAGTGTATTTTTAAATTTTTTGGGGTGGTCCAGTCAATGAAATAAAATATCAAACAATAAAAATGATTTAAAATAGTAAAATAACATGTACCTTACTGGCCCTCCTGCTTCACTGCTTTCCTGTTCTTTATCCTTTTCACGTGAGGTTACATGACTGGTTCAAGAGGAATTGGGGAGGGGGAGGACAGAGACCAGTAGTGCGATTTGGGAGCATTGGATTGGGATTGGCAGGGGATCTGTGAAGTAACATAGTAGATGAGGTTGGATGAAGACAAAGGTCCATCAAGTCCAGCCTATAACTCTACACTGTTGATCCAGAAAAAAAGCAAAAAACCCAATGAGGCTGATGCCCATTACCCCATATCAGGGGAAAACATTCCTCCTCAACTCCAATCTGGCAATCAGTATAAAACCCAGGATCAACTTATCTTCACCAAAAGTCATTACTTGTAATATTTTTCCTTTCAAGAAAGACATTAGTTGTCTTCTGTGGTAACTTGTACATCGATAAATGTCAAGAGCAGGAGCTAGAGAAGGCTCTTAACTATAAACTTACTGTATCTGGCAATTAGAGATGAGTAATCCAGCTCGGATTGAACCAAATTTCACCCGAATTTTTCAAAAGTTTGGAGGTTCGTCACCCAAGAACCAGAAGTGAAATTATTATACTTGGGGAACTCTTCAGATGCCAAAATATAACAGGTGGTGATGAAAAAAATAACAAGCAGTTATACTCCCTCACTACTTCTGGGCCTCCTTGCGGTGTCCAGTGCTCTCTCTGGGTCCTCTGATGTCATGACGCTCAGGGCACCCCATGTGACTGCTGATGCCCAATCACAGGCCTCAGCGGTGATCCCGGGGTGCATAAGATCACCCAAGAGGACGGAAGAGGCCTGAAACTAATCTTTGGGCCAGACCATTCAAACCTGAAATTAAATGAATCTTCAGAAGTTCACCCATCTCTACTAGTAACTGTAAACGAATACATATCTGACTGAAATACAAAACTCTGCTGCATTTTTTGGAAAAACATGTAAAAAAAAAAACTTAGAATGATGAGAATATGAAACTCTGTTTTGGAGGAAGATGATATGGATGATTTCTTAAGAGACCACCTATAAATAAATTTTAAATCAGGATTTATTCTGATTCTTATATCTAGGAACGATGTTTTTTCCCAAAAAATACAAAAATTAAAAGTAAATTGGCTCCTGTCCCATGGGTTCTGTTCCACCTTCGTCTGGATAAGCATTTTTAGGTTTCATTAGATACAGTATATGTAACCTATAACCATTCGCAATGAGCAGCAGAGATCTCCCATGTTGCAGAAACGCAGCTTTTTTTGTTGCAGATTTTGCTGTATTTTTTGAGCCAACACCAGGGTGGATTGAGAAGAAATATATATATTTCATATATATTTCCCATTTCTTTTGTAGCCACTAAAAAAAAAACACTGAAAAATCTGCAGCAAAATAGCAGTTTTTCCACAGCGTGGAAACCCCATGTAGCAAGCCGCAGCCAAAAAAGCTGCAGAAAAGACAGTGGTGGAAAGGCATCATGTTTTTTTATATTTTTTTGCAGCGTTTTGCACAGAAAGTCCGCAGAGTTTTCCTCTACCGACTTTCTGCCCTTATTACACCTAAATGGAAAACACCAGAATTTCTATAGGTATAAGACATGCTGCAATTACAAAAACACTTGCATTAGTGATCAGACCCCCTGGGATTCAAGACCTCTAGGGGGTCTAATAATTACAGTATATAAAAAAGTAAAAAAAAAACAGATATAAAACAATTAAAAATGAATTAAAAATTCAAATCACCCCTCTTTCTCTAGAATACATATAAAACTGAAGTACATACCCATTAGGTATCCCTGTGTCCAAAAATGCCCAGTCTACAAACTTATAAAAATATTTTTCTCGTATGGTTTCGCCTCTGTTAAAAATTTGAATAAAAAGTGATCAAAGCAAAAGACATTCCCCAAAATGGTATAACTAAAAAGTACACCTGGCCCTGCAAAAGGAAACGCCTGTACATGGAATTTTTTGCAAAATTTTGGATTTGTGTTAAGAGGTTAAAATGTAAATAAAAGTATAAATTTGCTATCCCTGGAATCGTACTAAAACATAGAATACCGGTGATTTCAGGTCATTTTGGCTGCAGAGTAAATGTAAAAACAAAGCCCGTAAGAAAATCGCACAAATACACATTTTCTCCAATTCTACCCCATTCCGAATTTCTTTCCAGCTTCACAACAGAATAATAATTGGTACCATTATGAAGAACCACTTTCCCCGGGGTTTGGAAGGTGGGAAGGGGTTAATATTGTAGCTCTCAAGCTCACTTTGTTGTTAACACTTTTTAACCTTCTGTAACAATTTTAATCTAGAAATGCAAATAAAAAACATAGTATTTTTGGATGTTACTTGTTATCATTGTTTTGCTTAGCTTTAGCTGTCTGGTGCATGATCCCAGCATGTATGTGAACCTCTGCACATGTCCCAAACACACTTTTTTTTTGCCTGATGTGCTTTATGTTGTATGTGCAGCAGAATACTTTAGCAGTAACATAATTTTATAATCAGGTTGAATGTGGAGCAGGACAACGGTCCTGAAGAACTTTACATTGTGATACAACCCCTTGAATAATCCTGCCACAGTCCAGTGTGCCAGAAATAAAATCTACGCCATTCAGGGACTGGTGAATATTCTGGGGAAAACTCCATGCCAGTTGTCTGGCCAAAATATCCCCAACCTGGCCCACCTGGTCCCTGCTCTGCCCATTTTTCTTTATAGTCAGACCCCAGACCAGACTCCATAAAGAAATACAGACCCCAGATCGGACTCCATAAAGAACCCAGGCAAGACCTTCCTAAATAAATACAGACTTCAGAGCTTTAGGCTGAGACCCCACATTGCGGAAATTTTTTAATGCAGCTTTTGCTGCGAATTTTGAGCCAAGAATGGCTACAAAAGTAATGGGAAATATATAGGAAGTTCTTATAGTTCTCCCTTCTGCTCAATACACTCCTGGCTTTGGCTCATAAAAACGCAGCCAAATCTGCAACAAAAAAAGCTGTGTTTCTGCATCGTGGGGCCTCACCATGGGGATGTGCCTTCAGAATATTGTCTGTTAGGTCAATTGGTAGTGGAGAGGATTACAAGCTGTAATAATGAGTAGAGATTAGTAAATTGCCATTGTGTGGGGTGCACTTTGGGCATATTTGCCTATATTTCCAATATTATGGGAGGTCTCCGCTTTGTGGAGGACATTGTGGGAGACTTGGCAAGTATGGTTATAATTAGAGATGGACGAACCTCTAAAGATCCATCTTTGGTTTGGACGAGTCGATAGAACCGGACGTGAAATTATTATACTTCAGACTCCACTAGTACTAATGTATAACATTTTCATCTGATATTGGTTATATAGTATATATTTTTGGGGGACAATGTCTATCTGATACTATTGTTTTTAGGGTGCTGTATGTGTGGTATTATTATTTGGTGGGTAATGTACTTATCACCACATCATATATCAGAGCAGGTAAAGTAATACATATTAATACAATTATGCATCATAGCATAGAAATGGCACAATAGCTGCTATGTCTGTACAGAGAACAGCAACAGGCAGGGAATTAGTATAGTATTAATGGTGTAATTGTCAGTATTGTGGGTAGTATATAATAATTGTCCGCTGGTAATATTTGGACCTAGTACTGCAGCAATAATATTAATCATGATTCTATATCTAAAGAATATCAATATATTGTTAGGCAGACATAGGCTTTGGGTCATGAGCAAAGTAGAGTAGAAAATGTATGAACCAAAACACCAGAGAATGGATTTGACAATGCTACTACAGTATTAACCCACCTGCCAAAATCGAGTGAAATGTCGAAATAAAAATAGGCATCAAGGACAGAGCTGAGTGACCGTATCATTACTAGCTGATTATCTTCTATACACATTAACAGACATGGTCTCTTATTGGCCAAGCTGTGCAATGTACAGGAACGGAGATATCAGGAAAACATATAAATACCACTATTACCTCCATCCAACCTCCATCAGAGACCCCTCCACCATGAAGTTCCTACTGATGTGTGTGCTCCTCGGAGCAGCTGGTGAGTCTTCTTAATAACATGGCTGATAGTTTAATATTCTTCTGTTACTAAATGTTTTTGACTTGCAGCTGCTTTTGAGGATGACGACAAAATTGTCGGAGGGTACACCTGTGCCAAGAACTCTGTGCCCTACCAGGCTTCCCTGAACTCCGGCTACCACTTCTGTGGAGGAGCTCTGATCAACAACTTGTGGGTCGTCTCTGCCGCTCACTGCTACAAGGCGTAAGTACAAGAGTCAAAGAGGAGCTCCAGTGGTAAAAATATCAATCCCATCCCATAGTCTATATAATAATGTTCTTCGACTGTGCAAATTTCAATTGTTGCTTTGCAAAAACCTAAAGTTGGGACATTTTTTTTTTTAGTCGATGGAAGCAGAAATCTTGAGGATCAGGGAAAATTAAGGCTTTCATTGGAGACTCCCTTTAAATGGATTTTCAAGGAATTCAAAATGTATTTCAAATGGCTCAGAATGAGGGTCCTAACAAAAAATGATCTTACTGATGCCCCAACCAGTCCAGTTCCAACTCTTACCAAATTCTTGCTGGTCTTTTGACACACATGAAATATCCGCTCAGCCAACCATTTCTACAGTCCTTTGACATATCTCTTTAATATGCTACCAGTCAAACATTGGTTAAGTCAGCCATACATGATTTTGAGCACCCAATTACCCACTAGTCTTAGCAATGGTAATAGAATCTTATGTTTATTGTTACCAATGAGCTTCTTTTTATTGCATTGAGATAATAGTCCATATAAATTTGAACTAAGATAAATGAAATATTCTAACTCTCCCCGATGTGCACTCATCCAGGAGCCTTCAGGTCAGACTGGGAGAACACAACATCGCCACCAGTGAAGGTACCGAACAGTTCATCAACTCCGCCAAAGTCATCAGACATGGAAGCTACAACTCCAGAACCCTGGACAATGACATCATGTTGATCAAGCTGGCCACTTCTGCCACCCTCAACTCTTACATCCAGCCTGTGCCTCTGGCCTCTGGTTGTGCCGGCGCTGGCACCAGCTGTCTGATCTCTGGATGGGGAAACACCCTGAGCAGTGGAAGTAAGTGATAGTACAACTTCTACCTTCTATTAACTCCAGAGCACTTCCTCCAATGTCTGATCTCCTCCTTAACCCTACTGGAGCTTAGTTGTCACATGAATATGTGCCCCTGCCATGTGAAATCTGCACTAATATTTCGTGTCCATTGACTTGCAGCAAATATGCCCAGCCTCCTGCAGTGCCTGGACGCCCCCATCTTGACCACCGCCCAGTGTAGCAATGCCTACCCAGGAGAGATCACCGGCAACATGATCTGTGTTGGATACCTGGAAGGTGGCAAGGATTCCTGCCAGGTAAATAGTACTGTGAATCTTCCATCCCATTTCCATGTTGGGCCGTGCATTATTTCCTTAGTCTAATATACTGTATTTATCTATGTACTGTAGCAGAGACAAATTTATCTTTTGGCACAACTACTGGAGAAACCATCATCCGTGTACAATAAAGAAATCAGAATTGGTTTCAACCCTAATTTTGCAAAAGTTACAAAACCTTTGGGGTTCATCACCCACAAAACATGATCATCCCCTGAGGTCTCATCAGACTCCACAATATAATAAGTTAATTAAAATGATTTTTATTTATCTCCCCTGGATCTCCCGAGGAGACCCCATAGTATAATGATAATACATTCGGTTTGTGCCAAACAAATTCAGCCCAAAACAAACCAGACGTCTGAACCTCGCAAATATTCTTCAAAATGAATCTCGTGAGCTTTGCCCAATCTCTAAATATATTGACAAGTCCAACTCCTACACCTTTAACTATATGTATATAGATTTACCACCAATCCGAATCTTCATCAGATTGGGGTCCTTAGATGCTGGGTAAAGATTTAAAAGAAGAGACAGTATTTGTCACTGAATGTTGTTTCTACATCTAGGACATGCCCAATTCTATTTATTTTTTTTTTTTTTTCAATTCACATTTTTATTAGAACTTTTTTTTTATTATAAAAAATGTCTTATTTTATACAAATATATGACTCTATTTTCCATCCTTTCAGGGTGACTCTGGTGGACCCGTGGTCTGCAATGGACAGCTCCAGGGTATTGTCTCCTGGGGATACGGCTGTGCTCTCAGGAACTATCCTGGTGTCTACACCAAGGCCTGCAACTACAACGCCTGGATCTCCAGCACCGTTGCCGCCAACTAAACATCTACTTTGTGTTCTAGTTATTTCTCTTATTTTGCTGCCAGATTCTAACATTGGGGCAATGAAAAATAAATTCTCTGTGAGATGAAATCGCTGAAGACTTTGTTTCTCTTTCTATTATTCCATATTATATTATTCCATATCACGTCAGCCATTAATAGAACGAATCTCCGTTCACACAAGACACATCTACTGTATTCTTCTACAATAAGTCACACATACAAAACAGCCCACCATAGGCACTGAATCCCTAGGGCACAGACGTGGCAGCGATCACTGAGATCAAAAGTTTCAGAATAGGTGGATTTCAGAAGATTTCAGTAAAATCTTCTTTTATATTTATTGCCACAATGATAAAATGCAAACAGAATAATAAAACATTCTGTTACATGGAGTGCCCTTAGTTATAGCTTCAAGAAGTGGCAGGGTGAAGTACCTCAAAAAAACACAGGCGTACCAGCGCTTGTCCAGTCAAGTACTTTTATTGAGATCAGGCTTACTACGCGTTTCGGACAGCAAAAAGCCCTTTTTCAAGTGTATAAAAATGACATCTAACACATGTACAAAACATGCAGGTATTTAAAGGCGTAAAACAAACAAAAAAAAAAAACGGGCGGTAGCCCCGACCCCCTTTTTTTTTCCCACTTTGTTGTTAAACAATTTTTTTTTTCCTCCCTCTTTATTTATTTATGTTGTTGTTAAACAGTTTAACATGATAGTCAATTAGATGTCTAAAAAGCATATCTCATAGAGCTGTGATAAAATGCTAAAAATAGTGGCTTACCTGACATGTATTCGGTGGTGGGTATAGTGGATTATGTAATGACACGTTACACGTGTCTATGTTTACTTATGTATAGGTGACACGTGCCGCTGTACTGTGTTGTGCATGTGCTTACTGCTCCGAATTAGGAGAGCAAGCGCCTGCGTTCTTATGTAATGTGGTCTCCATTGTCAAACGCTGACTAGAGTTGCACATACGTGTTTAGTTGGTTAACGCTAATGATTATAGTTTAGCGGGGAATCTAAAAAAAAAAGATTTTAAAACGTAGTGAAACTCATGTAAGTTGCATGCTAGAGAAACTTCTCTTGAGAGTTTAAATCTAGATCCTGAAGGAGATTCTGTAATGTAACGGGAGTTATACACATATGTAAATATATTGTGTGTACACGGGTGAGGATCAAATGGTTGAAAATATGCAAAATGATGAGTATTATCTACACTGTATATAAAAATACATATATGGATATATAAAATACATATAAAAAATAAGAACAGTTGTATAAAAGACGTGGATGGGTATAATAATAAAACATGAATAATACAACACAATCAAAGTATAAAAAAGAATTATATAAGAAAATCCTTTGGAAAAAAGGTCAGAAATGTTTTTCCATGGTTTCGTTTAAGCCTATTGACATCATAGTATCCAATTTATAAATCCAGAAATATTCTTTTTTTTTTTTTTTTTGAGAAGGTCCAATCTATTTCGGCTGTTATCCGGGATTGTGTCTATAGGGGTTATGCAAAAATCCTTCGGATTACAGTTATGGAAAGCTGCTGCGTGTCTAGACACACTGTGTTTGGAGAAACCTTTGGCAATGTTGGATCTATGCTTATTTAATCTTTCTCTTAGATGTATACTGGTGCGTCCAACATATTGGAGACCGCAATTACACTCAGTGACATATATCACATAACTGGATGCACAAGTTAATCTTGGTTGGATCGGAAAGGTCTCACCCGTGGATCTACTGGTAATGAAAAGTTTACCATGGGAGATGGTTGTACAACACTTATATCTTGATATATTCCATCCATAACTTTCTCCTGGTAAATGGGATCCCAGAATAGGGGTGTGGAGTGAGATTTTGGGGTTCTCTCTAAGTCTACCTGGGGCAAAATAATTTTTAAGGGTTCTAGCCCTTCTGTAGGTAATTGCAGGTGTTTTTGGTAACATTTTCTTTAGAAAAGGATCATCCATCAAAACTTGCCAATGATTGGCTAGGACGGACTTGATCCAGTTATGTCCCGTGTTGTACGTGGTAATGAAATTATAATGGAAAGAATTGTTCTTGTGTTTTTGTTTATATTCTCGGGTAGAAGATGGTTGGAGGCAGTCCTGCTGGGAAAGTTAGTTATAGCTTACTTGGGTTAGACAAACATGACGTATTTAAAGGGATTTCCAGGACTTAGATATTGCAAACCCATTCTTTGGATAGGTCATCAGTGTCACATTGGTGATTGCCCAACCCCACACAATGACCATCAGCTTCAAACACTATATTACTTCCTACACCACATCTCGTGCTATCAGCTGACTGTGCCAGATGTCTATGATACTGAAGGGGTTCAACTTCCAACACCCCAACAATCAGCTTCTTGAAAAGACAAGCACTGCAGTTTCTACTTACCAAGCACAGCGCCGTAGATTGCATAGTGGCCGTATGTGGTACTGCAGATTAGCCTCATTTAGTTGAATGGGAATGAACTGTAAACAGGCCATTATGAATGTGACATCACTAATCTGTGAAGTGTCAACAAAGCTTACTCAAGGGTCACTGTTATTTTGAACAGCTGATCATGGGGGTGCTGGGGGTGCAATGCCTGCTCCAATCTCATACTGATTACCTATCAATAAGATAGTCTGAATAAGTTTGAGGAAAAAAACATTTAACGGTTTACAGAAAGTTCTAAGGATCTAGATCAGGACCATTATGTGATCAGACCAAGTTCTATCCAGTTTTTCTTAAATTAAATCAAATTCTACTCCCCAATCTCACAAGGCAGACTTAACAAATACAGTTTATCACATTGGGTATATAAAATGCTTAGAATGAGCTAAAACTATATTGATCTTACTCCATTTTAATTATTTTAAGGTACAGTACAGACCAAAAGTTTGGACACACCTTCTCATTCCAAGAGTTTTCTGTATTTTCATGACTATAAAAATTGTAGATTCACACTGAAGGCATCAAAACTATGAATTATCACATGTGGAATTATATACTTAACAAAAAAGTGTGAAACTACTGAAAATATGTCTTATATTCTAGGTTCTTCTATGTAGCCACCTTTTGCTTTGATTATTGCTTTGCACACTCTTGGCATTCTCTTGATTAGCTTCAAGACCTCTAGGGGGTCTAATAATTACAGTATATAAAAAAAGTAAAAAAAAAAAAAATATATATATATATATATAACAATAAAAAAAAAATTAAAATTCGAATCACCCCCTTTCTCTAGAATACATATAAAACAAAAAAAAATTACTCTGAAGCACATACCCATTAGGTATCCCTGTGTCCAAAAATGCCCAGTCTACAATCATCTAAAAATATTTTTTCCCGTATGGTTTTGCCTCTGTTAAAAATTTGAATAAAAAGTGATCAAAGCAACAGATATTTCCCCAAAATGGTATAACTAAAAAGTACACCTGACCCCGCACAAAGAAACGCCCTATGCACAAATTTTGGATTTGTGTAAAGGGGTTAAAATGTAAATAAAAGTATAAATTTGCTATCCCTGGAATCGTACTAAAACATAGAATACCGGTGATTTCAGGTCATTTTGGCTGCAGAGTAAATGTAAAAACAAAGCCCGTAAGAAAATCGCACAAATACACTTTTTTTCCAATTCTACCCCATTCCGAATTTCTTTCCAGCTTCACAACAGAATAATAATTGGTACCATTATGAAGAACCACTTTCCCCGGGGTTTGGAAGGTGGGAAGGGGTTAATATTGTAGCTCTCACAAGCTCACTTTGTTGTTAACACTTTTTAACCTTCTGTAACAATTTTAATCTAGAAATGCAAATAAAAAACATAGTATTTTTGGATGTTACTTGTTATCATTGTTTTGCTTAGCTTTAGCTGTCTGGTGCATGATCCCAGCATGTATGTGAACCTCTGCACATGTCCCAAACACACTTTTTTTTTGCCTGATGTGCTTTATGTTGTATGTGCAGCAGAATACTTTAGCAGTAATGTTTTTTTATAATCAGGTTGAATGTGGAGCAGGACAACGGTCCTGAAGAACTTTACATTGTGATACAACCCCTTGAATAATCCTGCCACAGTCCAGTGTGCCAGAAATAAAATCTACGCCATTCAGGGACTGGTGAATATTCTGGGGAAAACTCCATGCCAGTTGTCTGGCCAAAATATCCCCAACCTGGCCCACCTTCATCCCTGCTCTGCCCATTTTTCTTTATAGTCAGACCCCAGATCGGACTCCATAAAGAACCCAGGCAAGACCTTCCTAAATAAATACAGACTTCAGAGCTTTAGGCTGAGACCCCACATTGCGGACATTTTTTATTGCAGATTTTGCTGCGAATTTTGAGCCAAAGCCAATAATGGCTACAAAAGCAATTGGAAATATATAGGAAGTTCTTATAGTTCTCCCTTCTGCTCAATACACTCCTGGCTTTGGCTCATAAAAACGCAGCAAAATCTGCAACAAAAAAAGCTGTGTTTCTGCAACATGGGCATGGGGATGTGCCTTCAGAATATTGTCTGTTAGGTCAATTGGTAGTGGAGAGGATTACAAGCTGCAATAATGAGTAGAGATTAGTAAATTGCCATTGTGTGGGGTGCACTTTGGGCATATTTGCCTATATTTCCAAAATTATGGGAGGTCTCCGCTTTGTGGACGAACCTCTAAAGATCCATCTTTGGTTTGGATGAGTCAATAGAACCGGACGTGAAATTATTATACTTCAGACTCCACTAGTACTAATGTATAACATTTTCATCTGATATTGGTTATATAGTATATATTTTTGGGGGACACTGTCTATCTGATACTATTGTTTTTAGGGTGCTGTATGTGTGGAATTATTATTTGGGGGGTAATGTACTTATCACCACATCATATATCAGAGCAGGTAAAGTAATACATATTAATACAATTATGCATCATAGCATAGAAATGGCGCAATAGCTGCTATGTCTGTACAGAGAACAGCAACAGGCAGGGAATTAGTATAGTATTAATGGTGTAATTGTCAGTATTGTGGGGAGTATATAATAATTGTCCGCTGGTAATATTTGGACCTAGTACTGCAGCAATAATATTAATCATGATTCTATATCTAAAGAATATCAATATATTGTTAGAAAGACATAGGCTTTGGGTCGTGAGCAAAGTACAGTAGAAAATGTGTGAATGGATTTGTCAATGCTACTACAGTATTAACCCACCTGCCAAAATCGAGTGAAATGTAGAAATAAAAATAGGCATCAAGGACAGAGCTGAAGGACCGTATCATTACTAGCTGATTATCTTCTATACACATTAACAGACATGGTCTCTTATTGGCCAAGCTGTGCAATGTACAGGAGCGGAGATATCAGGAAAACATATAAATACCACTATTACCTCCATCCAACCTCCATCAGAGACCCCTCCACCATGAAGTTCCTTCTGATGTGTGTGCTCCTCGGAGCAGCTGGTGAGTCTTCTTAATAACATGGCTGATGGTTTAAGATTCTCAAGTTTTAATATTCTTCTGACTGTTACTAAATGTTTTTGACTTGCAGCTGCTTTTGAGGATGACGACAAAATTGTCGGAGGGTACACCTGTGCCACGAACTCTGTGCCCTACCAGGCTTCCCTGAACTCCGGCTACCACTTCTGTGGAGGAGCTCTGATCAACAACTTGTGGGTCGTCTCTGCTGCTCACTGCTACAAGGCGTAAGTACAAGAGTCAAAGAGGAGCTCCAGTGGTAAAAATATCAATCCCATCCCATAGTCTATATAATAATGTTCTTTGACTGTGCAAATTTCAATTGCTGCTTTGCAAAAACCTAAAATTGGGACTTTTTTTTTTTATTCGATGGAAGCAGAAATCTTGAGGATCAGGAAAAATTATGGCTTTCATTGGAGACTCCCTTTAAATGGGTTTTCAAGGAACGCAAAATGTATTTCAAATGGCTCAGAATGAGGGTCCTAACAAATAATGATCTTACTGATGCCCCAACCAGTCCAGTTCCATCTCTTACCAGATTCTTGCTGGTCTTTTGACACACATGAAATATCCGCTCAGCCAACCATTTCTACAGTCCTTTGACATATCTCTTTAATATACTACCAGTCAAACATTGGTTAAGTCAGCCATACATGATTTTGAGCACCCAATTACCCACTAGTCTTAGCAATGGTAATAGAATCTTATGCTTATTGTTACCAATGAGCTTCTTTTTATTGCATTGAGATAATAGTCCATATAAATTTGAACTAAGATAAATGAAATATTCTAACTCTCCCCGATGTGCACTCATCCAGGAGCCTTCAGGTCAGACTGGGAGAACACAACATCGCCACCAGTGAAGGTACCGAACAGTTCATCAACTCCGCCAAAGTCATCAGACATGGAAGCTACAACTCCAGAACCCTGGACAATGACATCATGTTGATCAAGCTGGCCTCTCCTGCCACGCTAAACTCTTACGTCCAGGCTGTGCCTCTGGCCTCTGGTTGTGCCAGCGCTGGCACCAGCTGTCTGATCTCTGGATGGGGAAACACCCTGAGCAGTGGAAGTAAGTAATAGTACAACTTCTACCTTCTATTAACTCCAGAGCCCTTCCTCCAATGTCTGATCTCCTCCTTAACCCTACTGGAGCTTAGTTGTCACATGAATATGTGCCCCTGCCATGTGAAATCTGCACTAATATTTCGTGTCCATTGACTTGCAGCAAATATGCCCAGCCTCCTGCAGTGCCTGGACGCCCCCATCTTGACCACCGCCCAGTGTAGCAATGCCTACCCAGGAGAGATCACCGGCAACATGATCTGTGTTGGATACCTGGAAGGTGGTAAGGATTCCTGCCAGGTAAATAGTACTGTGAATCTTCCATCCCATTTCCATGTTGGGCCGTGCATTATTTCCTTAGTCTAATATACTGTATTTATCTATGTACTGTAGCAGAGACAAATTTATCTTTTGGCACAACTACTGGAGAAACCATCATCCGTGTACAATAAAGAAATCAGAATTGGTTTCAACCCTAATTTTGCAAAAGTTACAAAACCTTTGGGGTTCATCACCCACAAAACATGATCATCCCCTGAGGTCTCATCAGACCCCGCAATATAATAAGTTAATTAAAATGATTTTTACTTATCTCCCCTGGATCTCCCGAGGAGACCCCATAGAATAATGATAATACATTCGGTTTGTGCCAAACAAATTCAGCCCAAAACAAACCAGACGGCTGAACCTCGCAAATATTCTTCAAAATGAATCTCGTGAGCTTCGCCCAATCTCTAAATATATTGACAAGTCCAACTCCTACACCTTTAACTATATGAATATAGATTTACCACCAATCCGAATCTTCATCAGATTGGGGTCCTTAGATGCTGGGTAAAGATTTAGAAGAAGAGACAGTATTTGTCACTGAATGTTGTTTCTACATCTAGGACATGCCCAATTCTATTTATTTATTTTTTTCCATTCGCATTTTTATTAGAACTTTTTTTTTATTATAAAAAAATGTCTTATTTTATACAAATATATGACTCTATTTTCCATCCTTTCAGGGTGACTCTGGTGGACCCGTGGTCTGCAATGGACAGCTCCAGGGTATTGTCTCCTGGGGATACGGCTGTGCTCTCAGGAACTATCCTGGTGTCTACACCAAGGCCTGCAACTACAACGCCTGGATCTCCAGCACCGTTGCCGCCAACTAAACATCTACTTTGTGTTCCAGTTATTTCTCTTATTTTGCTGCCAGATTCTAACATTGGGGCAATGAAAAATAAATTCTCTGTGAGATGAAATCGCTGAAGACTTTGTTTCTCTTTCTATTATTCCATATTATATTATTTCATATCACGTCAGCCATTAATAGAGCGAATGTCCGTTCACACAAGATACATCTACTGTATTCTTCTACAATAAGTCACACATACAAAACAGCCCACCATAGGCACTGAATCCCTAGGGCACAGACGTGGCAGCGATCACTGAGATCGAAAGCTTGTCCTTAGTTATAGCTTACCTGGATTAGACAAACATGATGTATCTAAAGGGATTTCTAGGACTTAGATATTGCGGACATATCCTTTAAATAGGTCATCAGTGTTAAATTGGTGATTGCCCCACACAAGCACAATTACATGGGAGCCACGCTGCACTAATGCTGAATGGCCATCAGCTTCAAACACTATATTACTTCCTACACCACATCTCGTGCTATCAGCTGCCTGTGCCAGATGTCTATGATACTGAGGGGGTTCAACTTCCAACACCCCAACAAGCAGCTGCTTGAAAAGACAAGAACTGCAGTCTCTGCTTACCAAGCACAGCGCCATAGATTGTATAGTGATTAGCCTTATTTACTTGAATGTGACTGAATTGTTAAGAACCCATGATGAATGTGACATCACTAAAGTGTGAAGTATCAACAAAGCGTACCCAAGGGTCACTGCTGTTTTTACTTATCAAAAGGATAGTCTGAATAAATTCGAGGCAAAAACCTGTAAGGGTTTACAGGAAATTCTAAGGATCTAAATCAAATCAAATTCTACTCCCCAATCTCACCAGGCAGACTTAACAAATACAGTTTATCACATTGGGTATATAAAATGCGTAGAATGAGCGAAAACTATATTGATCTTTAATATTTACTCTGTTTTTATTATTTTAAGGTATATAATTTACATCTTTCCTCAGAAGAGTTGTATCTAGGGATCTTGATATCATACAGTTTCAGAAAGAGTGCATAGTGCAGCCAGACAGCAGGGAAAGCAAGTAGGATGCTGGGCTGTATAGCTAGAGGTTTAACCAGTAGGATGCTGGGCTGTATAGCTAGAGGTTTAACCAGTAGGATGCTGGGCTGTATAGGTAGAGGAATCACCAGTAGGATGCTGGGCTGTATAGCTAGAGGTATAACCAGTAGAATGCTTAGCTATATAGCTAGAGGTATAACCAGTAGGATGCTGGGCTGTATAGCTAGAGGTATAACCAGTAGGATGCTGGGCTGTATAGCTAGAGGTATAACCAGTAGGATGCTGGGCTGTATAGCTAGAGGTATAACCAGTAGGATGCTGGGCTGTATAGCTATAGGTATAACCAGTAGGATGCTGGGCTGTATAGCTAGAGGTATAACCAGTAGGATGCTGGGCTGTATAGCTAGAGGTATAACCAGTAGGATGCTGGACTGTATAGCTAGAGGTATAACCAGTAGGATGCTGGGCTGTATAGCTAGAGGTATAACCAGTAGGATGCTGGACTGTATAGCTAGAGGTATAACCAGTAGGATGCTGGACTGTATAACTAGAGGTATAACCAGTAGGATGCTGGGCTGTATAGCTAGAGGTATAACCAGTAGGATGCTGGGCTGTATAACTAGAAGTAGAACCATTAGGGTATTTGGCTGTATAACTAGAGGAATAACCATTAGGAACAGAGAGAATGTGATCCCACTGTATATAGTGCTGGTGAGACCACATCTGGTATATGAAGTTCATTTCTGGAGACCCCACCTATATAAGGACATAGAAAAAAAACATATCAGATGCAAAGATAGGCTACAAAAATGGTGGAGAATAGTCTGAGGCATAGAACATAGGAGAGGCTTAAAGAATTTCATCTGTATAGTTTTGAGGGAAGATGAGAAAGGGGGACATGATGGAAACCTTCAAATATGTTAAAAGTATAAATAATATTCAGAAGGGAAGAAAAGAAGAACACGGGGGACAATCTCAAATTAATTGGGGGAAGATCAGAAGGAAATATTTCTCTGAAAGAGTAGTTGTGTCTTGGAACAAACTTCCATCAGATGTGGTTGGGAAATCTACAGTAAGTGAATATAAGCATGCTGGGAATAACCACGTCTGTCCTGAGATACAATGGTAATAATATAAAGGTAGACTAGATGGACCATGTGGTCTTTTACCGTCATCAATCTTCTATGTTTCTATTAAGCATTTATGTACTAGTCTAGAAGAAAGAGAACGCAATTTTATGTCCTTAACTTCTCAAATTTGCCCTCTTGAGTCCCTTGACCTTCCACAACTATCACATGAGCTGTCTAACCTAAAGATTGCATTGTAGAACCTGCTAACACAAAAATATCACTTTGTCTTCAGATAGTTCCAGATGGATTGTTATGCACATTATAAGCAAAGTAGGGCCTTATTGGTCAATCAATGAACAGATGATACTGTAGATCTAAACTAAAAATTCATGTTTACTGGACATGGAAAAGAGAAGGTTTTCATACCACCTAAGGGTATTTAATCATTTTTCATCATAATATTTCTTCCTTTGTAGAATTTAACATCAGTGTCCATCAACTTCTCTCAGTATCTTTCTCCTTTAGGTCCTGAGTCACTGTATCTCTTCTCTTGTCTCCCTTGGAGTTACTTATACAGTTTAGCCTCACAATCCCCATCCAGGTGAACAGTCCTGTGGATTTTACTGGAAATATTCAGTTTTCCTGGACCCATCTGACATCCATGCTCATGTACTACTTCTACTACAGAGGTAGAACTTTGACCCACAAATTGGGGGCAATATGAGAGGGTCATTCTTTGCTTGGAGTTCCTAAGTATTTATCCCTATATAGGGACTTGGTAGCCATACACCAGATACTAATAATAATAACACCACAATAAATCTTTAAACACATTTTTCATAAAGACAAAAGTTTATTCTGTCCATACATTAGAAATCTCCAGAATTTATTAAACATTTGATGGTATTTAAGAAAAACAGAAGGAACAATCTGAAGACATAAATCTTGAAGAGCTTTAGTTGGCGGCAACGGTGCTGGAGATCCAGGCGTTGTAGTTGCAGGCCTTGGTGTAGACACCAGGATAGTTCCTGAGAGCACAGCCGTATCCCCAGGAGACAATACCCTGGAGCTGTCCATTGCAGACCACGGGTCCACCAGAGTCACCCTGAAAGGATAACATAAAATCATATACAGTCATATGAAAAAGTTTGGGCACCCCTATTAATCTTAATCATTTTTAGTTCTAAATATTTGGGTGTTTGCAATAGCCATTTCAATTTGATATATCTAATAACTGATGGACACAGTAATATTTCAGGATTGAAATGAGGTTTATTGTACTAACAGAAAATGTGCAATATGCATTAAACCAAAATTTGACCGGTGCAAAAGTATGGGCACCTCAACAGAAAAGTGACATTAATATTTAGTAGATCCTCCTTTTGCAAAAATAACAGCCTCTAGTCGCTTCCTGTAGCTTTTAATCAGTTCCTGGATCCTGGATGAAGGTATTTTTGACCATTCCTCTTTACAAAACAATTCCAGTTCAGTTAAGTTTGATGGTCGCCGAGCATGGACAGCCCGCTTCAAATTATCCCACAGATGTTCAATGATATTCAGGTCTGGGGACTGGGATGGCCATTCCAGAACATTGTAATTGTTCCTCTGCATGAATGCCTGAGTAGATTTGGAGCTGTGTTTTGGATCATTGTCTTGCTGAAATATCCACCCCGGCGTAACTTCAAATTCGTCACTGATTCTTGTACATTATTCTCAAGAATCTGCTGATACTGAGTTGAATCCATGCGACCCTCAACTTTAACAAGATTCCCGGTGCCGGCATTGGCCACACAGCCCCAAAGCATGAT
Source organism: Leptodactylus fallax (assembly GCA_947044405.1). Classification (NCBI taxonomy): domain Eukaryota; kingdom Metazoa; phylum Chordata; class Amphibia; order Anura; family Leptodactylidae; genus Leptodactylus; species Leptodactylus fallax. The sequence continues at coordinate 460,887 of CAMRHE010000536.1, forward strand.
GGAACCTCCACCAAATTTTACAGTGGGTAGCAAGTGTTTTTCTTGGAATGCTGTGTTTTTTGATGCCATGCATAACGCCTTTTTGTATGACCAAACAACTCAATCTTTGTTTCATCAGTCCACAGGACCTTCTTCCAAAATGAAGCTGGCTTGTCCAAATGTGCTTTTGCATACCTCAGGTGACTCTGTTTGTGGCGTGCTTTCAGAAACGGCCTTCGCATCACTCTCCCATACAGCTTCTCCTTGTGCAAAGTGTGCTGTATTGTTGACCGAAGCACAGTGACACCATCTGCAGCAAGATGATGCTGCAGCTCTTTGGAGGTGGTAGGTGGATTGTCCTTGACTGTTCTCACCATTCTTCTTCTCTGCCTTTCTGATATTTTTCTTGGCCTGCCACTTCTGGGCTTAACAAGAACTGTCCCTGTGGTCTTTCATTTCCTTACTATGTTCCTCACAGTGGAAACTGACAGGTTAAATCTCTGAGACAACTTTTTGTATCCTTCCCCTGAACAACTATGTTGAACAATCTTTGTTTTCAGATCATTTGAGAGTTGTTTTGAGGAGCCCATGATGCCACTCTTCAGAGGAGATTCAAATAGGAGAACAACTTGCAATTGGCCACCTTAAATACCTTTTCTCATGATTGGATACACCTGGCTATGAAGTTCAAAGCTCAGTGAGGTTACAAAACCAATTTTGTGCTTCAGTAAGTCAGTAAAAAGTAGTTAGGAGTATTCAAATCAATAAAATGATAAGGGTACCCAAATTTTTGCACCGGTCAAATTTTGGTTTAATGCATATTGCACATTTTCTGTTAGTACAATAAACCCATTTCAATCCTGAAATATTACTGTGTCCATCAGTTATTAGATATATCAAATTGAAATGGCTGTTGCAAACACCCAAATATTTAGAACTAAAAATGATTAAGATTAATAGGGGTGCCCAAACTTTTTCATATGACTGTATTTGATTAAAATTGTACATGTAATAGAAACTAGTAACAAATACAGTCAGTGTCCTCCTTTAGTTCTATATCCCATCTCTAGTTAGTTGAGGAGATTAAAGAGGGTTTCCAGTTTCTGTACACAAACCTTCTTCACTGAATACAATTTTGCAACTTTCTAATATACTTGGTTACAATTCATCCTCTTTACCAATATATTTATTATTCTGTAAGTGGTCACATGGGGGGCTGCAATGACATCAAGTTTTGATGCTGAAGTTTCATTACATACGCTGTAGTGTCAAAGCATGATGACGTTATTTACCCCCCCCCCTACATAACCTGATGGCGGACAGTCCAGGAAGAGATTGGAACACCGAAGCATGTTGAAGTGGAAAGTTGAGTAAATGGTTTGGGGTGTTTTGCCCACCATACTTGTACCATAAAATAGAATGGCTACCATTTTGCTGGATTCACGCAGGGCGAGCCCCAAATATTTTTGGGACTCTATAAGAAACCTGGCTCATCACAAACTGGTTTTCCCATCACTAGCAATGACCCTGTACATAGTTGTTTTCTGCTGAGAAGTGGAGACAATTGTATCCAACCTAGACAATGCTCTGTGAGCAACACAGTCTAAACACTTCGAGCAAAGTTAAACTTGTCTTTATAATGTTTTCTTATGATACAGCTTTTACCTAATTTCAGTTTCATGACAACTACTAGATCTTGACTGATGATGAATATGAGCAGTGTAAACCTATGGTACAGCCTCAATTTCTATCTACAAACAGGATCAGGGTATCAGCAGATTTATATCCTCCCTGCTGCTCCTCACACTCCGCAGCCTCTTCCTGCCTTCTCCTCTCCAGGTTATCCACAGCCATAGTATCTCCAGGAGTTGTGAAAAACTCCAAGCTTTTCACTGCTATATAGACAATGTCATACATCATAGTACACCAAAGGAACTAATGTGAGTTCCAAACATGCAAATTGGATGGAAGATTCACAGTACTATTTACCTGGCAGGAATCCTTGCCACCTTCCATGTATCCAACACAGATCATGTTGCTGGTGATCTCTCCTGGGTAGGCATTGCTACACTGGGCGGCAGTCATGATGGGGGCGTCCAGGCACTGCAGTTGGCTGGGCATGTTTGCTGCAAGTCAATGAACATGAAATATTAGTGCAGATTTCACATGGCAGGGGCACATATTCATGTGACAACTAAGCTCCAGTAAGGTTAAAGGAGGAGATCAGACATTGGAGGAAGTGCTCTGGAGTTAATAGAAGGTAGAAGTTGAACTATCACTTACTTCCACTGCTCAGGGTGTTTCCCCATCCAGAGATCAGACAGCTGGTGCCTGCGCTGGCACAACCAGAGGCCAGAGGCACAGCCTGGACGTAAGAGTTGAGGGTGGCAGGAGAGGCCAACTTGATCAACATGATGTCATTGTCCAGGGTTCTGGAGTTGTAGCTTCCATGTCTGATGACTTTGGCGGAGTTGATGAACTGTTCGGTACCTTCACTGGTGGCGATGTTGTGTTCTCCCAGTCTGACCTGAAGGCTCCTGGATGAGTGCACATCGGGGAGAGTTAGATATAGGTGACAATAAGCATCACTTTCTATTATACTAGTGGGTAACTCAGTCCTGAAAATCTGTGATGGTTGACATCATTACATACAATGTCAGAGAGAACCTCCTTAGTATTGGCTTATGTTTTATACTAAGGGCTATTGTCTGCTGTACAATGAAACTAAGCTCATAGCTGACGATAAGCATCAGGTTCTATTAGACTAGCCGGTAACTCTTGAAAATCTAGTATGGTTGACAACATTTCATAGAGTGTCTGAGAGAGCCTCCATATTCATGTTATTACTGGCAGATCACTACAAAACAGTTGGATCTATTGATGGAATCCATTCCATGTGTTCAAGGCTCATGGTGAACACACATGGGCGGAGATAGAATTAGGAATATTTGATTGTTGTCTTAGAATTGTTCTATGATCCATTCTCTTATAATATGGGCTATTGTTGCAATACTAAAAATCTACACTATGGTTAGCTCAGGGGATGTTGGGAATGGTTTTGTGTCTGCTGGAGCTCCTCTTTGACTCTTGTACTTACGCCTTGTAGCAGTGAGCGGCAGAGACGACCCACAAGTTGTTGATCAGAGCTCCTCCACAGAAGTGGTAGCCGGAGTTCAGAGAAGCCTGGTAGGGCACAGAGTTCTTGGCACAGGTGTATCCTCCAACGATTTTGTCGTCATCCTCAAAAGCAGCTGCAAATTAAGAACATTGATTAAAAAAGAGCAAACATTTTACAAACTTAATCCACTCGAAATCCCAAAACCTTCTTCCTTAAGACTCACCAGCTGCTCCGAGGAGCACACACATCAGAAGGAACTTCATGGTGGAGGGGTCTCTGATGGAGTTTGGATGGAGGTAATGGTGGTATTTATATGATTTCCTGATATCTCAGCTCCTGTACATTGCACAGCTTGGCCAATAAGAGACCATGTCTGTTAATGTGTATAGAAGATAATCAGCTAGGATTGATACGGTCCTTCAGATCTGTCCTTGGTGCCAATTTTAGTCTTATCAGCCGCTAAGTCATTCACTAGGTTTCCCTAGGTAAATTTTGGCAGGTGAGTTAATAGTAGTAATTATAATTTAATTTTTTGTTTTCTTGATTGAAACTTTTGTATTTTTTTGACTTTCTGTACAATGTAAAAACCTGCCAAATCTTCAGAATTGATTTTTCCATTGATTTACATCACAGGAATTTATAGAGATGAATTTCTCACTTCTATCCATGTGATGTTAAAAACTTTTATGTCAAAAAAACAAAAGTACAGAATGTCCTTGGTGTCTGTTTGAGTCTTATCAGCCACTAAGTCATATGTTACGTCTCCCTAGTTTGTTTTTACCAGGTGACTTATAGTAGTTTTTATAAACCCATTTTGTGATATCTTGTTCTTACTGCCACGCAAAAACATGCATTTTATTATTATATTTTTTAAAAGGTTTTATTGTATAAAATTATCCAAACATAAAAATAAAGTTAGGTTACATATGGCTGAATCCATCATGAATAGTCCTATAAATCTAATTTATCAAAATTCATCCCATTAGGGTTAACTATGTAAAAAACAAAGCACCAATAAATAAATAAAAAGTCGTCAAAAAGTCTTATGTATCCCAGAATGGAGCCAATAAAGTAAAAAAATAAGAAATCAACTAGCTTAATAGATAGACAAATAACTTCTGGCTTTAGATGATGGTGATGCAATGATTTTTTGCAGTTATTGTATTGTTATTGACAATATCTTATAGTCACCCCAGGACAATGATATTTAAAAATACAACTCGTTTCACAAAAAAACAAGCCCTCTAATAGCTACATCAATGGAAAAAATAAATGTTATGGCTTCCAGAACATGACAATGAAGGATAAAACTGTCTGTGTCTTTAAGGCATTCTAATGTAAGAATTCCATAATGACAGAGTCTGTGCCATAGGACTGGTGCATAGCAAATGGCGTGACAAATGGGACAAAGAGGTCAAAAACTGAAGCTGAGATACTGGACTATAAAGTTTTGGAAAATCTAAAAGATTTTGTAAGAAACTCTATCCTCGATTGTCACAATGAAAATACACAAAATTGTTGGTACCCCTCGTTTAATGAAAGAAAAACCCACAATGGTCACAGAAATAACTTGAATCGGACAAAACTAGAATTTGCCAAACTACATGTTGACAAGCCACAAAGCTTCTGGGAGAATGTCCTATGGACAGATGAGACAAAAATCGAATTTTTTGGCAAGGCACATCAGCTTTATGTTCACAGACGGAAAAAAGAAGCATATCTTGAAAAGAACACTGTCCCTACTGTGACACATGGAGGAGGCTCTGTTATGTTCTGAGGCTGCTTTGCTGCATCTGGCACAGGGTGTCTTGAATCTGTGCAGGGTACAATGAAATCTCAAGACTATCAAGGGATTCTAGAGAGAAATGTGCTGTCCAGTGTCAGAAAGCTTGGTCTCAGTCGCAGATCATGGGTCTTGCAACAGGATAATGACCCAAAACACACAGCTAAAAACCCCCAAGAATGGCTAAGAGGAAAACATTGGACTATTCTGAAGTGGCCTTCTATGAGCCCTGACCTAAATCCTATTGAGCATCTTTGGAAGGAGCTGAAACATGCTGTCTGGAAAAGGCACCCTTCACACCCGAGACAACTGTAGCAGTTTTCTCATGAGGAGTGGCCAAAATCCCTGCTGAGAGGTGCAGAAGTCTCATTGACAGTTACAGGAATCGTCTGATTGCAGGGATTGCCTCAAAAGGTTGTGCAAGGGAACCATCATTTCTGTCCAGGCCTGTTTCATGAGGTTTCTTTTTTAAAAAATTCTGTTGAAGCCTGGTTGGAAAGCAATGTCTGACTTTCATTTGCTCATTTTCATAGAATTTTTATATATTATTACTTTTGTCAGATTCAAGTTGTTTCTGTGACCATTGTGGGGTTTTCTTTTATTGGATTATGAAGGACAAACTCTGGTTGAGGAAAGTTAGTCATCAAATCCACAATGTTCTGTCATGACAGCGAGTGTGGTAGGGAGGATTATGTCTCAGCAACATTACCAAATATTACTACATGACACACCTTAGGCATAGCACCTTAACTGAAGTACTAGTAGTAGAATTACAGAATCTATTGTAGTACTAGAGGTAGAGACTGTACAAGTAGTAGTAGTATTATTAGTACTAGTAGTGATAGTAGTAGTAGTAGTTGAAGCAGTAAAAAACTATTAGTACAGTAATCATACTAGTATTTATAGAAGTAGTGGTAGAAATTGTAAAAGTAGTTAATTTCATTAATTTCATTAATTTCTTGGTCTGTATTCTGGAGTTTAATCTATCTACTGTATATATTCTGGGATCTGATGCATTTACTCTAGGTCTGGTTTTGTATCAATATTTATTTCAGGGGTCTGGAGGTTTGTTCTTGTAGATTTGTCTGTTTTGGGGGTCTGGTCTCACAGATCCTATTATTCTGAGGTGTGCATTTATTCTGGTTCTCTTGTCTGTCTGTATTTATCAGGAGGACTGTGGGGTCTTTACTTATTCCTGAGTCTGCATTTACCTTGTGGTCTGGGTCTGTATATGTCTGGTCTGGTACTTAATTTCAAGTCTGTACATTGTGAGGTGTGATCTAGAGACTTCATGATTCCAGTTTATACTATACAGTATATATACAGAAATTGTGGTAGAAAATCAGTAGACTAGAAGACTTTCAATGCATGGCCTATGTACAGTAAATATTGCACCTTTTTTCAGAATTTCAGATCATGATGTTGTCACTAAAATCTGTATAACAGGATCTCTGACCAGTTTTTGGGGCACTGAGGGCTAAGGGTCTGGCCGAAACAAAACTTTATAGTCTGTTTATTGTCAGCAGACCCTTCTAACAAGTGGCAAATGTTGAAAGCAGAGATCTTCTTTAACCAATTGCCGGCTGCCCATTGACTATAAACATACAGGAGATCAGCAATTAACTCTGCAAAGACTTGTACATGCTGCAGAGTGAGAAGACAGGGATGTCTTTTTACCATCGTGGCCTTCCCGATTGATGTATACACATTGCTCAATAAGCCCCGTGTATACAGTTATGGGACCTGCCATGATGAAGTTCTATTATAACCTTCTGGGAGGATGAACAATGTGTAAAATAAATAAATTAATATGCAAAAAAATTTTAAAAGTAAAAGAAAAAAAAAAGAATGTTATTGCTACTCCCACATTACAGGTTCTAGCCCCACCCCTGGCGTCAAAAGTATGTAGCACCATAATGAATAATAAAAAGAAAAAGGTTTTATTACCACACTGGCGCCTCTGGTGGTCCTGTGGGGACCTGGATAGTAATGCCTCAGGATTAAGTATGGTAAAAAGAGAGAGAGAGTCTGGCAAGTTGCTGCTCCCCCTGGGACCACCTGTCTGTAGGACAGTGGTAGTGCAAATAGTAAAGTAGTAAAAAAACAGGGTATGTATGAGCGCTACTTAATCAGCCAGACATGTATTAAAATGAAACTTTTTTTATTGGATCACAATGTTACTCCACAAGGTGGCGATATAAAGTATGGCAACGCGTTTCGACATCTTAACTGACGTCTTCATCAGGCCAACACGCTAGATCATGGAGCAGACACTTTGGAGAGGGAAAACTATTTTAGGCTAAGGCCCGCTGCCAAAAAAGACCGAGGTCGAAACGCATTGCATTTTTTTTTCTGCAGAACTTTTCACAGAAATTCCACAGGGTTTTCCTCTGCAAACTTTCTGTCCCTATTATACCTATACGGATTACGCCATAGGCATTGGTGGTTGGTGAGCAGGGATTGTGCGCGGTGTAATCCCTGCTCACCACCCACCAACGACTTATTTCCCTGCTTCCAGAGACATCGTATCGCCTCACCTGTCAACATTTGACCTCAACCTGATGAAGGGACTTGATCCCGAAACGTTGCTATTATGGATAATTGAATGTTACATTGTCTGATGTGACTATTGTTAATAAAAACATTTGGCAGATAACACTTTGGAGGACCGTCACGAAAACCTTTATCTGAGTGCCCAACGGAGTTGTGCCAGTCTAGAGCTGCCCTGCACCCCACCTTGTAAGCTACTTTGGAGAAAAAATTTCTGTCTGTGTGCCTGGATGAAAAGTGAAGAAGAAGATGCGGCTTTCCAAAGTTATCAAAAATTATACCATTATGAGAATAGATGTGTTACCCGGCCTCCTGGCTGCCATGACAATCACTTGGAAACTGATATCTTATCACGGGGGGTCCGAGGGGTGAAGGGGGGTCGATTTTGACCCCTTCCCCCCTGGATGCCGTGATTGCAATTGATTATGGCATCCAGGGGGTTAATCCGCCATAATCGGATTATCTTCTGACTCCGGCAGCTGGTCCCGGCAGCGCTAGAAATAATGCCTCAGGCACAGCTCTTATGCCCGTGGCATTACAGCGCCATACTATAACTGCGCTGAGGGTTAACTATATGCTCAGCCCAACGTAATAATACAGCGCAGAGCGGGAAGGGGTTAAAAACTTGGCAAGTCTTCAGAAGTGTTTTCTCCATTGATAAATTCCTATCCATGTGATGTTAAATACTTTTATGTTAAAAAAACAAAAGCACAGAATGTCCTTGGTGTTTATTTTAGTCTTATCAGCTTAAGTCATAAGTTGCGTCTCCCTAGTTAGTTTTTGCCAGGTGAGTTATACAGTAGTGGTTTTCCAGTATCTTGTTCTTACTCTAACATTTTTTATTTTCTGTACTTTTGAAAAAAATAACCAAATCTTATGTTATTCTGCATTCTCTAATGGAATAATCCCTCTGAGTATTATACAATGACAGGCTACACTATTCTAACACTAAGGGAATTAGTACGGTGCAAAAGTAGTGAAGTTTCAACAGTGCAAGTGAATTCAATGGAATCAAGCAAGATTTATACAGTAACTCTTTATCTAGCTCTGTGAGGGGAAAAATATTGGAAACAAAAGTTAGGATTTTTAGAACATGCAATTTTTTTTTTTTTAAAGTTTTTGTTGTATAAAATTATCCAAACATAAAAAGTACAATAGTTACGTATCGCTGAATCCATAACAAATCATATTAATAAATCGATTTTTAGTATGAATAATCTAAATTTATCCCATATGGGAACTTTGTTTAAAAAAAAAAGCACCAGAAAAATCCTCTTATTGTCATCTTGCATAAAAAAATAATTAAATTAATAAATAATTAAAAGTGGTTAAAAATTATATATATCCCAGATTGGTGTCAATGAAATCACTTCTTGTCTTTACAAAAACTCAACTAGCTTGAGTGAAAAATAAATACCTTCTGGCTTTAGATGATGGTGATGGAATGATTTTTTAAGATATCACCATAATCAGAATAAAGGTAATAAAGGTAATAAAGGTAATGTTATTTGACCCATTTAAAAATTAAAAATAATAGGCCAGAACTGGATATTTTTCAGCTACTCAAAGATTTAATAAAATTTAGACAATCTTATAGTCACCCCAGGACAATGATATTGAAAAATACAACTCGTTTCACAAAAAACAAGCCCTCTAATAGCTATATCAATGGAAAAAAAATGTTATGGCTTTCAGAACATGACAATGAAGGATAAAATGTGTCCTTAAGTGATTCTAATGTAAGGATTCCATAATGACAGAGTCTGTGTCATAAGATTGGTGCATAGCAAATGGGGTGCTAAATGGAGTGACAAAGAGGTCAAAAACTGAAGGTGAAGTGTCATACACTATAGAGTCCTAGGGGTCCTGACAGTGTTCTACACCATCTTTTATAGATAGTTTCCTAGGACCACTGACAGTGTCATAAACTATGTTTTATAGATCTATAGTCCTAGGAGCCCTGACAGTGTCATACACTATGTTTTATAGATATATAGTCCTAGGAGTCCTGACAGTGTCATACACTATGTATTATAGATATATAGTCCTAGGAGTCCTGACAGTGTCATACACTATGTATTATAGATATATAGTCCTAGGAGTCCTGACAGTGTCATACACTATGTATTATAGATATATAGTCCTAGGAGTCCTGACAGTGTCATACACTATGTTTTATAGATATATAGTCCTAGGAGCCCTGACAGTGTCATACACTATGTATTATAGATATATAGTCCTAGGAGCCCTGACAGTGTCATACACTATGTTTTAATGCCAATTTAACCAATGATCTAAAATTGATAGCCTACTGTATCTCAAGGATTGGCCATCAATTACACCTTTTATGGCTCTAACATGGCTTCTTCTTCTATCCCATTTCATGTATATATTTTAACAGATTGGTGACAATATCGGAGGGTCATTTCTTTGCTGTGAATTCCTAAGTATTTATCACTATATGGCAGATTAAGGTAGCCATACACCAGATATTACACATTAATAATAATAACACCACAATAAATCTTTAAACACATATTTTGTTAAGACAAAAGTTTATTCTGTCCATACATTAGAAATCTCCAGAATTTGTTAAACATTTGGTGGTATTTAAGAAAAACAGATGGAACAATCTGAAGACAAAAATCTTGAAGAGCTTTAGTTGGCGGCAACGGTGCTGGAGATCCAGGTGTTGTAGTTGCAGGCCTTGGTGTAGACACCAGGATAGTTCCTGAGAGCACAGCCGTATCCCCAGGAGACAATACCCTGGAGCTGTCCATTGCAGACCACGGGTCCACCAGAGTCACCCTGAAAGGATAACATAAAATTTGACTAAAATTGTACATGTAATAGAAACTAGTAACAAACACAGTCAGTGCCCTCCTTTATCTCTATATCCCACCTCTAGTTAGTTGAGGAGATTAAAGGGGTTTTCCAGTTTGGACATAAACCTTCATCACTGAATACAGTTTTGCAACTTTCTAATATACTTAGTTATAATTCATCATATTTATCAAGATATTTGTCATTCTGTAAGTGGTCACGAGGGGGGGCTACAACAACATCACATTTTGAGGCTAAAGTTTCATTACATACACTGTAGTATAAAAGCATGATGACGTCATTGTCCCCCCCCCCACTCGATGGTGGACAGTCCAGGAAGAGAGTAGAACACCGAAGGATACTGCATTGAAAAGCTGAGTAATCTATTTTGCTGGGTCCATGCAAGGTGAATCCAAAGAATTTAAGGTTTGGCAGAAACAAACATTTTTGGAAAATTTATAAGAAATGACCTGGTTTGCCCATCACTAGCAGTGACTCTGTACATAGTTGTTCTCAATGTCATACATTATAGTAGACCAAAGCAACTAATGTGAGCACCAAACATGCAAATGAGATGGAAGATTCACAGTACTATTTACCTGGCAGGAATCCTTGCCACCTTCCATGTATCCAACACAGATCATGTTGCTGGTGATCTCTCCTGGGTAGGCATTGCTACACTGGGCGGCAGTCATGATGGGGGCGTCCAGGCACTGCAGTTGGCTGGGCATATTTGCTGCAAGTCAATGAACATGAAATATTAGTGCAGATTTCACATGGCAGGGGCACATATTCATGTGACAACTAAGCTCCAGTAGGGTTAAAGGAGGAGATCAGACATTGGAGGAAGTGCTCTGGAGTTAATAGAAGGTAGAAGTTGTACTATCACTTACTTCCACTGCTCAGGGTGTTTCCCCATCCAGAGATCAGACAGCTGGTGCCTGCGCTGGCACAACCAGAGGCCAGAGGCACAGCCTGGACGTAAGAGTTGAGGGTGGCAGGAGAGGCCAACTTGATCAACATGATGTCATTGTCCAGGGTTCTGGAGTTGTAGCTTCCATGTCTGATGACTTTGGCGGAGTTGATGAACTGTTCGGTACCTTCACTGGTGGCGATGTTGTGTTCTCCCAGTCTGACCTGAAGGCTCCTGGATGAGTGCACATCGGGGAGAGTTAGATATAGGTGACAGTAAGCATCACTTTCTATTATACTAGTGGGTAACTCAGTCCTGAAAATCTGTGATGGTTGACATCATTTCATGCAATGTCAGAAAGAACCTCCTTAGTATTGGCTTATGTTTTATACTAAGGGCTATTGTCTGCTGTACAATGAAACTAAGCTCATAGGTGACGATAAGCATCAGGTTCTATTAGACTAGCCGGTAACTCTTGAAAATCTAGTATGGTTGACAACATTTCATAGAGTGTCAGAGAGAGCCTCCATATTCATGTTATTACTGGCAGATCACTACAGAACAGTTGGATCTATTGATGGAATCCATTCCATGTGTTCAAGGCTCATGGTGAACACACATGGGTGGAGATAGAATTAGGAATATTTGATTGTTGTCTTAGAATTGTTCTATGATCCATTCTCTTATAATATGGGCTATTGTTGTTGCAATACTAAAAATCTACACTATGGTTAGCTCAGGGGATGTTGGGAATGGTTTTGTGTCTGCTGGAGCTCCTCTTTGACTCTTGTACTTACGCCTTGTAGCAGTGAGCGGCAGAGACGACCCACAAGTTGTTGATCAGAGCTCCTCCACAGAAGTGGTAGCCGGAGTTCAGAGAAGCCTGGTAGGGCACAGAGTTCTTGGCACAGGTGTATCCTCCAACGATTTTGTCGTCATCCTCAAAAGCAGCTGCAAATTAAGAACATTGATTAAAAAAGAGCAAACATTTTACAAACTTAATCCACTCGAAATCCCAAAACCTTCTTCCTTAAGACTCACCAGCTGCTCCGAGGAGCACACACATCAGAAGGAACTTCATGGTGGAGGGGTCTCTGATGGAGTTTGGATGGAGGTAATGGTGGTATTTATATGATTTCCTGATATCTCAGCTCCTGTACATTGCACAGCTTGGCCAATAAGAGACCATGTCTGTTAATGTGTATAGAAGATAATCAGCTAGGATTGATACGGTCCTTCAGATCTGTCCTTGGTGCCAATTTTAGTCTTATCAGCCGCTAAGTCATTCACTAGGTTTCCCTAGGTAAATTTTGGCAGGTGAGTTAATAGTAGTAATTACAATTTAATTTTTTGTTTTCTTGATTGAAACTTTTGTATTTTTTTGACTTTCTGTACAATGTAAAAACCTGCCAAATCTTCAGAATTGATTTTTCCATTGATTTACATCACAGGAATTTATAGAGATGAATTTCTCACTTCTATCCATGTGATGTTAAAAACTTTTATGTCAAAAAAACAAAAGTACAGAATGTCCTTGGTGTCTGTTTGAGTCTTATCAGCCACTAAGTCATATGTTACGTCTCCCTAGTTTGTTTTTACCAGGTGACTTATAGTAGTTTTTATAAACCCATTTTGTGATATCTTGTTCTTACTGCCACGCAAAAACATGCATTTTATTATTATATTTTTTAAAAGGTTTTATTGTATAAAATTATCCAAACATAAAAATAAAGTTAGGTTACATATGGCTGAATCCATCATGAATAGTCCTATAAATCTAATTTATCAAAATTCATCCCATTAGGGTTAACTATGTAAAAAACAAAGCACCAATAAATAAATAAAAAGTCGTCAAAAAGTCTTATGTATCCCAGAATGGAGCCAATAAAGTAAAAAAATAAGAAATCAACTAGCTTAATAGATAGACAAATAACTTCTGGCTTTAGATGATGGTGATGCAATGATTTTTTGCAGTTATTGTATTGTTATTGACAATATCTTATAGTCACCCCAGGACAATGATATTTAAAAATACAACTCGTTTCACAAAAAAACAAGCCCTCTAATAGCTACATCAATGGAAAAAATAAATGTTATGGCTTCCAGAACATGACAATGAAGGATAAAACTGTCTGTGTCTTTAAGGCATTCTAATGTAAGAATTCCATAATGACAGAGTCTGTGCCATAGGACTGGTGCATAGCAAATGGCGTGACAAATGGGACAAAGAGGTCAAAAACTGAAGCTGAGATACTGGACTATAAAGTTTTGGAAAATCTAAAAGATTTTGTAAGAAACTCTATCCTCGATTGTCACAATGAAAATACACAAAATTGTTGGTACCCCTCGTTTAATGAAAGAAAAACCCACAATGGTCACAGAAATAACTTGAATCGGACAAAACTAGAATTTGCCAAACTACATGTTGACAAGCCACAAAGCTTCTGGGAGAATGTCCTATGGACAGATGAGACAAAAATCGAATTTTTTGGCAAGGCACATCAGCTTTATGTTCACAGACGGAAAAAAGAAGCATATCTTGAAAAGAACACTGTCCCTACTGTGAAACAAGGAGGAGGCTCTGTTATGTTCTGAGGCTGCTTTGCTGCATCTGGCACAGGGTGTCTTGAATCTGTGCAGGGTACAATGAAATCTCAAGACTATCAAGGGATTCTAGAGAGAAATGTGCTGCCCAGTGTCAGAAAGCTTGGTCTCAGTCGCAGATCATGGGTCTTGCAACAGGATAATGACCCAAAACACACAGCTAAAAACACCCAAGAATGGCTAAGAGGAAAACATTGGACTATTCTGAAGTGGCCTTCTATGGGCCCTGACCTAAATCCTATTGAGCAGCTTTGGAAGGAGCTGAAACATGCCGTCTGGAAAAGGCGCCCTTCACACCCGAGACAACTGGAGCAGTTTGCTCATGAGGAGCGGCCAAAATCCCTGCTGAGAGGTGCAGAAGTCTCATTGACAGTTACAGAAATCGTCTGATTGCAGGGATTGCCTCAAAAGGTTGTGCAAGGGAACCATCATTTCTGTCCAGGCCTGTTTCATGAGGTTTCTTTTTAAAAAATTCTGTTGAAGCCTGGTTGGAAAGCAATGTCTGACTTTCATTTGCTCATTTTCATAGAATTTTTATATATTATTACTTTTGTCAGATTCAAGTTATTTCTGTGACCATTGTGGGGTTTTCTTTTATTGGTTTATTTGATTTATTGGATTTATTGGACAAACTCTGGTTGAGGAAAGTTAGTCATCAAATCCACAATGTTCTGTCATGACAGCGAGTGTGGTAGGGAGGATTATATCTCAGCAACATTACCAAATATTACTACATGACACACCTTAGGCATAGCACCTTAACTGAAGTACTAGTAGTAGAATTACAGAATCTATTGTAGTACTAGAGGTAGAGACTGTACAAGTAGTAGTAGTATTATTAGTACTAGTAGTGATAGTAGTAGTAGTAGTTGAAGCAGTAAAAAACTATTAGTACAGTAGTCATATTAGTATTTAAAGAAGTAGTGGTAGAAATTGTAGAAGTAGTTATGGAAGTATTAAACTAGTAATAAAGTAATTGTAGTAGTATTTATTGAAGTAATAGTAGAGGTAGTACTAGTCGGTAGTAATATTAGTAGTAGTTGTTGTAGTACTAGTAGTAGTAATTATAGAAGCAGTAGTAATAGTACTGGTAATAGTTATAGTAGTATTGGAAGTAGTTATTTTAATAGGTCCTCAAGTAGTCTGTGTACTGTAGGTCCTCAAACCAGATGGTGCAACAAAAAAATCTACAAAGTAGTAGACTGTGAGATGCTGTATGTAAGAGTCTGTAGTTGTTTGTGGGGTCTGGTCTGGAGTTTGTATTTTGTGGTTATATATATATATATATATATATATATATATATATATATATCTTTAGAGGGTCTGGTCTGAGATCTGTTTTTATTTGGGGGGTTTGGGGTCTTTAATTTTTTGTAGGTTTATTTATTTTGGGGTCTGATCTGGAGTTTTTTGTGGTAAACATTAATTTCTTGGTCTGTATTCTGGAGTTTAATCTATCTACTGTATATATTCTGGGATCTGATGCATTTACTCTAGGTCTGGTTTTGTATCAATATTTATTTCAGGGGTCTGGAGGTTTGTTCTTGTAGATTTGTCTGTTTTGGGGGTCTGGTCTCACAGATCCTATTATTCTGAGGTGTGCATTTATTCTGGTTCTCTTGTCTGTCTTTATTTATCAGGAGGACTGTGGGGTCTTTACTTATTCCTGAGTCTGCATTTACCTTGTGGTCTGGGTCTGTATATGTCTGGTCTGGTACTTAATTTCAAGTCTGTACATTGTGAGGTGTGATCTAGAGACTTCATGATTCCAGTTTATACTATACAGTATATATACAGAAATTGTGGTAGGAAATCAGTAGACTAGAAGACTTTCAATGCATGGCCTATGTACAGTAAATATTGCACCTTTTTTCAGAATTTCAGATCATGATGTTGTCACTAAAATCTGTATAACAGGATCTCTGACCAGTTTTTGGGGCACTGAGGGCTAAGGGTCTGGCCGAAACAAAACTTTATAGTCTGTTTATTGTCAGCAGACCCTTCTAACAAGTGGCAAATGTTGAAAGCAGAGATCTTCTTTAACCAATTGCCGGCTGCCCATTGACTATAAACATACAGGAGATCAGCAATTAACTCTGCAAAGACTTGTACATGCTGCAGAGTGAGAAGACAGGGATGTCTTTTTACCATCGTGGCCTTCCCGATTGATGTATACACATTGCTCAATAAGCCCCGTGTATACAGTTATGGGACCTGCCATGATGAAGTTCTATTATGACCTTCTGGGAGGATGAACAATGTGTCAAATAAATAAATTAATATACAAAAAATTTAAAAGTAAAAGAAAAAAAAGAATGTTATTGCCACTCCCACATTACAGGTTCTGGCCCCACCCCTGGCGAAAAAAGTATGTATCACCATAATGGAGAGGGAAAACTATTTTAGGCTAAGGCCCGCTGCCAAAAAAGACCGAGGTCGAAATGCATTGCCTTTTTTTTCTGCAGAGCTTTACACAGAAATTCCACAGGGTTTTCCTCTGCAAACTTTCAGTCCCTATTATACCTATACTGATTACGCCATAGGCATTGGTGGGTGGTGAGCAGGGATTGTACGCGGTGTAATCCCTGCTCTCCACCCACCAACGACTTATTTCCCTGCTTCCAGAAACATCGTATCGCCTCACCTGTCAACATTTGACCTCAACCTGATGAAGGGACTTGATCCCGAAACGTTGCAATTATGGATAATTGAATGTTACATTGTCTGATGTGACTATTGTTAATAAAAACATTTGGCAGATAACACTTTGGAGGGCCGTCATGAAAACATTTATCTGAGTGCCCAACTGAGTTGTGCCAGTCTAGAGCTGCCCTGCACCCCACCTTGTAAGCACTACTTGCTACTTTGGAGAAAAAATTTCTGTCTGTGTGCCTGGATAAAAAGTGATGAAGAAGATGCAGCTTTCCAAAGTTATCAAAAATTATACCATTATGAGAACAGATGTGTTGCCCGGCCTCCTGGCTGCCATGACCTTGCCCAGCCTCCTGGCTGCCATGACAATCACTTGGAAACTGATATCTTATCACAGGGGGTCCGAGGGGTGAAGGGGGGGTCGATTTTGATTAATCAATTGCAATCACGGCATCCAGGGGGTTAATCCGCCATAATCGGATTATCTTCCGACTCCGGCAACTGGTCCCGGCAGCGCTAGAAATAATGCCTCAGGCACAGCTCTTATGCCCGTGGCATTACAGCGCCATACTATAACAGCGTTGAGGGTTAACTATATGCTCAGCCGACATAATAATACAGCGCAGAGCGGGAAGGGGTTAAAAACTTGGCAAGTCTTCAGAAGTGTTTTCTCCATTGATAAATTCCTATCCATGTGATGTTAAATACTTTTATGTTAAAAAAAACAAAAGTACAGAATATCCTTGGTGTTTATTTTAGTCTTATCAGCTTAAGTCATAAGTTGCGTCTCCCTAGTTAGTTTTTGCCAGGTGAGTTATACAGTAGTGGTTTTCCAGTATCTTGTTCTTACTCTAACATTTTTTATTTTCTGTACTTTTGAAAAAAATAACCAAATCTTATGTTATTCTCCATTCTCTAATGGAATAATCCCTCTGAGTATTATACAATGACAGGCTACAATATTCTAACACTAAGGGAATTAGTACGGTGCAAAAGTAGTGAAGTTTCAACAGTGCTATTGAATTCAATGGAATCAAGCAAGATTTATACAGTAACTCTTTATCTAGCTCTGTGAGGGGAAAAATATTGGAAACAAAAGCTAGGATTTTTAGAGAGAGATGCAAAAACATGCAATTTTAAAAAAAAAACGTTTTTATTGTATAAAATTATCCAAACATAAAAAGTACAATAGTTACGTATCGCTGAATCCATAACAAATCATATTAATAAATCGATTTTTAGTATGAATAATCTAAATTTATCCCATATGGGAACTTTGTTTAAAAAAAAAAAAGCACCAGAAAAATCCTCTTATTGTCATCTTGCATAAAAAAATAATTAAATTAATAAATAATTAAAAGTGGTTAAAAATTATATATATCCCAGATTGGTGTCAATGAAATCACTTCTTGTCTTTACAAAAACTCAACTAGCTTGAGTGAAAAATAAATACCTTCTGGCTTTAGATGATGGTGATGGAATGTTTTTTTAAGATATCACCATAATCAGAATAAAAGTAATAAAGGTAATAAAGGTAATGTTATTTGACCCATTTAAAAATTAAAAATAATAGGCCAGAACTGGATATTTTTCAGCTACTCAAAGATTTAATAAAATTTAGACAATCTTATAGTCACCCCAGGACAATGATATTGAAAAATACAACTCGTTTCACAAAAAACAAGCCCTCTAATAGCTACATCAATGGAAAAAAAAAATGTTATGGCTTTCAGAACATGACAATGAAGGATAAAATGTGTCCTTAAGTGATTCTAATGTAAGGATTCCATAATGACAGAGTCTGTGTCATAAGACTGGTGCATAGCAAATGGGGTGCTAAATGGAGTGACAAAGAGGTCAAAAACTGAAGGTGAAGTGTCATACACTATAGAGTCCTAGGGGTCCTGACAGTGTTCTACACCATCTTTTATAGATAGTTTCCTAGGAGCCCTGACAGTGTCATAAACTATGTTTTATACATCTATAGTCCTAGGAGCCCTGACAGTGTCATACACTATGTACTATAGATATATAGTCCTAGGAGCCCTGACAGTGTCATACACTATGTTTTATAGACATATAGTCCTAGGAGCCCTGACAGTGTCATACACTATGTATTATAGATATATAGTCCTAGGAGCCCTGACAGTGTGATACACTATGTATTATAGATATATAGTCCTAGGAGTCCTGACAGTGTCATACACTATGTATTATAGATATATAGTCCAAAGAGCCCTGACAGTGTCATACACTATGTTTTATAGATATATAGTCCTAGGAGTCCTGACAGTGTCATACACTATGTATTATAGATATATAGTCCTAGGAGCCCTGACAGTGTCATACACTATGTTTTATAGATATATAGTCCTAGGAGCCCTGACAGTGTCATACACTATGTTTTAATGCCAATTTAACCAATGATCTAAAATTGATAGCCTACAGTATCTCAAGGATTGGCCATCAATTACACCTTTTATGGCTCTAACATGGCTTCTTCTTCTATCCCATTTCATGTATATATTTTAACAGATTGGTGACAATATCGGAGGGTCATTTCTTTGCTGTGAATTCCTAAGTATTTATCACTATATGGCAGATTAAGGTAACCATACACCAGATATTACACATTAATAATAATAACACCACAATAAATCTTTAAACACATATTTTGTTAAGACAAAAGTTTATTCTGTCCTTACATTAGAAATCTCCAGAATTTGTTAAACATTTGGTGGTATTTAAGAAAAACAGATGGAACAATCTGAAGACAAAAATCTTGAAGAGCTTTAGTTGGCGGCAACGGTGCTGGAGATCCAGGTGTTGTAGTTGCAGGCCTTGGTGTAGACACCAGGATAGTTCCTGAGAGCACAGCCGTATCCCCAGGAGACAATACCCTGGAGCTGTCCATTGCAGACCACGGGTCCACCAGAGTCACCCTGAAAGGATAACATAAAATCATATATTTGACTAAAATTGTACATGTAATAGAAACTAGTAACAAATACAGTCAGTGCCCTCCTTTATCTCTATATCCCACCTCTAGTTAGTTGAGGAGATTAAAGGGGTTTTCCGGTTTGGACATAAACCTTCATCACTGAATACAGTTTTGCAACTTTCTAATATACTTAGTTATAATTCATCATATTTATCAAGATATTTGTCATTCTGTAAGTGGTCACGAGGGGGGGCTGCAACAACATCACATTTTGAGGCTAAAGTTTCATTACATACACTGTAGTATAAAAGCATGATGACGTCATTGCCCCCCCCCCCACTCGATGGTGGACAGTCCAGGAAGAGACTAGAACACCGAAGGATACTGCATTGAAAGGCTGAGTAATCTATTTTGCTGGGTCCATGCAAGGTGAATCCAAAGAATTTAAGGTTTGGCAGAAACAAACATTTTTGGAAAATTCATAAGAAATGACCTGGTTTGCCCATCACTAGCAGTGACTCTGTACATAGTTGTTCTCAATGTCATACATTATAGTAGACCAAAGCAACTAATGTGAGCACCAAACATGCAAATGGGATGGAAGATTCACAGTACTATTTACCTGGCAGGAATCCTTGCCACCTTCCATGTATCCAACACAGATCATGTTGCTGGTGATCTCTCCTGGGTAGGCATTGCTACACTGGGCGGCAGTCATGATGGGGGCGTCCAGGCACTGCAGTTGGCTGGGCATGTTTGCTGCAAGTCAATGAACATGAAATATTAGTGCAGATTTCACATGGCAGGGGCACATATTCATGTGACAACTAAGCTCCAGTAGGGTTAAAGGAGGAGATCAGACATTGGAGGAAGTGCTCTGGAGTTAATAGAAGGTAGAAGTTGTACTATCACTTACTTCCACTGCTCAGGGTGTTTCCCCATCCAGAGATCAGACAGCTGGTGCCTGCGCTGGCACAACCAGAGGCCAGAGGCACAGCCTGGACGTAAGAGTTGAGGGTGGCAGGAGAGGCCAACTTGATCAACATGATGTCATTGTCCAGGGTTCTGGAGTTGTAGCTTCCATGTCTGATGACTTTGGCGGAGTTGATGAACTGTTCGGTACCTTCACTGGTGGCGATGTTGTGTTCTCCCAGTCTGACCTGAAGGCTCCTGGATGAGTGCACATCGGGGAGAGTTAGATATAGGTGACAATAAGCATCACTTTCTATTATACTAGTGGGTAACTCAGTCCTGAAAATCTGTGATGGTTGACATCATTTCATACAATGTCAGAGAGAACCTCCTTAGTATTGGCTTATGTTTTATACTAAGGGCTATTGTCTGCTGTACAATGAAACTAAGCTCATAGGTGACGATAAGCATCAGGTTCTATTAGACTAGCCGGTAACTCTTGAAAATCTAGTATGGTTGACAACATTTCATAGAGTGTCAGAGAGAGCCTCCATATTCATGTTATTACTGGCAGATCACTACAGAACAGTTGGATCTATTGATGGAATCCATTCCATGTGTTCAAGGCTCATGGTGAACACACATGGGCGGAGATAGAATTAGGAATATTTGATTGTTGTCTTAGAATTGTTCTATGATTCATTCTCTTATAATATGGGCTATTGTTGTTGCAATACTAAAAATCTACACTATGGTTAGCTCAGGGGATGGTGGGAATGGTTTTGTGTCTACAGGAGCACCTCTTTGACTCTTGTACTTACGTCTTGTAGCAGTGAGCAGCAGAGACGACCCACAAGCTGTTGATCAGAGCTCCTCCACAGAAGTGGTAGCCGGAGTTCAGGGAAGCCTGGTAGGGCACAGAGTTCTTGGCACAGGTGTACCCTCCGACGATTTTGTCGTCATCCTCAAAAGCAGCTGCAAGTCAATAACATTTATGAACAGTCAGTTTAAGATTCTCAAGTTTTCATATTCTCCTATCAGCCATGTTATTAAGAAAACTCACCGGCTGCTCCGAGGAGCACACAGAACAGAAGAAACTTCATGGTGGATGGATCTCTGATGGAGTTTGGATAGAGGTAATAGTGGTATTTATATGTTTTTCTGATATCTCAGCTCCTGTACACTGCACAGCTTGGCCAATAAGAGACCATGTCTGTTAATGTATATAGAAGATAATCAGCTAGGAATGATACGGTCTCTCAGCTCTGTCCTTGGTGTCTATTTTAGCCTTATCAGCCACTAAGTCATATGCTAAGTCTAGTTAGATTTTGCCAGGTGAGTTATAGTTGTTTTTGTATTCCCATTTTCCCATATCTTGTTGTTACTTTACCATTTTTTATTTTCTGTACTTTTGAAAATATATCGAAATCTTATGTTATTCTCCATTCATTCTCCAATGGATTAATCCCTCTGAGTATTGTACAATGACATGCTACAATATTCTAACACTTAAGGAATTAGTATGGCTCAGTGCAAAAGTAGTGAAGTTCCAGTGGTGAAATACTAAAACAGATGGTGGTTGTAAATCAACATATTAAAAGTATAAAAGAACATTCAATTGAATTGAGAAATATTTATACAATAAGCCTTTAACTAGCTCTGTGAGTGAGGAAAAACGTATTTTTAGAAGGTGATGCAAAAAAATGCATTAAAAAATAGCTTTTTTTCAAATGAAATCCAAACATAAATTTTATAGAGGTTAGGTATCGCTGAATCGCTAAAAAACTGTAATTTAAATATAATTCATAATTCATTCCATACGGGGAACTGTAAAAAAAAAACACCAGAAATTCTCTTATGTCACCCTGTCTTCAAAAATAAATAAATAAAAAGTGGTCTTGAAGTCAGGCTAAGTTCACACCAGCGTTCCTACTACGTTCAGGATTTCCGTCCCTGAATCTGCTTGAAAAATGTGGAGAGAAGCAGGACTTTTCTCTCTGCATTTTTCTGGGCGGAAACCTGGTAGACCCCATTATAGTCTATAGTCTATAGTTTAGTTTCTGCAGGTAACCGCTTTTTAAGTGGATTAGGTTTCCATTCTTCGTGTCCCCAAGCGGACCCAAAGAATGGAAAGCCGAACGCTAGTGTAAATCTAGCATCATATGTATTCAAGAATGGTTCCAATGAAAGGTACAAAACAAAAGTGTCCGGTGAGAAACTAGGGAAAATGGCTCAGTCATGACCATGTAAGCAGTATATTGTTGTAGTTGCAGAATGTTGTAAACCTAAATTACATAATGAGAATCACAAATGAAACAGAATTAAAAATGTTCAAAACAGAAAACACAAGCCCTGAAATAACCAGGACCCATTGAGGCTGCCGTAAATAACAATCATGGTATTTAATGGTTTGATGGTTGTATTTAGAGAATGGTGCTTGCCCGTGGTTATTTATACACACATGGAGGTAATATTGCAAATAGCAATGTTTTTATAGAAAAATTAGCCAGTTTTGATGACTTGTCAGTGCAACAGGCTTCTTATATTGGAGAAAAGTGTGTGTCTGTGAGTCTGGCAGAAAAGTGATGGAGAAGTAGCTCTCCGAAATAAAAATCTGTCAGAAACGATCCCTTTATGGGAGCAGATGTGAAGATAAAAGGTTTGACATGGGGACCATTTAAAAAATAAAAATTGGAATGGTGACAGTGGTGGTAGCTGTTGTGTCATAAGTGGCATGGAATAATATGATGGACCAAGCAGCAAAACATGTTTTGCTGAATGGTCGCAGTGGTAGTAGCTGTGGCAAAATAAGTGGCAGTACAGAATGGAATAATAAGATCTCTGACTGTTTAGGAATAGCAGGCAGCATCAACAGTACAGTAAATGGGACATGAGACATTGTCAGATCTATTCAATGACCTCAGCCGGAGCAAGTGATGAACAGCTCGTTCTTTTAGTTGTCACAATGGAATGAGTGAGCTAAGTAATCAAGACCTTCATCTTCATCAATCTTGCAGCTACTGGCGGTGCCACCAAAACCAGAAGTAGTGTTGCTGTTGCCACCCACATTCTTATTGTTAGTACTTTCATACATCTTTCCTCCTTCCTCTCCTTTAGCCTGTCCCCTCATTTTACTTATACAATAGTGATATTTGTACAAAAAAAACTACATTTCAAGAAAATAGGTACTTTGTATATATTTGTTAAAAAAGCACTATTGCCCAAAGATTTTTTTCACTAAAAGGACTTTGTAGACAGTCAAACAAGTTAGCTACACTAAGTAATGAAAATCTTCTAATTCTAGCAATAGTGAGACATACTTGTGGTGTGGAGTATGGCAAGCCAGTTTCCTGTGTTAGTGAATATTTATTCAAACAACATGTTTTGGGCTTGGACAGATCTGTTTTTCAAGTCCACATGCAGATAAGTAACAAACAAAGATTGTGCTGTACTTTGGATCATGAGTCGTTCCAAGCCTTCTCCATACTTTCTTCTTCCCATCATTCTGGTACAGGTTGTTCTTAGTTTCATCTGTCCACAGAATGCTGTTCCAGAACTGGGCTGGTTTCTTTAGATGTTTGTTGACAAAGTTCTTGTGGTGAACCCTCTGTATTTGATCTCATGAAGTCTTTGCGTTGTAGTACTTAGATTCTGATACACCTACTTCCTGGAGAGTGGCCTTCACATGTTGTGAAGGGTTTTTCTTCACATGGAAAAGCTCCTCTTGTCTTCCACTGTTGTCTTCCGTGGACGTCCAAGTTCACAAGCTCACCAGTGTGCTCTTTTTTTTTTTTACCAGAATGCACAAAACTGTTGATTTGGCCCCTCCTAACATTTCATTTATCTCTGATTCCTTTTTTTTTTTCAACCTAATGATGATCTTTTTCACCTCCATTGAGAGCTCCTTTGACCACATATTGTGGGTTCACAGCAACAGCTTCCAAATGCAAATGTCACACCAGTAATCAACTCCAGACCTTTTACCTGCTTAACTGATGGTGGATTAACAAGGGAATAGCGCATGTAGCCCATTAAATAACTTTTGAGATAATTGTCCAATTACTTTTGATCCCTTGAAAAGAGGCAGTTACATATTACAGAGCTGGAATTCCTAAACCCTTCCTCCAGTTAGGATGTGAAGACCCTCAAAGTAAAGCTGTGAGTCTGCACTATAAGCCCTGTGGTAAAGTGTATGGTAAAGTGCTGGACGGGGTGTATAGCTCGCCTGGTTTCCTCAGCCAGGCAAGGTAGCGGAAATCCAGGAGGATACACATTTTTTTAGCAGAACGTAGTCTGCTAGGGAATTTCTTTAAGTTACTTGGGCTGGATTTTCTGGACTGGAGGACAGGTTGGCAATGGAAGTCCTCCAGTCCACACTCCTAGTCAACTACAGGGTTTCCCCCTACTCCCAGGTGCTCTCGGCTGAGGCTTCCTGTCAATGATTACTGAGGAAGGAAGCCTGGTAAAAGGAGGGCTGGCAAGTTGCAGGCTGGGAGAGAGAGCATCCCTGGAATGGAGGTTTACACACTTTTGCTACTGTGTTTTCTGTTATGTATTTTCCTGCACTAGGTTAGTGAGCCACGGTGCTGTTTAGTTAGAGCCGGACAGGCCTAGGTTTTTGTTTTGTTTATACATTGTCGTTTTGTGCTGAAACGCCTAAATAAAGAACCTTTGGATTTTTGAAACCGGCTCCCTGCATGAACTTGGTCGTTGCCGCCTCACTCCATGTGAGCTGTTTCCTACAGCCCATATTGGTTATATAACTGGATCTTGAATATGTTTTGGTAAACATCTAAAATGCTGAAACTTGAGTCACTGCCCAAATATTTCTGGACCTAACTGTATATATATATATATATATATATATATATATATATACACACGTGAACAAAATTGTTGGTCCCCTCCCTCGTTTAATGAAAGAAAACCCCACAATGGTCACAGAAATAACTTGAATCTGACAAAAGTAATAATATATAAAAATTCTATGAAAATGAACAAATGAAAGTCAGACATTGCTTTCCAACCAGGCTTCAACAGAATTTTTAAAAAAAGAAAACTCATGAAACAGGCCTGGACAGAAATGATGGTTCCCTTAATATTTAGTTGCTCAACCTTTTGAGGCAATCCCTGCAATCAAACGATTCCTGTAACTGTCAATGAGACTTCTGCACCTCTCAGCAGGGATTTTGGCCACTCCTCATGAGCAAACTGCTCCAGTTGTCTTGGTGTGAAGGGTGCCTATTCCAGATGGCATGTTTCAGCTCCT
The DNA here is from genome assembly GCA_947044405.1 of Leptodactylus fallax. Classification (NCBI taxonomy): domain Eukaryota; kingdom Metazoa; phylum Chordata; class Amphibia; order Anura; family Leptodactylidae; genus Leptodactylus; species Leptodactylus fallax. Next base: position 486,431 of record CAMRHE010000536.1, read on the forward strand.
TCCAAAGATGCTCAATAGGATTTAGGTCAGGGCTCATAGAAGGCCACTTCAGAATAGTCCAATGTTTTCCTCTTAGCCATTCTTGGGTGTTTTTAGCTGTGTTTTGGGTCATTATCCTGTTGCAAGACCCATGACCTGCGACTGAGACCGAGCTTTCTGACACTGGGCAGCACATTTCTCTCTAGAATCCCTTGATAGTCTTGAGATTTCATTGTATCCTGCACAGATTCAAGACACCCTGTGCCAGATGCAGCAAAGCAGCCCCAGAACATAACAGAGCCTCCTCCATGTTTCAGTAGGGACAGTGTTCTTTTCAAGATAGGCTTCATTTTTCCGTCTGTGAACATAGAGCCTTGCCAAAAATTTTGATTTTTGTCTCATCTGTCCATAGGACATTCTCCCAGAAGTTTTTGTGTAAACATGTAGTTTGGCAAATTCCAGTCTGTCAGATTCAAGTTATTTCTGTGACCATTGTGGGTTTTTCTTTCATTAAATGAGGGGTACCAACAATTTTGTCCACGTGTGTATAATAGCAAAAATAAAAAATAATCATACTAGGTAGAAAAATACATAATAGTAAAGAGTGGTAATAAATAGACATTCCAACACATCAGTCCACCAAAAGAAAATCCACATATAAATTTTTGTAAACAAAATCTCTAATCCGTAATTTATTAATAATTACAACTAGTAAAAAAACCATTGATAATACCCATTGCTGTGCATAGATTTTACTCAGCTCAGGTCAGATGATCTGCAGGGGTCCCACCAGGTGAACCATCACCAATCTAAAATTAATAGCCTACTGTGTCTCAAGGATAGGCCATCAATTTTAAAATGTGGATAACCCCTTTAAGGGCTCCAACATGGCGTCATCTTCTACCACATTATGTATATATTTTAGCAGATCAGAGACAATATTGGAGGGTCATTTCTTGCTGTGAGTTCCTAAGTATTTATCACTTTATAGGGGATTATGGTAGCCATACACCGAATATTACACATTAATAATAACACAATAAATCTTTAAACACATATCTTGTTAAGACAAAAGTTTATTCCGTCTATTGATGGTATTTAAGAAAAACAGATGAAACAATCTGAAAACATAAATCTTGAAGAACTTTAGTTGACAGCAACGGTGCTGGAGATGCAGGCTTTGTACGGTAGTTGCAGGCCTTGGCGTAGACACCAGGATAGTTCCTGAGAGCACAGCCGTATCCCCAGGAGACAATACCCTGGAGCTGTCCATTGCAGACCACGGGTCCACCAGAGTCACCCTGAAAAGATGAAATAAAGTCACATATTTGCCTAAAATTGTACATGTAATAGAAACTACATAGGTATTTTAGAAAATGTCTCAGAAGTCTTATTATCTCCTCCTCTTCTTTAAGATAGGGTATACCATACTCAAGTATAACAGGCTATGTGGACAGGACTAGACTATACAGGGTATCAGCAGATCTATATCCTCCCTGCTGCTCCTCACACTCCGCAGCCTCTTCCTGCCTTCTCCTCTCCAGGTTATCCACAGCCATAGTATCTCCAGGAGTTGTGAAAAACTCCAAACTTTTCACTGCTATATAGACAATGTCATAGATTATAGTACATCAAAGGAGCTAATGTGAGCACCAAACATGGAAATGGGATGGAAGATTCACAGTACTATTTACCTGGCAGGAATCCTTGCCACCTTCCATGTATCCAACACAGATCATGTTGCTGGTGATCTCTGCTGGGTAGGCATTGCTACACTGGGTGCTGGTCATGATGGGGGCGTCCAGACACTGCAGTTGGCTGGGCATGTTTGCTGCAAGTTAATGGACATGAAATATTAGTGCAGATTTCACATGGCAGGGGCACATATTCATGTAACAGCTAAGCTCCAGTAGGGTTACGGAGGAGATCAGACATTGGAGGAAGTGCTCTGGAGTTAATAGAAGGTAGAAGTTGTACTATCACTTACTTCCACTGCTCAGGGTGTTTCCCATCCAGAGATCAGACAGCTGGTGCCTGCGCTGGCACAACCAGAGGCCAGAGGCACAGCCTGGACGTAAGAGTTGAGGGTGGCAGCAGTGGCCAACTTGATCAACATGATGTCATTGTCCAGGGTTCTGGAGTTGTAGCTTCCATGTCTGATGACTTTGGCGGAGTTGATGAACTGTTCGGTACCTTCACTGGTGGCGATGTTGTGTTCTCCCAGTCTGACCTGAAGGCTCCTGGATGTGTGCACATCGGGGAGAGTTAGATATAGGTGACAATAAGCATCACTTTCTATTATACTAGTGGGTAACTCAGTCCTGAAAATCTGTGATGGTTGACATCATTTCATACAATGTCAGAGAGAACCTCCTTAGTATTGGCTTATGTTTTATACTAAGGGCTATTGTCTGCTGTACAATGAAACTAAGCTCATATGTGATGATAAGCATCAGATTCTATTAGACTAGCCGGTAACTCTTGAAAATCTAGTATGGCTGACAAAATGTCATGCAGTGTCAGAGAGAGCCTCCATATTCATGTTATTACTGGCAGATCACTACAGATCAGTTGGATCTATTCATGGAATCCATCTCATATATCCAATCCTCAAAAGCAGCTGCAAGTCAATAACATTTAACAGTCAGAAGAATATTAAAACTTGAGAATCTTAAACTATCAGCCATGTTATTATGAAGACTCACCAGCTGCTCCGAGAAGCACACACATCAGAAGGAACTTCATGGTGGAGGGGTCTCTGATGGAGGTAATGGTGATATTTATATGTTTTACTGATATCTCATCTCTTGTACATTGCACAACATGGCCAATAAGAGACCATATCTGTCAATGTGTATATAAGAAATCAACTAATAATGATAATTTCATTCAGCTCTGTCCTTGGTGTCTATTTTAGACTTATCCGCCACAAAGTCATACGTTGAGTCTCCATAGTTAGTTTTTGGCAGGTGAGTTGCAGTGGTTTTTATAATCTAATTTTTTTCGGTATCTTACCCTCCCATTTTTTATACTTTTGACAAAATAACCAAAATTGATGTTATTCTCTGTTATTACTCTAATGGTTTAATCCCTCTGAGTATTGTATAATGACATGATACAATATTCTAACACAAATAGTACGGTGCAGTGCAAAAGTAGTGAAGTTCCATTGGTGCAATACTAAAAAAGATGGTACTTGTAAATTAACATATTAAAAGTATAAGTGAATATTCAATGGTTTCAAGCAAAATTCACACAGTACTAGCTCTGTGAGTGGAAAAATAAAAAAAAAGTTAAAACTTTTAGAGAGCGATGAAAAAGCAAGCATTTTTTTTTTTAAAGGGGTTTTATGATATAAAATTATCCAAACATAAAAACTTAATTTATAATTCATCCCATATGAGGAACTCTGTAAAAAAAAAGAAAAAAAAGGGCACCAAAAATTCTTATTGTCACCTTCCTTCAAAAATAAATAAATAACTAAAAAAAAGGGGTCAAAAAGTCATATGTATCCCACAATGGTGCCAATGAAAGCCAATAAAGTGATAAAGTTATTGTATAACAAAAAAAATACTGTACAAATTAGGCATCTTCATAATCCAAATAAAGGTAACATGATAATTGCAACATCATGTTCGCACCAGGCAAACATCACAAAGTTTATTATAAAAAATATGCCACAATTGGATTTTTTGTAAACCCCTCAGAAAGAGTTAATAAAATTTAGACAAATTACAATCAACCCAGGGTAATGAAAAATAGAACTTTGCTCAAAAAAATGAAACAAAATCTGCAACAATATAAGCTGTATTTCTGCAACATGGGGCCTTAGCCTTTATTGATCTTTTCAACCCTGCATAAGATCGCTTTTTGCTCTCATCTTAGTTTTCTCTATAGCTACAAAAAAAGTCTCTATTGCAAAAAAAAATTAACAAAATGATATTATTGCCAATAAAAAGGTGAACTTCCCAGTTTATATGAAAACTACATTCACACAGACAACACAGCACAGTGCAGAAATTCTCGTTTCCCCCACTCCTATGATTTTTTTTGCCGACCTAAGATTGATTAAATCTAACTAAAATTCACTCCACATCTCCTCCCTAACGGCCCACTAGTTCTCCTCCTATAATTCTATAAACTGTGCTCCACTAGTTCTCCTCCTATAATTCTATAAACTGTGCTCCACTAGTTCTCCTCCTATAATTCTATAAACTGTGCTCCACTAGTTCTCCTCCTATAATTCTATAAACTGTGCTCCACTAGTCCTCCTCCTATAATTCTATAAACTGTGCTCCACTAGTTCTCCTCCTATAATTCTATAAACTGTGCTCCACTAGTTCTCCTCCTATAATTCTATAAACTGTGCTCCACTAGTTCTCCTCCTATAATTCTATAAACTGTGCTCCACTAGTTCTCCTCCTATAATTCTATAAACTGTGCTCCACTAGTTCTCCTCCTATAATTCTATAAACTGTGCTCCACTAGTTCTCTTCCTATAATTCCGTAATTCTATTGCAATGTTGTGGTGTTTTCACAGTAAAAAATGGCAGCAATTTCTTTGGAAAATGCAGCGATGATAACACAACTTTTCCTAAGTTTGCAATATCATAAAATGGCTTTTCTTCCTTTCTTCAGCATCTTATATTGTGAATGTGACATCAACACTGTAAGCCCAAAATCTACGACCTATTATTGTCTGAAAGGCTGTCAGGCGAAGGCAAAACCCAGCCTACACCACAGACCCCATGTGATCCTCCTTCTCCTCTGTATTTTAAATGGGCAACACATGTCACAGTGGCCATTTTAGTTCATTAAATATACAAAACTTTTGGGTCAAATTTGGCTCATTACAAATTGATACTTTCCTCTCTAGTTGCGTTGTTTCCCCCACACACCCCAAACACAATTTTAGAGGAGGGAATGGGTTCTGCTGGCAGCTTAGTGGCTAACAATGGCATCCACGTCTGACATCTATAGAAGCCTTTTATACCTAGGCAGGTTCTAATCAGAAGTCTATCAGCATATAACATAGGTATAAAAGACTAATTCAGAAGTATTGCTTTATGTTATACTCTCCCCACCATATGCTTATCTCCCCTAGGGGATACTAAGATAAAGAGTAAAAAAAAAAATGAATTTTTATTTGGAATTGCCTTTGCTATAATGACCTAAACTAAAATATTTTAGTATTATTTAACCCATGCTGTAAAAAATAATTTTTTTGCTCCTCCTGGTTTAACCCTTCACAGAATGAAATAAAAAGCAATCAATGTGTTATCAGTCCGCAAGGTGATAACAATGAAAACATGAACCTGGCCCACAAAAAACAAGACCTCACACAGCGTCAATGGAAAAAAAAATCTAAATCTCACAACATGGTAGTAGGACAACAAAGGAATTTTTTTTTTTTTACATAAACTACACATTTGGTATCTCTGTAATTTTACTGACATATGGGATCAATGTAACGTAATATCTGCTGTATGGTCAATGGTGCAAAATTTATGAATTTATCCTCCCCAATACATTTTATATACCTTACAATAGTGTCATTAGAATACACTTTATCGCACACTCTATCATCATATGATGTATTATATATGTTCATAGTCTCAATACAAGCTTGTATTTTATCCCAGTATATTCATATTCTTCAGGGTTGTATTTCCACTGCACATATTGATAACAAATGTCATCCACAGGTATTTTTTTGAACTTTTTCATGGTGGTCGTCTTCTTTAGAAAAATTTTCCAATGGAATATAACTTGTATGTTACGCAAGGACAGACGGTTCACTTCTCTGTACATGTAGGTTCAGCTTTAGTTGTTTTTTCCACTGTTTAACCTTTTTCTATCTCTTGTGAAATTACTTTATCTTCTTTACTTTGCCAGTAGTACAAGCTGAGGCTATGGGAACCGTCAGGCTCACACAGGCTGTATTACATGCAGTTATACTCCAGGATATCTATAATACAGCCATCCTAGTTACCTGTAACCTAATTTACTAAAAGCCTCTTTATAGACAAGCAAAATATATCACAGCAGGATAAATAGCATTAGGGGTACAAGACATAATAGCAAAAACTGGAATGGAATGCCCACATAGTCATGTCCCTCTAAACTACATATGCGCAGTACCATAGCTGGTACAGAACACCCGGGGCTGTAGGTTTATGGAGTTTTCATCATATGAGGACAGAGGTTGAGTACACACAAGGTGAATTTATAAAAGAAGTCCAGAAGCAGCCTGGATGCCTAAACAGAATAAATGCATAAATTAAAATAAATAAATAACTAAAAATATATGTACAGTACAGACCAAAAGTTTGGACACATCTTCTCATTCCAAGAGTTTTCTGTATTTTCATGACTATAAAAATTGTAGATTCACACTGAAGGCATCAAAACTATGAATTAACACACGTGGAATTATATACTTAACAAAAAAGTGTGAAACAACATTATTATGTATACAGTATGGAAGAGAACATGATGGACCAGGCCATAGGAGATGACTGGCTGGCCGGGTGGTGGCCGCGGTTGTAGCTCTGGCAACTCAGGATGAGCGGACGAGTTCATAATGAACCAGGTTTGTTAGGAAATTTATAAAAAGCTTGGGATCAGCCAAACCCAAAATTTTTGAGGTTTTCCACCCACAAACCACTATTTTACTCTGGGATCTCTTCAGACTGCAGTATATAATATGTGAAAGCGCAGGAAAGTGACTAAACATAACCAGTCTTATTCACCTACCCTGGGATTTGCTGTGGCATCTGTTCCTTCGGAATTCTCTTCAGGCCTCCTGAATGACGTCAATGGTCACCACAGTCCTCCAAGACCTGTGACTGGGACTCAATGGTTGTGTAGGGAACACCAACAACAAGACTGAGATGCAAGTGACCTTGATACACTGTGACAAACTCTATGTAGAAAAAAAAAAAGTGTCTTTCCCCAATGCTATTTGATCTTTTATACAGCCCCTAGCTATTGTTACTAGAAGAGATGATCGAATAAAGGATTTTGGTTGTGGGGGAAGTGGGGTATAATGCTGTAGTATGTAGATGATCTTCTGCTCTGTTTGTCGGGCTCAGGGAGTTCTATTCCTAGAATGTTGGAGGATATGGAACAATTTGGACATTTATCTGGATTTGAGAATAATAGGTCAAAGTCTTGTGTGTTACCATTAGACCGTAGTCCTTTGGCTTTGGATAATGAGATGAGAGTTTTGAGACCAACAGAGTTTGGAATATTTAGGGGTGAGGATTAGTACTTTAGTAAGTGTGGTAGGGAACGGGTTAGACTTAAACAAAAATATCTGAGGAAAGACTTAAACTCGGAAATTGGGAACTGCCACATCACCATGTTTTATTTTTTGTAATCTCAACTCCAGATGCTGACATCTTGGGACCAAATGTATTTTTTTGAATATCTAGTGAATGGATTTGATGGTAAATTTTCTATATTCTTGAACTTCTGAAATCAGGATACTTGAATTGTGGAATTTATATAAATCAAAGATTCTGAAGATTCAAAATTTTATAAGATTCTTAATTGGGCGGTCGCAGCAGAGTATTCTTTTTTGAGTATGTATGGGCCACCATTTTGTAGCCGTCAGCTACCCACAATGGAAAGTTGTTGTGGGGCAGCGGCATTCAGTTATGGCTTTCCGCTGCCAATTAGGCCCAGATGAATGGGATCAGCATTAGCAGAGCTTCTCGAGCAGTGGACTCCATGGCTGAATCACCCGCGGCAGCCGCAGTAAGACTGAGCAGGACGCTTATTGTTAATGCGTCCCATTGAAAACAATTCCATAATCCGCGTCTTCCATGATTGTGTGTCCTACTGAACCAGACTGAGGGACCATTTAAAGGCTTAGGAAACCTTGGCAGATGACACTGAATTTACAAGACTGAACTGAACTTACAATATTCTAATTTTCTTAGATTTAGGTTTTCATTCCCTGTAATCCATAATCAACATTTACAGAAATAAAACACTTGAAATAGAAGACTCTGTGTGTAAAGACTCTAGAAAATATAGGAGGTCACTTTATTAATGTAATTACTGAAAGAAATAAACGTTTCAAAGATATTCTAATTTATTGAAATGCAGCTGTATATAATGGGGCAATGTAATATAATTCATAGGCTATATTATAGTCCGGCGTATTTAAAGAAGACCAAATTGAGAGATCAGGGGATATGCAACCGACATGGGGCGGAAGGGGTTGATTTTTTACATCTACTTTGATCCTCCCAAAATATTCAGAATTTTTGGAATTGGATACATTAGATTATTAAAGAGAAAATGGTATTATCACTCCACTTCTCTAAGTTTGTCATTACATTGCTCATTTGGTTTATTAAAGGGGAAGTTGACAAAAACAGGAGTTTGTTAAGGTTAAGATTCCCACCATTTCAGAATGGTTCAGCCTGATTGGGAAAAACCAACAATTCAAGAAGATTTTGTATAAATCTAGGAATCAGAAAGCTAAATGGAGTGATGGAGAAGGTAGTGGCCTCCTTTTCCAATTTTGGACTGCTGGAAATTAATCTTCTTCCTTAGATGGGATTGGATGTGGGTGGAGGGGTGGGGTTTTTTCTTTTTCTTTTGGGGGGGGGGAGAATGATAAGATATGTTATTAGAGATTTTGATAGTTTGGGTTCCATGGCGAGCCCGGAGCATAAGTGAATCTAACCTACAGTAACTCATATGATCTTTCCCTAAATTCTCTACATCTGTCAAAATTTGTAAAATCTACCATACCTAATCTATCTTCTTCTCCTCACTCTCTATAATCTCCTGCTCTCTGCATATTTCTCATGATGATAACCAATTTTTTGTTCATCTAAAATGAATCACAAAAGTTTTTTTGTTTTTTTTTTCAATCTGTACAAATTATTTTTTTTTTCTCAAGTACAAAATTGCATATTGAGCTTGAATACAATTTCATAGATAAAGAGAAAAACATAAACCAACCTAAACATATAGGCAGGGATACTGGCCAGGTGGACGAGATGGTGGAAGGGCTGGGCAGTAGAGGGTACAATTGACTAATGGGTAATAGTCAGAGAGGCCGGCAGGTAGAAAGGACGAAAAGTGGGAGGTGAGGGTAAAATCTGGGTCTTATAGTCCGGTATGGACAGGTTAATGTGGTTCTGGAAAACAGGAGACCGGTCCCATCGAGTAATAGCTTAAGACCAGGGCCCCACATGGCATAAACACAGTGGAAAAAAATGCCGCATTTTACAAAGTGGAGACTAGCGAATCCAATCCACACATTGCGGAAAAATACGCATAGCAGACATGCTACGATTTCCAAAACCACGACAGTTTGTAGCATGTCAATTATACCTACGTAAACACCGTCAGTTTCCCTATAGGTATAATGAAAGCAGAAAGTCCGCAAGAAACCTGCAATGCGTTGCCGCCACAGTTTTTCCTGCAGAGTTTTTTTCTGCTGGGCGCTATGTGGGTCCTTAGCCTAAAGGAGTTCTCTTAGATCTTGACACACCTAAAGGAGCCATGGGAGCATGACAAGATAAGTTTGGTGTCAGCTGGGGAGAACAAGAGTCCCACTTCCCTTTCCAAGTCACCAATATAGTAACAAAAGTTTTGGTTTTGTTGGGAGCCCAACCTTTTTTGAATTTTAGGTCGATTCTGGTTAATTAAGAACTGGTTCACTTTTCTCTGATATTGAGTTTCTAAATATTACTATTACCCTACATGCCAAAATCTACCTAGCTGGACTTAGAGCTATGGATAAGTGACTAAGTGATAACAAAAATAGGCACCAAGGACGTGATATAAAGAAACCTACTATACCTAGCTGATTATCTCCTATACACATTAACAGACATGGTCTCTTATTGGCCAAGCTGTGCAATGTACAGGAGCTGAGATATCAGGAAAACATATAAATACCATCAACACTTCCATTAAATATTCACTAGAGACTCATCAACCATGAAGTTTCTTCTGATCTGTGTGCTCCTCGGAGCAGCCGGTGAGTCTTGAAGAAGAGGTTTATAAAGTTTCAAGTGGTTGAAACCTTGAAATTGTTCTTCATTTTTAAATTTTTACTCTTCTTTTAACAATATTCTTGATTTGCAGCTGCTTTTGAGGACGATGACAAAATTGTCGGAGGGTACACCTGTGCCAAGAACTCTGTGCCCTACCAGGCTTCCCTGAACTCCGGCTACCACTTCTGTGGAGGAGCTCTGATCAACAACTTGTGGGTCGTCTCTGCCGCTCACTGCTACAAGGCGTAAGTACAAGAGTCAAAGAGGAGCTCCAGCAGACACAAAAACATTCCCACCATCCCCTGACCTAACCATAGTGTTGTGTTCTACTGGTTGTCCCCAAATAATTTCTGTATTTCAGCAGATTAGTCCAGACAGCACAGATAGAAGAAGCTTGAGGAGAAGGTGGAGGTGGGCAGCTGAGTAGAGAAGATTAGTTACATAAGAAGAAAATAACAGACGAGAAAAAAAACTTTGACCACGGATTCCTTTTAAAAAAAAAAAAAAGTCAAATATATATGTATTATTATGTTGTTATTATTGATAGTTTGGATTCTCCTGCACATGGGATGGATTTCATTCATAGGTATAACTGTTCTGATGGGATCTCCCAATAATACGTTATAGTGTATATAAAGTCTCTCTGTGACATTGTATGAAATAAGCTCAACCATACCGGACTTACAGAACAAATTACCCACTAGTATAAACTACTGTAATAGAAGATGTTGCATGTTGTTACCTATGAGATTCTTTGCATTGCAACAACAATAGCCCATATTATAAGAGAATGGATCATAGAACAATTCTAAGACAACAATCAAATATTCCTAATTCTATCCCCCCCCCCATGTGTGTTCACCATGAGCCTTCTGGTCAGACTGGGAGAGCACAGCATAGCTATTATTTAGTTATCCATTGGATCCTTGTACACATGGGATGAATTCCATCAATAGAGCCAACTGTTCTGTAGTGATCTGCCAGTAATAACATGAATATGGAGGTTCTCTCTGACACTGCATGACATTTTGTCAACCATACTAGATTTTCAAGAGTTACCGGCTAGTCTAATAGAATCTGATGCTTATCATCACCTATGAGCTTAGTTTCATTCTACAGCAGACAATAGCCCTTAGTATAAAACATAAGCCAATACTAAGGAGGTTCTTTCTGACATTGCATGAAATGATGTCAACCATCACAGATTTTCAGGACTGAGTTACCCACTAGTATAATAGAAAGTGATGCTTATTGCCACCTATATCTAACTCTCCCCGATGTGCACTCATCCAGGAGCCTTCAGGTCAGACTGGGAGAACACAACATCGCCACCAGTGAAGGTACCGAACAGTTCATCAACTCCGCCACAGTCATCAGACATGGAAGCTACAACTCCAGAACCCTGGACAATGACATCATGTTGATCAAGTTGGCCTCTCCTGCCACCCTCAACTCTTACGTCCAGGCTGTGCCTATGGCCTCTGGTTGTGCCGGCGCAGGCACCAGCTGTCTGATCTCTGGATGGGGAAACACCCTGAGCAGTGGAAGTAAGTGATAGTACAACTTCTACCTTCTATTAACTCCAGAGCACTTCCTCCAATGTCTGATCTCCTCCTTTAACCCTACTGGAGCTTAGTTGTCACATGAATATGTGCCCCTGCCATGTGAAATCTGCACTAATATTTCATGTTCATTGACTTGCAGCAAACATGCCCAACCTCCTGCAGTGCCTGGACGCCCCCATCATGACTGCCGCCCAGTGTAGCAATGCCTACCCAGGAGAGATCACCAGCAACATGATCTGTGTTGGATACATGGAAGGTGGCAAGGATTCCTGCCAGGTAAATAGTACTGTGAATCTTCCATCCCATTTCCATGTTTGGAGCTCACATTAGATCCTTTGGTGTACTATGATGAAGATGAAAAGTTTGGAGTTTTTCACAACTCCTGGAGATACTATGGCTGTGGATAACCTGGAGAGAAGGCAGGAAGAGGCTGCGGAGTGTGAGGAGGAGAGTTGGGAGCAGGGATTACTGTATATAGATCTGCTGATACCCTGTATAGTCTAGTCCTGTCTAAATAGCCTGTTATACTTGAGACAGAGTATAGTATACCCTATCCTAAAGAAGAGGAGGACATAGAAAGACTTCTGAGACATTTTCTAAAATACCACTCTGTGGGTGAGTGAGATCAAACCCCTAAGGTGTTAACCTGTCAAGTAACCAACGGATGGAATTTACTAACCCATCTACACCAGTTTTATGGCAGAGATAGATGTAAATGTGGCAAGTTTTTGCCACATGGCCTCTTCTTGAACCAAAATGCGCCACAATGTCCCTTCTGCATCCCGCTTGCCATTTACTATAGCTTTACCCTGCTCACATTCATCATCCATCAAGCTCTAGTGGTCATCATGAAACTGAAGTCTAGTAAAGGCTGTAGCTCAAAGAAATCCAGTTTAGCCTCCTGTCCTCACGGCACCGATCATTAAAGCCTACTGGAGTTATCCACCAAAGACACCATTATAAGACAAGTTTAACTTTACTCGATGTGTTTAGGCTGTGTTGCTCACAGAGCATTGTCTAGGTTGGATACAATTGTCTCCAGTTCTCGGCTGAGAACAACTATGTATAGGGTCACTGCTAGTGATGGGAAAACCAGGTCATGGTGAGCCAGGTTTCTTATGAATTTTTCAAAAATGGTAGCCATTCTCCTGTCCATTTAAGTGAAACAACAATGGTGTGTAAAAAGATCCAAACCACTTTCTTATCTATGCAATGCAGTATTCTTCGGTGTTCCAGTCTCTTCCTGGACTGTCCACCATCTTATTTGGTCCCTAGCTCATGTGGGGGGCAATGACGTCATCATGCTTTGACACTACAGCGTATATAATGACACTGTTGCATCACAACATGTTGACTATTTACAGAATGACAAATATCTTGGTAAAGATGATGAATTGTAACAAAGTATATAAGAAAGTTGCAAAACTGTATTCAGGGAAGAAGGTTTGTGTACAGAAACTGGAAACCATTGTTAATCTCCTTAACTAACTAGAGGTGGGATATTGAACTAAAGGAGGGCACTGACTGTATTTGTTACTAGTTTCTATTACATGTACAATTTTAGTAAAATATATGATTTTATGTTATCCTTTCAGGGTGACTCTGGTGGACCCGTGGTCTGCAATGGACAGCTCCAGGGTATTGTCTCCTGGGGATACGGCTGTGCTCTCAGGAACTATCCTGGTGTCTACACCAAGGCCTGCAACTACAACGCCTGGATCTCCAGCACCGTTGCCGCCAACTAAAGCTCTTCAAGATTTATGTCTTCAGATTGTTCCATCTGTTTTTCTTAAATACTATGAAATGTTTAACAAATTTTGGAGATTTCTGTATGGACAGAATAAACTTTTTCTGTTATGAAAAAATGTGTTATAAGATTTGTATCTCAGAGTGGTTTCCAGCCTGTTCCTCATCTCCCTGCAGTTCAGCCTCCTGTCTAATAGAGATATTTTTGTAGATCTTATCCTTCTTTCTTCCATAATGTCTCAACAGTCTTACATGGACAGCTAGAACCAATGCAATCTCTGCCTGCTTGGAGAACAATTGAATTGTCTTTATCTAGAGTCTGTACCATCTCTACCTGCTGGAAAACTGCATCATTATCCTCCACTCGATATATCTTAAATAAACTAAGAGACCATATGTTAGTGAGGCTGAACTTTCATCTCCTTTTTTATACCTGTGTAATTGGGAGCTTTCAAGTCATCAGAAGTTACTGTGCTAGAAGTTGTGGTTTCCCTCAACCCCCCAAAAATTGTGAAGATGGAAGTTCTGCTGACTACATGAATGACAGGCATGAGTAAAAGTGTGTCACCAAAGCCTGAGCAATAATGGCCCTATTTAATCTATTGGCCCCAATGTGGTGATATGGATATGACTAGACATAGCTGATCTTGAGTTTAGGTACCTAAGACAATTTCTCATAAAACCAGTTAAACACAATATCATGAGATGCGGCTTGTAGAAAATCTGGACAAACCAATCCAATGGGACAGATAAGGGACAAACTCGGATACACAATACACTTTATGATTGGTGGTAGTTTGACCTTTGGGTCCTTGAGATATTGCATAACCTTACAGAATATTTCTTAAAATATAAGTTTCATTTGTAAGAAATACATTGTTATAATACCAAAAAATGTTGTAACCCCACATAACATCAAGAGAGTAAAAACTACACAAAATTATACTGTATGTCCAAAATGGTCATGTATGACTATATATCATCGACTACTAGTCCGTGGTGTATTTTGTATTTTATATTTGTATTTTGTATATTAAAAACAGATCAAACCATCGGACCTTCCCCAAAATGGTATCAATAAAAATGCCATCTTGTCCCACATAAAAAGATGCCATACATGTAAATATACATGTAAATATGAAAAAGTTACCGCTTTCACAATATGGCCACACAAAGAAATTTCTCTATTTTGCAAAGTTTAACATTTTTAAAAGGAATCAAAACATTACAAATACTCTATAAATTTGGTATTGCCGTGATCGTCCTGACCCGCAGAATACAGGTCACATGTCATTAGTACCACATAGTGAACGGCGTAAAAATGAAATCCATAAGAAATTGGTTCAAATGTGTTTTTTTTTCCAATTCCACCTCATTCTGAATTTTTTTCCAGCTTCCCAGTACATTATACAGGATATTGAATGGCGCCATTACAAAGTACAGTTTGTCCCGCAAACATAAAACCATCCTGTGAGTCTGTGGACTGAAATATGAAAAAAATATGGCTCTTGGAAGGTGGGGAGAGGAAAACGGAATTGCCGAGTTCTGCCAAAAACTGTCTGCAAGTACTGAGAAGAATTGAGGGAAGGCAAAGGGCAAAGGTCACACCGAATATTGAGGGAATTTACAATTCTCTTTTCTTAATTCTCAAAAATAAACTATTAACCCTTCTTTTTCTGAAAGCATTTTCCCCACACCTGCCTATAACTTTTGCATAGAAGGGTGTTTAGATAGAGTAGAGAATAATCAAAATAATAAAGATTAAACTTCACTTTTATTTCGATTATTCTCTACCCTATCTAAACACCCTGCTATATATTTTAACTCTGATAGAGATTTAGGCAGGGTTTTGACCTCCTGCAGCCTGACTAATTGGTCTTTTCAATATACCTATAACTTTTGCAGAACATTTTGTATCCATCTTAGTTATTATTTGCTCATCTGTGTAATACTCTGCCTATTCACATTACTTTAACACCAACAGAATTTAAGAGCATAAACACTCACCACCTTATCCGTAATAGACGTGTCCTCTCCTGAGACTATAGACACAGATATGTAAATTAGGAATCAGATCAGCGCCCCCTGTTGGAGCAGGAGGGGATTACATGCAGGTTATTGTCATGCTGGTCTCCGTTCTCTCAGGCTGTGTATACTTGCAGCACAGAAATACACAGCAGAGTCCGCACTGGCTGCAGATGTTCGGTTTAGAATGGAGTTGTAGATATCAGGCCTCTTTATAGACCATGTCTTCTCATACTCTTTCTCCATGTCTTCAGAATTCGCATCTGTGGAGAGCACCATCAGCTTCAGTCCTTGTCCTGGTTTCTGCTGGTACCAGTACATGTTGAAGTAGTTGCTCTGATCTTGTTTACATCCCATCTTCACTTCATCCCCAGTCTTCACTATCAGCAGCTTCTTGTCCTGCTCCACTTCTACCGCACTGCAGCCTGATAGAGACACAAGGGGCAAGAAGCTAAGCTGGTCATCGACCATGTCTATTTACCTGGGACATATTGGGCTGCCAAAGGGGTGTAAGACTGCAGGATGGTTTCTGAAAATAATTCCTAACAATCTATCTACAGGAGCTGACTATCCCTGACCCCAGGAGCTAACAATCCATCTACAGGAGCTGACTATCCCTGACCCCAGGAGCTAACAATCCATCTACAGGAGCTGACTATCCCTGACCCCAGGAGCTAACAATCCATCTACAGGAGCTGACTATCCCTGACCCCAGGAGCTAACAATCCATCTACAGGAGCTGACTATCCCTGACCCCAGGAGCTAACAATCCATCTACAGGAGCTGACTATCCCTGACCCCAGGAGCTAACAATCCATCTACAGGAGCTGACTATCCCTGACCCAATTGCCTGACCATACATATAGAGCAGTTCTATCTTCCTGACCCCAAGAGCTGACAATCCACCTATAGTCCTTGTATTTCACTCCAGAGTGGAGAGCCTGATGTTAATATACACAGAGCACTAAGGATAACTTACTTGGCAGAAGGGTAGACGCAGAGAGAAGCAGGAGTAGGATCCTCATCATCTCACTGGGGATTCTTAGAGTGAAGGCGATGGATCGGCTCTGTATAGTCTTTATAGTCTGTATAGTCTTTAGACATCTATAAGAAGAGGTTCTAGACTTTTGCTCCTGAGTTCAGAGCTGAGGACATTTGGCGTCTGATTCTTCGCTCGGTCTCAATGAGATTAGTCGCCGCCTCCTGTTCATGTCATTTTTTTTTTTTTTTATTTCCTGTCATACTGTTTAACCCTTGATGTTCCATTGTAGAAGAATTTGGAGGGTCGTGAAATAGTGATTAACAAAAAAAAAAATCAACAAATGACTTTTAAGCCCCTCAGACAGTCAGAGGAGGGAGGAGGTGGAGCAATTTGGGGGATGATCATGTGACCTTGGGCTCAGAACCAGCCTGAAAACCTGAGGTTCGACTCCAGAGGAAATAGCCCCTGGAAAATCCTTTTAACCACTTCCATACCAGATGCTTTACCCCCTTCCAGACCAGACACATTTTCAGGTTTTTCGTATGTGCGGTTTTGAGGGCTGTAACATTTTCATCATTTGCGTTATTCAACTAATTTCTGCGTCTTTTTTCGGTGACACATAGGGCTTTATTTTATGTTGTTTTTATTTTTCCATGTGTTTTAATTTTTTTTTATATCCGGGAAAATATAAACAAAAGAGGAGGGAAAACGCGTCTGTTTTTCACTTTTCATTTGTTACTAAAACAAAAGTGCTACTAAAAAACTTTTTAAGGCTGGGGCCCCACGAGGCGTAAGACGCGGCGTTTTACAGTCAGAGCAACGTGGATAGGATTCTAGCGAATCCCATGCCCACTTTGCTGTAAAAACCGCACTGCAGACACGCGGCGATTTCCAAAACCTCTGCAAACTTTGTCTAAAGCGCTGTGGGAAGAACCACGATGCGTTGCCAACGCGGTTTTTCCCGCAGCGCTTTTTTGCTGCGGGAAGCTACGTGGGGCCTTAGCCTTAGTAGTTTTTACTCTCCATTATGGTAATTTTTATTTTGTAAGGTGTCGTCGGGGGTAGGGCTATAACCTTTAATAAGGGTGTCTTATTGGTGTATTATTTTATTTATTGATTTCCACTGTAACATTTAGCCCCAGTTGCCTCCTGAACGTTACTATAGAGCTGATCTGGGTCCTGTAGGACCCCGCAGCTCTTACAGACTCTGATCCCGGCGGATTACGTGATTTCTAGGTCAAAGGGGATCTGCAAGATGGCGGCGCCCATAGCAGTGTATACAGCAATCGGGAAGGCAGGGAAGGTTTATTACTGCAATGGTTTTGGAAATCGCCGCATGTCTGCTGCATGTATTTTACCACAAAGTGGGGATGGGATTCGCTAGAATCCACTTTGCTGTGACTGTACAACGCCGCATTTTTTTCCACCACGTGGCCCTGTCTTTAAAGGAATTTTCTATAAAATATAATCTGCGTATATATGAAAAATTCTACAACTTTCTAATGTATAACCGCAGGTAATGTACAGACCCATTCATCTCTATGGCCCCATACACACATCCGTATGACTATACAGATCAGTGCCTGGGCCATAGAATCCATAACTTATATGTTATAATTAACCACAATTTATGTCGCAGGTCCTGTTCCTGTCTGTATTTGGGGCACGGACTCACCCATACAGGTGTATGAGATCATACAAGTCTTGTGGATCTGAGATTGCAGATGACATACTGATTCAAAGCAGAAATGTTTTTTTTCACCATACAAATCAATTTTTGTGGACAGTAAAACCACTATGGTTATGTACTTGTAGCCTCACCCTGTACATACACACGTGGACAAAATTGTTGGTCTCCTCCCTCGTTTAATGAAAGAAAAACCCACAATGGTCACAGAAATAACTTGAATCTGACAAAACTGGAATTTGCCAAACTACATGTTGACAAGCCACAAAGCTTCTGGGAGAATGTCCTATGGACAGATGAGACAAAAATCAAAATTTTTGGCAAGGCACATCAGCTCTATGTTCACAGATGGAAAAATGAAGCCTATCTTGAAAAGAACACTGTCCCTACTGTGACACATGGAGGAGGCTCTGTTATGTTCTGGGGCTGCTTTGCTGCATCTGACACAGGGTGTCTTAAATCTGTGCAGGGTACAATGAAATCTCAAGACTATCAAGGGATTCTAGAGAGAAATGTGCTGCCCAGTGTCAGAAAGCTTGGTCTCAGTCGCAGGTCATGGGTCTTGTAACAGGATAATGACCCAAAACACACAGCTAAAAACACCCAAGATATATATTTTTTTTTTTCTTGAATTACTTTTGGAGATCAAAATTGACATTTAAACAATCTACAAAATGCTTCAAAGAAATAGAAATACATTTTAACTAATTAAATTATTTTTTGTTTCTTTTAGTCTGAGAATAAATCACATAATCACATGAATAATATGACTAGATTTTCATTGCTATCACTTGTATTATTTTGTATCCTCACTCAGCACATTGTCGCCCCCTGCAGGAGCAGGCCGGCATTACATTCAGGTTATTACCATGCTGGTCTCAGTACTCTCAGGCTGTGTATACTGGAAGCACAGAGATACATAGCAGAATCCTCTTTGGTGGCAGATGTTAGGGTCAGAGTAGAGTTATAGACATCAGGCCTCTCTATAGACCATCTCTTCTTATAGTCAGCCTCCATGTCTGTGGATTTAGCATTAAGTGAGTGCACCATGAGCTTCAGTCCTTGCTGCGGCTTCTTCTCATACCAGAACATATTTAGGTAGTCGCTTTTATCTTGTTTGCATTTCAGCTCCAGCTTATCCTCGACCTTCCCTATCAGAAGCTTCTCATTCTGCTCCACATGTACCGTCCTGCAGCCTGGGACACAAGAGGTTAATAAATTACACAATACAATAATGTCACTTCTATAACATAGATCACTGGTCCTCAACCTGTGGTGATCCCATCTGAAGACTGCAGAGTATTTTACAGCCTCGGATGATGAGGACCCCCCTGAACCCCAGATCCACTGCCGAGTGCCAGAATATCAGACAACCTCTGGATTATCTGGCATAGCCCACCTTGCTGTATTTGGAGGACTTCTGGATCATCAGGTGGACTTTGCAGGAACATGTTTTATTAGTAACTTACATGGGATGAAGGATGTGGCTGAAAGAAGCAGAAGTAGGATCCTCATCCTCTCGCTACGAGGCAGGGGCTGGATCTGCTCTGTGTAATGTATAGACTTCTGTAGGGAGAGGTTCTGGATTCCTGTTCTTGAGATCGGGGCTGAGATTCCTTGTATAAGTGAACCCTCCCCTCTTCTTCTCCCTCTCGGGGGCGGGATTACTGCTCGTCATCTCTTGTTGCTCTTTTGTATCAAAGCCGTTATTAAATTGTTACATTCATTTCCTGTTTACTGCTGGCAGTTTAACCCTTGCTTATCTAATGTCATTTATTTAGAATAATAAATATTTTGGATATGTCCACATGGCACGTACACGCAGGATATTATCAGCCACAGACTTACCAGCAGATAATGCGCTGTGATGTTAGTAAAAAGTGGCGAGCGAGAATGTAAAGACAAGAGCCCTGCGCCAAAGATGCCCCAGAGCTTTGTTACTATTTAGGAGACCCCCATCTACTGAGTCAGAGCTATATTGACATGACCAAATAGAATCAGTCCATTTTTTAGCTGCCATTTTGCATCTGTTCCTTGTCCGCCTTTGATTCTGCGTCCATTTTTTTACGGACCGACTTATGAATTTCATTGGTCTTTTTTTTTTTTTTTTAGCAAACCCAATGATCCATTTTTAATGGCTGTAACTCGTAGGACAAGCCATTCTTACATCTGTTTTCAGTTTGATTTCTATTCTGACAGTTATGTTTTTTTTATCTGACCATTATTTCATCAGAAAAGCGTCAATGTGAACACAGTCGTGTGAATAAGCTCTAAGAATGATCCTGTAGTCGTGCTCATTCTCTGTTCCCTCCAGTATACCTGCACCGATCCCCCACTATCCTCCTCCTCTAGTCTTATAGCCCAGTATCCCAAGGTCCATATATTCTTCCCATCATAGCTACCTATCTATCTATGTGCGGCTGACATAGACAGCAGTGAATGGTTTACATGTAGTCTTTCATCCTCATGGCCAATGTGAAATGAGGGACGGTCATTTGATTCACCAGCCAGAAATCTGCCCATGCTAAAGAGCCTTTAGATAGTGTGTCTGGTATATATAGCTATTGAGATACATGTGTTGAACCTGACAGCGCCGCCTGGTGGTAACAATCTCTGCAGGTTTTGTGCAGCCGGTTACTCTTATGTTTGCAGCTGTGTCTACTGGAAGCGCAGAAATACACAGCGGAGTCCTGATCCTCGGCTCCAGTCTTGTGCAGTGAGGACTGTAGGTTAGAAGGTCTTTGGATTTCCCAGCTGGTATACGTCGCTTCCATATCTCTCGTGCTAGGATCTGCTGAATACACCATGAGCTGCAGAGCTTGGCCGGGTTTCTGTTGGTACCAAATGGCGACATAATAGTCTTTGTTGTTTTGGTGACAGGACATGTTCACAAACTGCCCGACCCGGAGTATCAGGAGCTCCGGGCTCTGGGTCACCGTCACCTGCTGGCACCCACCTGAAATACACAACACAATTCAATTGGGTGACCCATTAGGTGATATCAGCACAACCATCCGATTACTATTTGGAGGAGATAAGCATTTGTTGGTTACTTCAGGCACCGCTTATCTATGGGTAAATAGTATTCTAAAAGAGAGGAGACCGTGACAAACTGGTGGGATCCGTCACCAAAAATCTAATGTCTCCTGCCATTGTATGAATGGACCCCTAGGGCAAGATCATTCCATGGGTCTACCTTCAAATATTGTATTAAATATGAGGTTTCCATGTCTCACCATTTTCTGATGGACACACATTCTTGTTCACATCTAGAGTCTGCAAACTCAGCATGACCTAATGCTGATCACAGCTGAGGGTTTGTTACAGTTGCAGCCATTATAAACGATCCTCTGTGACAGCCAAGGACTTCAAAGTGATGCATTTTACTGGCGCTGATACATTGTAACAAACTGGCCAAGGGATTTATTGTGCTCAGAGAATTGTTTGGACAGATTTATATCGCAAGTATTTGGTCTATATAAGATTTGCAGCCTCTGAATGTAAATGAGAATAATCCCCATCACTGACAGCAAGCAGAGATCTTTATAAAAGTGAGAAAAAGAGATACAAAATATATGAGAGAGTTCCAGAATGTTACACGTTATATACATAAAACTATCCCTTTAAGAAAGCATGCGCTCATAGTAAACTGTCCTATAAAGAGCTCACGAAACTATAGAATCAATACTTTATTAACCCTTACCTTGCAGAATGTCCAGCATCAGAATCAGAAGAATCTGATTATTCATGGTACCGGCCCTTTAAATATCTTGAAAGAAATAGAATGAACTGTAGGTGGAAGGATTTACATGTGATATCTCCTTTATATCCTCGGCTTATTATTATTCTATGTTTAGTTGTGGCCACGTCTATGTGCATTGTATCATCTATGGAACCATTTTGTTTCCTGTTCCCTCCCACAGCAGAATTGATACAGTTATTCCACCTGGTATCCAAGCTGACGGATAAGAAATATGGGTGTCAGAGCAGATGCTACACAGTTACTTAAAACTCCTAGGTCTCAATCCATAATCTTTAGCCAAGACCTGACTACGACTACAGCTCTGACCTCTTACATCTACTCTCCTCCTATGAAGATATGATTCTGGTGACCTATCTACAGGCTTAGTCATCAGTATCTGTTAAATCTGACACCCGGACCCAGCGGATGTTGGAAGCTGCTGCAGTGGACGGGTATTAAAAACCAGAAAACCAGAAAATCCCTTTAAGGCTGAGGCTCCACATTGTGGAAACACAGCTTTCTTTGTTTTGCTGCGTTTTTTGAGCCAAAGCCAGGAGTGGATTGAGCAGAGGGTAGAAGTGTAAGAACTTCCTAGATATTTCCCATTCCATTCGTAGCCATTCTTGGCTTTGCTCTGCAAAATCTGCAACCAAAAAAGCTGCGTTTCCGCAACGTGGGGCCTCAGCCTAAAGCACTCCAGTTGTGTCTTACCTCAGCCCTGGTATTGTATGCCCAGGTCAAGAAGTGTTATCTGTTCTATGTCCCAGCCTTGTCTGCATCACATGCTGTATCTGGACTCTATACCATCTGAGATGTGATATTATAATTAAACAGCGCCCTCTGTAGGAACAATCTGGCATGTCCTATCACTGTCACTATAAAGGCCGCCCTCTAGGTATTATGCTCGCTGCTGCATTGCTCTATGTAACTGTGTTTGCTGGCGGCACAAAAATACACAGCAGAGTGATCGGCTTTAGGTTGAGACAATTTCAATGTAGCTTTTGTGGTTTCAGTTCTATCTGGAGACCAGTCCTTGAAATCGTCTTCCATTTTAGCATCACCGGCTCCGGGGGAATAGAGCATTAGCTTCAGACCTTGTTGTGGCTTGTGCTGGTACCAATACATATCATAGTAGGTGTCATCATTATGCTGACAATGAAGTTCTACAGGTTCCCCCGTCGTCTTTATTAAAAATTTAGGGTTTTGGGAAATTTGAAATTGTTGAGATGACCCTGAAGATTATAGAAAATCGTAAAGTTCTTTTACTTTGTGTCTTTCGCATATACAGAAAAAAAAGCAACAATGTTAAAAAGTAAATTCAAGTATAAAAACATTCCTAACCAGAACCTTTCCTGCCTCAAAGAGTCTTAGGCTGAAGCCCCACGTTGCGAAAACGCCGCATGTTACATTACCTGCAAAATGAATGAGATTGTGGCTGATCCCATCCACACAGTGTAGAAAAAAATCCACTGTGAAAAAGCTGCGGTTTCAAAAAACATGATGCATTTCTGCTGCATTCTTTTCTGCTGTGATTTTTAGCTACATTTCGCTACATTAGCCTGAAACCCCATCGGACGGTGGACCTGCGGTACACAATGACGTGTTGTAAACATTGGACTGCGGAAGACATTGATCTGTGGGTTTCCAAGTCGCAGCACATCAATTTAGACTGCAGATTTTCACCATTTACAATACAAAGAGTAAAATATTAAAAATACCTGGAATGATCACCAACAGAATTCCACTTCAAAAAAACACCCCAATTGGGGCATTTTTTGATGCAGCAGAATAATTTTGCATTTTAACCGGATTGCAAAATAATCAGCGGACCCGTCCAATGTGTCACAACTAGATGGCTCCCGACCTACCCATTATACATAATAATAACAAAATAATAAAAGTTAAGGTTAATAATGAAATAGATAAATAATAAAAGGTTCTACTTATTATTATTATTTGGTTACGGCTCCATGTCCTCAGTCGTCACTGGCAAAAAAGCTGAGTCAGATATATACTATAATATTTATATATATATATATATATATATATATATATATATATATAATAGTCAGATATATACTAATAATACATAATAATAATACATTTTATTTATATAGCGCCGACATATTCCGCAGCACTGTACAATCTGAATATACTAATAATACATAGTAATAAAAACTGCAAAAAAATAATAGTAACAAACAGGAATACTTCTAAATGGCCTCACCTGGTAACACATTCACGCCCACAAGTATCAGGACTCTGTACAATATCATCCTTATGTTATATTTTACGAGAAATGTTCTAATATTTCATTTGTTACTTTGGTTTTATGCAAAAATAAAAAAAATATATAAATAAAAAAGTAAATCCTGAAAGCCCCGAACCCAGAGAGTGACCTCAGGTTTTAATGATAAACCTTTAGCTTGTTAGTTATAGGGTTGTGTAATATTTCCTGTCTCCGCCCACATTCATATCTGACTATAACTGTATAGACCTCACTGTGATGTCACTGTATCTCCATATACAGATTTATTATGTATCAGTCAGAAAGATATCCCATTATATACTATCTGCCCTCCTCTGCTTCCCTACATCCTTCCAATGATACCTTTGATGGTTAAAGAGCACCTACAGCTCATATTGGAGAGCACAGAGAATCAACCCCTCCCCACACCACAATCCTGCAGGCACGGGCCATCCGAAATAGACATGTAAGAGACAGCCAATGTTGTCCTAAGCTTTATTTGTCTGTATAAACTGTTAATGTTGAATGTATTTCTGTGATTCTGTTCCTTTAAGACAGCAGCCATTGTAATTGTGACATGATGCTGGAGTGAGACCCCCCCCTTTTATGTCAGCTTGCCTGTTCTGCAGACAGAGTGTGAGCAGAGAAGCAGGAAGTGACGAGACAGAGAGCAGCAGCCATCTTAGCAAGTGTTGTATTGAACTGGTGTGGAGATTTTTCTGTACAGCTAAGCTGTATCTTGGTCCAGAGACAAACAGAGTGTAAAGAGACAACAGGACTAGTGAGTCCACGTGAAAGGAACTGTGCTCAGTGGCTGATCAGTGAGACTGACATTGTGACTGTGTATATGGATACCACAGATAGAGACTCGCAGTGCTGTTGATGTACTGGACAGCACCTGCTAAACCCCGGCTTACATCCCAGCTCAGTGTATGGATTCGGCAGGACTGTCAGTGTGCTGAGTGGAATCTGCTGTTGGATTACATTGCATTCATTGGGTTTCCCTGTTAAAGAGGACTTCATTTCTCCCAAGATCCTGATAACAGTGAGGAGAGGACGTTTCACTATAAAAGAAAGGAACGACTTTGGGCCCCACCGCGCGCTTCTACAGACTGTAAGCGGTCCACCTGGACCACTGGGGAAAAGGGGGTGCACCCAAATGTGATGTCAGGGTCAGTTAGGGATAGTTTTGAGTATATTGTTCATTCAGTGTCCATACTGCAGAATTGGACAGAGTAAAAGTAGAAACCATTGCAGAATTTGCCTTGAAATTGTTCATGCTATATTGTATATTTTGCTTGTCTTTATCCCTGTCATTTTACCTTCAAATAGCCTTTATTAACTTATAGTAAATATATATTCTTTTCTTGAACTACCGCGTGTGCGTTCATTTCTGGTTGCGGAGACCAAACCACCTGCCTTGCTCTCGGTTCACAGACAGACTGAATCTCTGAGTGTTTTCCTCCTGTTTAAAAAAAGGATAAGATTGGAATGCAAAGGAGCTAAAAAAGTAGCTTCGACTCCTCCATCCCCCACCTATGCCACTCCGAGGATGCACAAATCTCTGCAGAGCTCCACGTCCTCCTCCATCCTGACATTACAGGGGATGGAAATATCTGCTCAGATAATCACTAAGAATGGGGGATCAGTGAGGGAAATAGAAGATGCTTTTTTTAAAGCCCCTTTAAGCTTTTCATCACAATGACTAGTGTAAAGTACTAGAGACAGTTCATGGTGCACTAAGGGATGGAGGTCTTATACTGAAATACAAGAAGTATTAGCTGTATATACATAGTATGCTCTGTATACAAGATCTAGTGGCAGTGTCTTGTTTATATAACTAAGGTATAACCTTATATACATCCCTATCACATGCTGTATCTGGACTCTATACCATCTGAGATGTGATATTATAATTAAACAGCGCCCTCTGTAGGAACAATCTGGCATGTCCTATCACTGTCACTATAAAGGTCGCCCTCTAGGTTTTATGCTCGCTGCTGCATTGCTCTATGTAACTGTGTTTGCTGGCGGCACAAAAATACACAGCAGAGTGATCGGCTTTAGGTTGAGACAATTTCAATGTAGCTTTTGTGGTTTCAGTTCTATCTGGAGACCAGTCCTTGAAATCGTCTTCCATTTTAGCATCACCGGCTCCGGGGGAATAGAGCATTAGCTTCAGACCTTGTTGTGGCTTGTGCTGGTACCAAAACATAGCAAAGTAGGTGCCATCATTATGCTGACAATGAAGTTCTACAGGTTCCCCCGTCGTCTTTATTAAAAATTTTGGATCTTGAGAAATTTGAAATACTTGAGAAGAACCTAAAGATGTTAGAAAATTAGAAGACATCTTTTACTTTGTGCACTTTACAGTAATAAATAATTTATCAGATGGGGGTATATTATATATTTTATAGTTACTAAGGTCTTCGGCCATTGAAGTTCAACTAATGGGAAATATTCACAGTAAATTCCATTGAACGTCTTGTTCAGATGCCCATTACATGTGTTTTAGAAAAAAAAACCTTACACACCACAGATCAATTTTCTGGCGGATTAGACACGTCTGTCAGATTAATGTGTCATTTACACAAACCAATATAACTTCATTTTGGTCGGATTGAACAATAATTGGACAGATATCTGTAGGTGGAAAAGGGCAATGAACCCCTCAAATTATCCAAAGCTAATTGTCATGAGAAGGTGAAATAAATAATAACAAATACAAGCAGAAATAATAATAATAATAACAAATACAAGCAGAAATAATAATAATAATAATAATAATAATAATAATTACAAGCAGAAAATAATAATAATAATAATAATAATAATAATAATAATGAAACACTCAAAAAGAAAATAGTAAAACAATAAACATTATGAGCTATAAATGGCCTCACCTGATATAATATTCAGACCCACAAGCATCAGGATTTTGTACATTATTATGTTCCTGTTATATTTTTATGGATATAATTTATATTTCATTAGTTACTGTTGTTTTATGTAAACACAATGTAATAAAAACTTAAAGCCTCGAAAACCAAAGTGTGACCTTGTCTTTTATGCTAAACTTTACCCATTACCTTGTTAGTTCTAGGGATGTGTAATGTTTCCTGTCTCCTCCCATAGTTACATCTGGCTGTGACTGTATACAGCACATGCGGCTCTATGGTATATGTCACTGGATCTTCATATGTCGAGTTACCAGGTATCAGATAAGAGGATGAAACATTTGCACGAAAACCTGCATTAGCAAGGATAGTTTCAGCCACTCCTTGGTGACCCCGGGTTTCCCAGTTTGTGCCTTTTCAGTTACGGACATGATGAACCCAGTTAGTTCTGTATTGTATATCCACCAGACCCTGGGGTGCTCTGTATACAGTCATGGCCAAAAGTTTTGAGAATGACACAAATATTCTATTTTCACATGATCTGCTGCCCTCTGGTTTTTCTGTGTGTTTGTCAGATGTTTTTATCACATACAGAAATAGAATTGCATTCATATTATGAGTAACAGAAGCTTATATTGACACTTAGAATGAGTTAATGCAGCAAGTCAATATTTGCAGTGTTGACCCTTCTTCTTCAGGACCTCTGCAATTCTCCCTGGCATGCTCTCAATCAACTTCTGGAGCAAATCCTGACTGATAGCAGTCCATTCTTGCAGAATCAATGCTTTCATTTTGTCTGAATTTGTTGGTTTTTGTTTGTCCACCCGTCTCTTGATGATTGACCACAAGTTCTCAATGGGATTAAGATCTGGGGAGTTTCCAGGCCATGGACCCAAAATCTCTATGTTTTGTTCCCTGAGCCATTTAGTTATCACCTTTGCTTTATGGCAAGGTGCTCCATCATGCTGGAAAAGGCATTGTTGAGCGCCAAACTGCTCTTGGACGGTTGGGAGAAGTTGCTCTTGGAGGACATTCTGGTACCATTCTTTATTCATGGCTGTGTTTTTAGGCAAGACTGTGAGAGAGCCGATTCCCTTGGCTGAGAAGCAACCCCACACATGAATGGTTTCAGGATGCTTTACAGTTGGCATGAGACAAGACTGGTGGTAGCGCTCACCATTTCTTCTCCGAATAAGCTGTTTTCCAGATGTTCCAAACAATCGAAAAGGGGATTCATCGGAGAAAATGACTTTACCCCAGTCCTCAGCAGTCCACTCCCTGTACCTTTTGCAGAATATCAGTCTGTCCCTGATGTTTTTTCTGGAGAGAAGTGGCTTCTTTGCTGCCCTCCTTGAGACCAGGCCTTGCTCCAAGAGTCTCCGCCTCACAGTGCGTGCAGATGCACTCACACCTGCCTGCTGCCATTCCTCAGCAAGCTCTGCACTGCTGGTAGCCCCATCCCGCAGCTGAAACACTTTTAAGAGACGGTCCTGCCGCTTGCTGGTCTTTCTTGGGCGCCCTGGAGCCTTTTTGGCACCAATGGAACCTCTCTCCTTGAAGTTCTTGATGATGCGATAGATTGTTGACTGAGGTGCAATCTTTCTAGCTGCAATACTCTTCCCAGTTAGGCCATTTTTGTGCAGTGCAATGATGACTGCACGTGTTTCTTTAGAGATAACCATGGTTAACAGAAGAGAAACAATGATGGCAAGCACCAGCCTCCTTTTAAAGTGTCCAGTGGTGTCATTCTTACTTAATCATGACAGATTGATCTCCAGCCCTGTCCTCATCAACACCCACACCTGTGTTAATGGAGCAATCACTGAAACGATGTTAGGTGGTCCTTTTAAGGCAGGGCTGCAATGATGTTGAAATGTGTTTTGGGGGATAAAGTTCATTTTCTAGGCAAATATTGACTTTGCAAGTAATTGCTGTTAAGCTGATCACTCTTTATAACATTCTGGAGTATATGCAAATTGCCATTAGAAAAACTGAAGCAGTAGACTTTGTAAAAATTAATATTTGTATCATTCTCAAAACTTTTGGCCATGACTGTACATGCACTGCTCTAATGATAACCCTGAATAGAGAGAGACACTGTATACAGCAAGGTGAGTACCAGTCCATCGTATTGTCCTTCTGTATATTAGTAGGATATAACTACAGCATAAAGTTACAATATTATATATTTAATATGTATACATAATAATGATGTTTATACATGATCATACGGATATAGAATTAAGTATTTTAAAGAATTAAAATATGTATACATTAAGTTATTACTTATTTTACTGTATGTTACATAAAAAATTTCAATTATTATTATTATTGCATATTATACACACGTGGACAAAATTGTTGGTACCTCTCCCTCGTTTAATGAAAGAAAACCCCACAATGGTCACAGAAATAACTTGAATCTGACAAAAGTAATAATATATAAAAATTCTATGAAAATGAACAAATGAAAGGCAGACATTGCTTTCCAACCAGGCTTCAATAGAATTTTTAAAAAAAGAAAACTCATGAAACAGGCCTGGACAGAAATGATGGTTCCCTTAACTTATATAATAATAATAATAATAATAATAATAAATAATAATAATAATAATTACTCCAACAACATTAATACTTACAACAATAGTAACAAAAGTAATAATAATACTGATGATTTATTATTATTATTATTATTATTATTATTAATAAACTACTACAACAATAATAATAATTACAATAGTAACAACAGTAATAATACTAATGATAATGAGAATAATGAGAATAATAACAATATTATTATTTATTTATGCATCATATTGTTGTCCTGTACCATCAGGGGCAGCAGTGCACAGTCAGCACAGTATGTTGTATGTAGTGAGGACCCCCTTCTATTATTACAGCACCGAGTGATCTCTCTCCTATATTTGTGGATTTCTGCTGTCCCACTAACCCCATTATTACCTGTAACTGGTACTAAGTATTAAGGGTTAAGTTGAGGAATAACATCATGGAACTCTCCTAATACATGTAATTACAATACAAAGAGTGACTGGGTTATCTGGTCTTTGTAAATGTGAGCTATGCTGCCCCTATAGGTAGGTCTATGGAAATGCATTTTTTTATTTTGTAGGTTTTAGGATGGGCTGTGCCTTAGGTCTCTATGGCTGTGATACTGGAAGCACAGAAATACACAGCTGAGTCCGGACCCTCTGCTTTGTCCTTTTTCAGAAGTGATTTCTTGACATCATCTTTAGTCATTATCCAACTTTTTCCAAATTCATTCTCCATTGTTGGTGTGCTTACTCCTATGGACATGGCCATCAGTGTGAAGCCTTGTCCTGCTCTCTGCTGATACCAATACATATTATATGTGCCGCTGGTGTCGTCGTGCTCACAGGAGAGCTCCACTTTGTTCCCAGCATAGACTATAAGACTTTTTTGGTCCTGAGTCACTTCCACCGCCTGACACAGACCTGCCGGAGGCAAAAGGAGAGCAAAGACTATTGATGTGGGGGATTTAACCCTTGTTTTCTTCAAATAGACTTTGTAACATTTAGTAATAAAATTATTTTGTAATAAAATGTATCAGTATTTTTTTGTTTGATTTGCAATGATTTATACAGTAATTATTATTATATAATGTCCACCAATATCCGTAAATATACACAAATACACTTACACATCAGAACTTCCAGGGAAAGCAGAAAAATCGCTGATCTCATTATTGTACTAGTAATGGTCGCACTGTTACCTGGTTAGTTAGTAACGGAAAAAGAAATATTAGAAATATACAAATTTAAAATAAAAAATAGTTCCTCCAGAATAAATGTAAAAAATACACAAAAACTTGCAATTCCTCTAGTAGTGTAGTCTCAGGGCTTTACAGTTACAGATGTGAGAAATATCGGCCGCTCATCCCTTCCTTACACTTTTTTACCTTCTCCCTCCCCCTGCTGTATTGTATGTAATAGGAGACCAGTAACTCTAAGCCCTGCCCCCTTGACTAAACCCTGCCCTCTTAGACCTCTAGTCACTAAAAAGGGAAATGTCTTAAAGGAACACTTAAAGGAACTGTATTGTCAGAAAATAACCAGTTGTTTAATTTATTGAATTTTTATGATAAACTTATTTTAGAGGAATGGTGATGTTTTCATCTAATTCATTATCCATATTAAAAAACAATCCTGGAACCCTCTAGTTTTCACTCTGACCACTAAGCCTCACAATAGGCTGACATTTAGGAGAGCTGATCACCTCAACGTGGTGTGCATGGGGACGAAAGCTAAAGTGGCATGGTAACTGGTAGTAATGATAGTTAGGACATAACTGATACCGCCATGTGCGGTGTGAATATCACTTACACAGCTGCACAGTAGTAAACCCCATCCAGAATCCCGAACGTATCATCAGGAATTAAGATCATTTTAACTCCACAGACTTTCCAGACATTCACCTTACAGTATGTTCCTTGTAAAACTTACTTACTATCACTTTCTTTGTGGTGACACCACCCTTGAGACCCCTCAAATTAAAATCCCAGAAAACCCTTTATGGTCCGTTCACATTTCTTCTTTTGTCAAACTAAAAGAAAAAGCTTCAAAATGTATTTATGTTTTATGTTTTGTTTTTTTGGTGCTTTTTGTATGTTTTTTTAAGATAGGGCAAGAAACACTATTTCAGCTAGCTAAACAAACTGTGCTGAAAAAAGCAGCTAGCTGACTCCCCTTGAAATCAGTATGTGTGAACACAGTCATAGTGTCAGACTGAAGTTTTTTGTTGTCTACCTATCGAATAATGCAGAGAGTAGACTGTGTTTAGCTTTGTGTTATTGGGAGGAGGAGCGTAATATGTGTAGTCTGGATCCATAAAAATTGTGCAAACTGCAAATAAAACAAATAAACAAATTTAATAGTCAATAAATAATATAATTTAAAAAACAGACACAATAGAAAAACAGCATGCAGGGAAAACAACTTACATGATACCTTTTTCATTTCAATCAGTTATAGGATTGTGTAATATTTCCTGTCTCCGCCCACATTCATAGCTGGCTATAACTGTATAGGCCACATCTGCGGCTCGGTGGTGTATGTCATATACCGAATGATCATGTAACAGTCATAAAGATATACCCATATACACTATTATATCCCAATTGCCTTCTCTGCATTCCAAATTTGTGTTCTTCCAATGATAAACCTCAGGATGGTTAAAGAGCACCTACTGCAAAGAGCTCATGATGGAGGGAACTGAGAATCAACCCCTCCAATCTTATATACATGGCCTATGCTAAAAGGATTAGATCAATTTTAAAAGTGCATAAAAAAGGACAGGATTAGACTGCAAAGGGGGTAAATCCTATTTTTTAGCACACATAGTCCCACCAGTTGTGGTACATCTTGGGGTTCTGTGCACCAGAGTGCAGGGAGTTCTGCAGCTGAAGAGGAGTCCCTGCACTCGGATTACTTAAGGGGCTTTGACCTAGGTCTAAAAAAAAGGGGTGGAGGTCTTATACTCAAATCAATAAGATATATTAGCTGTATATACATAGTATGCTCTGTATACAGGATCAAGTGGCCATGTCTTGTGTATATGACCAACATATAACTTTAGATACATCACGAGGAAGCAATGTATATAGATTCTATACCACCTGAGATGTGATATTATAATTAAACAGCGCCCTCTTTAGGAACAATCTGGCATGTCCTATCACTGTCACTATAAAGGCCGCCCTCTAGGTTTTATGCTCGCTGCTGCATTGCTCTATGTAACTGTGTTTGCTGGCGGCACAAAAATACACAGCAGAGTGATCGGCTTTAGGTTGAGACAATTTCAATGTAGCTTTTGTGGTTTCAGTTCTATCTGGAGACCAGTCCTTGAAATCGTCTTCCATTTTAGCATCACCGGCTCCCGGGGAATAGAGCATTAGCTTCAGACCTTGTTGTGGCTTGTGCTGGTACCAATACATAGCAATGTAGGTGCTATCTGTATACTGACAGTGAAGTTCTACAGGTTCCATCGTCTTCTTGATTAAAAATTTGGGATCTTGAGAAATTTGAAATACTTGAGAAGAACCTAAAGATGATAGAAAATTAGAAGAGATCTTTTACTTTGTGCACTTTACAGTAATAAATAATTTATGAGATGGGGGTATATTATATATTTTATAGTTACTATGGTCTTCAGCCCTTGAAGTTCAACTAATGGGAAATATTCACAGTAAATTCCATTGAACGTCTTGTTCAGATGCCCATTACATGCGTTTTAGAAAAAAAAACCTTACACACCACAGATCAATTTTCTGGCGGATTAGACAAGTCTGTCAGATTAATGTGCCATTTACACAAACCAATATAACTTCATTTTGGTCGGATTGAACAATAATTGGACAGATATCTGTAGGTGGAAAAGGGCAATGAACCCCTCAAATTATCCAAAGCTAAGAGTCATGAGCAGGTGAAATAAATAATAATAAATACAAGCAGAAATAATAATAATAATAATAATAATAATAATAATAATAATAATAATAATAATAATAATAATAATAATAATAATAACAAATACAAGCATAAATAATAATAATAATAATAGTAATAATAAATACAAGCAGAAATAATAAGAAATAATAATAGCAATAATAATAATAATAATAATAATAACAAATACAAGCAGAAATAATAAATAATAATAATATAATAACAATAAATACAAACATAAATAAAAAATATTAGCAATAATAATTATAATAATAAAACACTCAAAAACAAAATAGTAAAACTATAAACATTATGAGCTATAAATGGCCTCACCTGATATAATATTCAGACCCACAAGCATCAGGATTTTGTACATTATCATGTTCCTGTTATGATATTTTTATGGATATAATTTATATTACATTAGTTACTGTCGTTTTATGTAAACACAATGTAATAAAAACTTAAAGCCCTGAAAACCAAAGTGTGACCTTGTCTTTTATGCTAAACTTTACCCATTACCTTGTTAGTTCTAGGGATGTGTAATGTTTCCTGTCTCCTCCCATAGTTACATCTGGCTGTGACTGTATACAGCACATGCGGCTCTATGGTATATGTCACTGGATCTTCATATGTCGAGTTACCAGGTATCAGATAAGAGGATGAAACATTTGCACGAAAACCTGCATTAGCAAGGATAGTTTCAGCCACTCCTTGGTGACCCCGGGTTTCCCAGTTTGTGCCTTTTCAGTTACGGACATGATGAACCAGTTCTGTATTGTATATCCACCAGACCCTGGGGTGCTCTGTATACATGCACTGCTCTAAGGCCAATGATAACCCTGAATAGAGAGAGACACTGTATACAGCAAGGTGAGTACCAGTCCATCTGTATAGTAGCAGGATATAAATACAGCATAATGATACAATATTAGATATTTAAGATAATAATGACGCTTATACATGATCATACGGTTATAAAATTAAATATTTCTCAGTGTAATCAATACATGTATGCAGTTAGTTATTACTTATTATTTTACTGTATGTTATATAAAAAAATTCAATTATTATTTTTTTATTATTATTATTATTTTTTTTTTATTATTATTATGTTGTTTATGTGAATAAGGACAGCACAGTATGTTGTATGTAGTGAGGACCCCCTTCTATTATTACAGCACCGAGTGATCTCTCTCCTATATTTGTGGATTTCTGCTGTCCCACTAACCCCATTATTACCTGTAACTGGTACTAAGTATTAAGGGTTAAGTTGAGGAATAACATCATGGAACTCTTCTAATACATTTAATTACAATACAAAGAGTGACTGGGTTATCTGGTCTTTCTAAATGTGAGCTATGCTGCCCCTATAGGTAGGTCTGTGAAAATGCACAATTTCTTGTAGGTTTTAGGATGGGCTGTGCCTTAGGTCTCTATGGCTGTGATACTGGAAGCACAGAAATACACAGCTGAGTCCGGACCCTCTGCTTTGTCTTTTGTCAGAAGTGATTTCTTGGCATCGTCTTTAGTCATCGTCCAACTCCCAAATTCATTCTCCATTGTTGGTGTGCTTACTCCTATGGACATGGCCATCAGTGTGAAGCCTTGTCCTGCTCTCTGCTGATACCAATACATATTATATGTGCCGCTGGTGTCGTCGTGCTCACAGGAGAGCTCCACTTTGTTCCCAGCATAGACTATAAGACTTTTTTGGTCCTGAGTCACTTCCACCGCCTGACACAGACCTGCCGGAGGCAAAAGGAGAGCAAAGACTATTGATGTGGGGGATTTAACCCTTGTTTTCTTCTAATAGACTTTGTAACATTTAGTAATAAAATTATTTTGTAATAAAATGTATCAGTATTTTTTTGTTTGATTTGCAATGATTTATACAGTAATTATTATTATATAATGTCCACCAATATCCGTAAATATACACAAATACACTTACACATCAGAACTTCCAGGGAAAGCAGAAAAATCGCTGATCTCATTATTGTACTAGTAATGGTCGCACTGTTACCTGGTTAGTTAGTAACGGAAAAAGAAATATTAGAAATACATAAATTTAAAATAAAAAATTAATAATTCCTCCAGAATAAATGTAAAAAATACACAAAAACTTGCAATTCCTCTAGTAGTGTAGTCTCAGGGCTTTACAGTTACAGATGTGAGAAATATCGGCCGCTCATCCCTTCCTTACACTTTTTTACCTTCTCCCTCCCCCTGCTGTGCTGTATGTAATAGGAGACCAGTAACTCTAAGCCCTGCCCCCTTGACTAAACCCTGCCCTCTTAGACTTCTATTCACTAAAAAGGGCAATGTCTTAAAGGAACACTTAAAGGGAGCATATTGTCAGAAAATAACCAGTTGTTTAATTCATTGTAGTTTTTATGTTGCACATATTTTAGAGGAATGGTGATGATCTCCTGTAGATTCCTCTTCTTCTTCCATCCCTGTTTGTCAATTGGGGTCCTGGACTGAAGTTAGCACAGCAGTAACTGGACATTGAAGGGATTGTCCGGGGAGTTAAAATTACCTTAATTCAATCGGTGGGTTCTTGATGATGAACTTGCGGGTCCCGACGATAGTAAAAGTTGAGAACACTTATACTTGGATAGTGGCTACAAAGGGAACATTTATACTTCTCCTTTCCGCTCAATCCACACTTAGCTCAAAAAATTGCTGGAAAATTTGCAACAAAAAAAGCAGTTTTTCTGCAAGTTTAGTCTTAGTGGAAATGGAGTTTCTTGTTGCAGATTTTGCTACATTTTTTTGAGCCAAAATCAATCGTGGATTAAACAGAAGGCAAATGTCTAAGAGCTTCCTAGATATTTTCTATTCCTTTTCAAGCCACTCCTGACTTTGGCTCAAAAAACCGCAGCAAAATCTGTGGGAGTTTTCTGGGATTTTACATTGATATCTGCACTTTGTATTATCATTTATTTATTTCTCTTTCTTATACAGCACCAACATATTCCATTATAGTTAATAAATAATATAATAATTTTAAAGGCATACTACAAAAACAGCGTGCAGTAAAGCAGCCTACTTGATTTTTATTTTAATCTACTGTATGTCTTCCTCTTATTGTCTCCTACACTGACAAGCCCAGTGTTGTCTTAAAGTGGTTGCAAAATGATGGGCCAGTCCATTAAATTATACAAACCCATAAAAAGCTACATTTTTGTGATGAGGGGACCAGAAGAAAAGGGTTAATTATAAAAAGCATATCAGAGACAAGTGTGCTAAATTATGTAGACACAGCGCCCCCTGCAGGCCCAACCTCCCTATTCTTCAATATGCCAAAATACATAGTGCAGGTTTTGTGTTGGCCGCAGCTCAACTTTTTGTGGCTGTGATAACTTGATGCGCAGAAATACACAGCCGAATCCTCAGAGGTTGCTTTGCTACGTTTTAGGATGGATGCCTTAACATCGGGGCGCTGCAGACTCCACAAGTCTTTGAACTTATTTTCCATGGTAGAATCATTTACAGCATCAGACCGAGCCACGAGCTCCAGACCTTTCCCTAATATTTGCTGGTACCAGAACATAGTATAGGTTCCAGTCGTGTCACTGTGTTCACAATGGAGACCTATAGATTCTCCGACTTTTAGAAGGACAAGCTTGCTTTCTTGATTTACCGTCACCTCCTGACATAGACCTGTGAGAAGAAGCAAACAAAATGAAGGAGATCAAGAGTAAGTCTTCCAAGTGTGTTACAAAGTATCTCCATCACCCTTGTCTATCCTCCTCTGTCTTCTTCAGGAAGATACTTAGTGTAAGTTCTTACATGTAAGAAAGTTCAAGACGAGGATAAGAAGGATTTGTCTCATTGTTGACTCTTTATAGTAGGTCTTCCATTTCTGTAGGAAATTTAAGAATCATAACTTGTTCTAAATTAGGTTCTTCTTGTCTCTTCACTTTCATAAACTTTCCAAACTTACAGATCTTCTTTATAAAGTCCATATGTGTCATTTCCTTTTTAGAACTTCCACCCCTATAGATGTTTAGTCGTCCTTCAGAGATGATGCAAGCAGACATGGGCATGGCTATGGTGAGTCAGTAAAGAGGACGGTCAATGGACATTTCATGTCAAAAAACCTGCTCCGTCCTCATTATCTCCTCAGATCTTTTTTTCTCATGTACTTTTTAGGATGCACCTCTGACCTCACTGTCCAACATGTACAAGGGCGCCCTTTATGAACCATCTAGTGTGTGCTTCATATTTTGAAGATCATCTTGAAAGGTAGACCCTCCATAGTAGATAGGGATGAGCCAACTGGCTTGTAATGAGCCAGGTTCACTGCAAGTTTTCCAAAGATTTCGGGTTAAGCTGAACCTGAGATCTTTGGGGTTCACCACCCACAAATTCCTGTTAGGCTCTGGGGTTTCTTAAGACCTCAGCGTATAATAATCAGAGGCCCTGAAGAAGTGTGAAAAAAAAAAAAAATTCCACCTTTCCTCCCCTTTCCATTTCTTCTTTCCATGTTCTTCTTTCCTGGCCTCTTCGAGCCTTCTGGGTTACGTCGGCCTCAGCAGTTTCTCCCCAGGGCTGCTGAGTCCATCCACTTGTGATCGAACCTTGAATCTTGCAAGGTTTGCTCATCACTATTAGTAGGGTTTATACAGTACTATGTTGTATATGTGACAAATGTAGAATGCATCACATACAATATTATGGTGTTATAATAATATACAGATACAGCAGAGCTGGTTTTGTCCATTGACACTGTATACCAAGCGGTAAACTTATGACAAATGCTACGTGTTGTCTGTAGGAGAGCAAGGTCTTGTTTGCCCCTGGTGCAAGAGATGCCTTAGATGCAGCATGGGGGGCTGTTTTTATGTATCTCCCCAGTGCTGTGTCTAAAGCATTTCATCCAGCAATCCAGTCACTTTACTCTGTACTTGGCCCCCAAATAGCAAAGTCTACAGATGGGTATTTCCAGTTTTTCTGGAGCTAATTTGAGTATTTTCCCCACTTTAATGCTCTGTGGATCTTCCCTGGGATCCACAACATTGGCGCTATCCAGGAAGCCTGACACCTTATGTACAAGGATAAGAACTCATTGTGGCTTGCCAAGAAATGACTGGTTATGAACTTGGCGAGGATGTCTGTCCAGGACCTCCCAGGCTGGTCCTCGTCTGCCCAGAGACCATTCCATCATGGACAGTCTGAATGTCGATGAAGAGGAGAGTTGATATTCCTCAGATGAAGAGGAGAGTTGATATTCCTCAGATGAAGAGGAGGGTTGATATTCCTCTCCTTCTACTTGTCCCCATGGTGTATATGTCCTTCAGTAAAGTTTCGGGACTCTTTCACCTCTCCCCATCCCTTATCACTTGTCTGATATCTTGTAGATTGATATGTGAAGCTTTATTACCATGTGGATGTGTTGCAGGGTGTAATGTAGGATCTTTGCCTTTACTGTATGTTTTACTTCCATGCTACTCAGTATCCGTATTATATGTATAGTACTGTGTTGCAGTCTGTGCTGTGTGGCAGTATACCATATGTTTTCTGACTGTAAATAAAGTTATTCAATTAACCTCTGTTTTGCTGGTTTGAGATACTTTGAGGACAGTGAACAATAAAGCAATTGACCAACTGAACTTTGCTATATCAGTGATAGACAACAAGATGAGAAAAACATGGCTGCTTTCTTCCATGAACAGCGCCACTCCTGCCCATGCGTTGTGTCTGGTATTGCAACTCAGCTCCAACACTAGGGAAATCCTATAAGCAGTTGTAGTGCTGGTTTGGAAAGAGCTAACATGAAGGTCCAACATAAGGCCCCCACACTGACCAGGCTCTGTGTACTGTATAGTACAGGGATCAAATTCACTCACAAAGCTGATCTGTGCAGGGGCCAGCTGTCGCCCCCTACTGATCAGATATTTATTGCCTATCCTAAGGACAACCCCTTTATGATTTCACAATAAAACCATCAACCTCTCTCCTTCCTAAGAATGTCTATTATGTCCTCCTATGACAAGGACCACTCTGTGTACAATTCTGCACTTGAGACCACTTTGTTGCCTTAGAAGAAAAGTTTTGCTCCACAAATAAATATTTTTACTAATCAGGTTTGTGGTTGCAAAACATTCATCAGCAGGTGCATCCTCTGTAATAATGATCATGTAGCGCCCTCTAGAGGTCCGTGTCTCCTTCCACTTCCTGTATACTGTAGGTTTTATGTTGGCTGCGACTTAACCTTTAGTGGCTGTGATATCTCACTGCACAGAAATACACCGCCGAGTCTTCAGAGCGAGTCTTCGTACATTTAAGTTTGGCGTTTGTATCTTGAGGTCGTTCCATTTGCCATGAAGCAGTGAAATTGTTTTCTGGTGTAAAATTATTTACTGAAAGAGACATCCCCATGAGCTCGAGCCCTTTCCCTGCTTTCTGTTGATACCAATACATATAATACAATGACCCTGACTGCGCTTTGTATGTACAATGAAGGTCAAAGGATTGTCCCACTTGGAGTACTTCAATGTGTTTGTCTTGAGTGACCATCAAGTCCTGGCACAAACCTGTCAACAGAAGCAAAGAAAATGCCCATGAAGGAGGTCAGAACATTACTGGAGGCTTCCAAGATATCTGAATGGTCTTCAAACCCAACATCAATTGTGTCTACTGATTTTACTCTCTTCTTCGATATGTTCTTACATGTAAAAAAGTTAAAGATGAAGATCAGGAGTCTGGGTCTCATAGTGTTGCCTTTTCTGAGGCATCTACAATATAAGTAATATCTCAATTATTTTCTTAAAATGTCCTATTTTTTTAGGTGCTCGGCTTTCTGTGAAGTTCCCTTCATGTCATTTCCTGTTCCACCCATAGAGTGTCATAAATGCAGATGTGAGCTTTATCTATGGACACATTAGATAAGAAGATAGAAGATAAAAGTGGTGGAATCCAAATGTTGAAACTCCAACTGATATCAAAAACCAAGGTCAAAGACTCAAGAATCTCCTCCGAGCAAAGTAGATTGAGGCCAACAGGAAAGGATGGAGCAAGGTGCTCAAAAGAACTTTCACCAAAACTATCTTCTGTCTGTATGATGTGTCAGAACTCACTAATACGATCTCAGTGATGTCAGAACTCACTAATACGATCTCAGTGATGTCAGAGCTCACTAATACTATCTCAGTGATGTCAGAACTCACTAACACTATCTCAGAGATGTCAGAACTCACTAATATTATCTCAGAGATGTCAGAACTCACTAATATTATCTCAGTAATATGTCAGAACTCACTAATACTATCTCAGTAATATGTCAGAACTCACTAATACGATCTCAGAGATGTCAGAACTCACTAATACTATCTCAGTGATGTCAGAACTCACTAATACTATCTCAGTGATGTCAGAACTCACTAATACTATCTCAGTGATGTCAGAACTCACTAATACTATCTCAGTGATGTCAGAACTCACTAATACTATCTCAGTGATGTCAGAACTCATTAATACTATCTCAGTGATGTCAGAACTCACTAATACTATCTCAGAGATGTCAGAACTCACTAATACTATCTCAGAGATGTCAGAACTCACTAATACTATCTCAGTGATGTCAGAACTCACTAATACTATCTGAGTGATGTCAGAACTCACTAATACTATCTCAGAGATGTCAGAACTCACTAATAATATCTCAGTGATGTCAGAACTCACTAATACTATCTCAGTGATGTCAAAACTCACTAATACTATCTCAGTGATGTCAGAACTCACTAATACTATCTCAGTGATGTCAGAACTCACTAATACTATCTCAGTGATGTCAGAACTCACTAATACTATCTCAGTGATGTCAGAACTCACTAATACTATCTCAGTGATGTCAGAACTCACTAATACTATCTCAGTGATGTCAGAACTCACTAACACTATCTCAGAGATGTCAGAACTCACTAATATTATCTCAGAGATGTCAGAACTCACTAATATTATCTCAGAGATGTCAGAACTCACTAATATTATCTCAGTAATATGTCAGAACTCACTAATACTATCTCAGTAATATGTCAGAACTCACTAATATGATCTCAGAGATGTCAGAACTCACTAATACTATCTCAGAGATGTCAGAACTCACTAATACTATCTCAGAGATGTCAGAACTCACTAATACTATCTGTGATGTCAGAACTCACTAATACTATCTCAGTGATGTCAGAACTCACTAATACTATCTCAGTGATGTCAGAACTCACTAATACTATCTCAGTGATGTCAGAACTCACTAATACTATCGCAGTGATGTCAGAACTCACTAATACTATCTCAGTAATATGTCAGAACTCACTAATACTATCTCAGTGATGTCTTTGTGTCTTTGGCACAAGAAAGACACACCACATTTGCACTCATCTACACCAGAAAACTGTGTTATATTTCAAAACAACGAGAACAAAACAAAGAACACATTCTAAAACTGTACAGGTGTATCTTAATAAATTAGAATAACTCTGAAACGTTTATTTCTTTCAGTAATTAGATTAATAAAGTGACCTCCTATATTTTCTAGATTCTTTACACACAGAGTCTTCTATTTCAAGTGTTTTATTTCTGTAAATGTTGGTTATGGATTACAGGGAATGAAAACCCAAATCTAAGAAAATGAGAATATTGTAAGTTGAGTCCAGTCTTGTAAATTCAGTGTCATCTGCCAAGGTTTCCTAAGCCTTTAAATGGTCCCTCAGTCTGGTTCAGTAGGACACACAATCATGGAAGACGCTGATTATGGATTGTATTACTGAATTACTGAAATGAAGGAACGTTTCACAGATATTCTCATTTATTGAGATGCTCCTGTATTTAAGGGTAAAATTGCAAATTTAAAAAATAAATGAATATATATAAATATATTTTTTTAAACTTTTCGTATACATTACCACCAAGAGAACTTAAAAGAAAATCTATAAAAAGTTCCTATAAATATTTCAGATTTCATGGACAAATACAACAAATATTTTTGTAGCTTAATTAAAAAAAAAAGAAAATGTCTGGACATTTAGCACCAAAACCATCTGGTCATCAGGGGGTTCCCAGCACTTGATATTTTACTGGTACAGTTTTTAGATCATTATGTGAAAATTTACACTTATATCAGATAATTGAGCCCTGTGCATCCTCTTTCATTGAAACGCAGCGCCCCCTAGAGGCCATGTGGCTTATTTGTTCTCATTTCAATAAATCATATCTACTATGCGACGCAGGTTTTATGTTGGCTGTGGCTCAGCTTTTTGTGGCTGTGTTCACTTGCTGCACAGAAATACACGGCCGACTCCTCAGAAGTTGTTTTATTACACTGGAGAGAGGACTTTGTAGCCTCAGGTCTCTTCATGTCCCATGAGCCTCTAAACTTTTCTTCCATTGTACGATCATTTTCTGAGTAAGAGTAAGCCATGATCTCCAGCGCTCCTGATTTTTGCTGGTACCAGTATATATTATAGGTGGCAGTTGTACCGCTGTATTCACATGACAAAGATATGGAATTTCCCACAATGACTACTGCAAACCTTTTGTCTTGAGTGACCGTCAACTCCTGGCCTAGACCTGGGAGGAGAGACAACAAAAATACCCTTGAAAGTGGTCACTAACTGATACAAGAGGAGACTTCCAAGTCTATACAATGTATCTCCATGTCTTCCAGCCCCAACATCTGAGATCAGATATCTATAAATAATCTCTATCCCATTCATGAAGATTTTTAAGTTCTTACATATAAGAAAGTTCAAGGTGAAAATCAAGACGAGTTGTCTCATTGTTTAGTCTTATTCTGATGAACAGCTATATAAATGTTGGAACGTCAACCCCATCTGCTGTAAAGGTCCTTCTTGCCTCTTCACTTTAAGGTCTTCATGATCTCATTTATATAATTTGTTCCTGTAACTTCCTGTTTAGAAATTCCACCCATGTTAGATCTTAGTCACGAAATCAACCAATGATGATCCACCAAAGATGGTCACAGGAATGGCTGGAAACATTTGTATCAAACCAAACCTTGTAAACGCCACTTAGTATCTGACCCCGCTCTTCACCTTTCATCTGCTGTCTCATTTTTAGAATAATCAGATATCTTTGACATCATTAATAATTAATATGTTTCTTGTAAAATGTTGCACCTAATTTTTGTTTTTAAAACAATGTTTCTAGGGGACGTAATTTGAAGGCAGACAATTGATTACTGGGAATACTATATGGGGGTCACTGTGGAACATTATACCATATGGGGTCACTATTAACAATTATACTGTGTGGGAGACCCTATATAGCATTGCATTGTGTAGGGAGTCACTATGGAGCATTATAGTGTATGGGGGTCACTATGGAGCATTATAGTTTATGGGGGTCACTATGGAGCATTATACTGTATGGGGGTCACTATGGAGCATTATAGTGTATGGGGGCACATGGGATATAGTGTATGGGGTCACTATGGAGAATTATAGTGTATGGGGGTCACTATGGAGCATTATAGTGTATGGGGTCACTATGGAGAATTATAGTGTATGGGGGTCACTATGGAGCATTATACTGTATGGGGGTCACTATGGAGCATTATAGTGTATGGGGGTCACTATGGAGCATTATAGTGTATGGGGGTCACTATGGAGCATTATAGTGTATGGGAGTCACTGTGGAACATTATACTATATGGGGTCACTGTTAACAATTATACTGTGTGGGAGACCCAATATAGCATTGCATTGTGTAGGGAGTCACTATGGAGCATTATACTGTATGGGGGTCACTATGGAGCATTATACTGTATGGGGGTCACTATGGAGCATTATAGTGTATGGGGGTCACTACTGAGCATCACACTGTATAGGAGTCACTACGGAGCATTATACTGTGTGGGTTGCATTAAGGGACATGTTCTTCTGTGTTGATCCAGAATAAGAATATAATGTTCCAATGTTTCTACGCTGAGCAGACATTGGAGCTTTTTATTTCCATGATGAAATTCCAATCGCAAAATAATTATAATTTTTGTGATAACATTTTCTTGTAGGGCTTCAAAGAAGCAAAATGGAACCGGACTGTGTAGATGGGACGACCCCATGCAAAATGTCCTTCCGATGACTATATGATATGACTATATGATATACTGGGGCACATCTATGAAGACTAGTGTTAGAAATGCCAGTGCTCATAACCCCAGAGGGTGAACCTTAGATGTTTCTACTTGTTAGAAGGCTCACTTGACAAAAAGAAGTTGACAATTTTAGGAGATGTTCAATTTCTCTGCAGCACCCCTACAGGGCAAAATAAGTATTACACAGTGTCCTTTTATATGAATGGATTGTCTGTGCAGGACAGGACGGGACCTCCAGAAGGAGACTATCTGTGTAACTGCTGTGCCCTCTGGTCAATACCATGAGTATCATGACCCAAAATTCCCTCATACTGTAATTTTACTCCGGTATAAGGAATATCCTACAGAAAGGCAAATCAGAGGTTAATTCTAAGGACTGTCTACATG
This sequence comes from Leptodactylus fallax, assembly GCA_947044405.1. NCBI lineage: Eukaryota > Metazoa > Chordata > Amphibia > Anura > Leptodactylidae > Leptodactylus > Leptodactylus fallax. The sequence goes on from CAMRHE010000536.1 coordinate 531,321, forward strand.
ACATTTATTAGCCGTTGCTTCCTGGGTAATATTGAACATGCAGCGCCCTCTAGAGGTCTGTGTTTATTTCTCTTAACTTTTCCACTTAGTTCCTGTGCGCTGCAGGTTTTATGTTGGCTGCAACTTAACCTTTAGTGACTGTGATATCTCACTGCACAGAAATACAGCGCCGAGTCTTCAGAGCGAGTCTTTGTGTACTCAAGGTTGGAGATTGTATCTGCAATTCGGTTCATTTGCCAGGCACTAAAATTTTTCTCTTTTGTAAAAACACCTTCTGAAATGGACATCCCCATGAGCTCCAGACCCTTTCCTGATTTCTGCTGATACCAATACATAGTGTATGTCCCAGATGGGCCGCTGTATGTGCAGTTAAGTTTACAGGGTTGTCCACCTCGGACTACTGCAAACTTTCTATCTTGAGAGACCGTCACGTCCTGGCACAAACCTGTCAACATAAGCAAAGAAAATATCCATGAAGATGGTCAGAACATTAATGGAGGCTTCCGAGTGGGATACAACATATCATAACATTTCAACCCCGACATCTATTATCCATTGATTTTACGCTTTTCTTCAAGATGTTCTTACATGTAAAAAAGTTCAAGGTGAAGATCAGGAGCCCGGGTCTCATAGTGTTACCTGATTCATCTACAGTTATCTCAATCCTTTTCTTAAATGTTCTACTTTTTAGGTGTTCGGCTTTCTTTGATGTTCATTTCATGTCATTTCCTGTTCCACCCATAGATTGTCATAAATGCAGATGTGCGCTTTGTCTAGAGACACATCAGATGATACAAGTGGTGGAATCTGGATGTAGAAACTCCGACTGACTGCAAAAACCATGGCCATGGACTCAAGAGTCTCTTCCGAGTAAAGTGGATGGAGGACAACAGTAGAGGATGGAGCAAGGAGCTCAAAAGAACTTTCACTGGAACGATCTTCTAACTTGTACATATGAGGTGTCAGAAATCCATATTGGTGGAAACCATGTGCAGAACCCTCCCCACATTCAAACACTTAAAAAAGGCTTTCTTGAGTAAATTTAGGTAAGGCACTGGCTGGTGCAAGATGCACCTGATAATTCGGGATTACTCCCAAGCCCCCAAACTGAAATCTATACCAGTCAGGAACCCTAAATAAAAGTAAAAAAAAAAATCTATAAAAAGTTACTATAAATAATCCCATATTTTATGGAAAAATACTGTGAAAATTATTTTGATAGCTGAATCTGAAAAAAAAAAAAAGTGTCTAGTCATTTAGGACCTAAACACTCTAGACATCAAGGAGTTAAGATAGCTTGAATATTAAATCATATAAATCATAACCAGGTACAGTGAAAACTCTAGAGAAATCCACCTCTTTAAGAAGGTCACATCCTTACCCAGACCACATGTTATGTGACGGATTTTCAATTTTCCATTCTTTGAGAAGACCACTTTTTCATGCAATTTTAGGCGGTCGCCTCAAAGAAGTTTCACTGCATTTAGACCATTGTGTAAAAATGTACACTGATCTGGAATAGTTGAATAAACCCTCTATATACTCTTTAATTGAAACGCAGCGCCCCCTAGAGGCCATGCGGCTTACTCTTTCTCATTTCAATAAATCATATCTACTATGTGACGCAGGTTTTATGTTGGCTGTGGCTCAGCTTTTTGTGGCTGTGTTCACTTGCTGCACAGAAATACACGGCCGACTCCTCAGAAGTTGTTTTATTACACTGGAGAGAGGACTTTGTAGCCTCAGGTCTCTTCATGTCCCATGAGCCTCTAAACTTTTCTTCCACTGTACGATCATTTTCTGAGTAAGAGTAAGCCATGATCTCCAGCGCTCCTGATTTTTGCTGGTACCAGAATATGTTATAGGTGGCAGACGTTCCGCTGTATTCACATGGCAAAGATATGGGATTTCCCACAATGACTTCTGCAAACCTTGTGTCTTGAGTGACCGTCAACTCCTGGCCTAGACCTGGGAGGAGAGACAACAAAAATACCCTTGAAGTTGGTCATGACCGATACAAGAGAAGACTTTCAAGTTTGCTACAATGTATCGCCACGTCTTCCAACCCCAACGTCTGAGATCAGATATCTATAAATAATCTCTGTCTCCTTCATGAGGATTTTTACTTTTGATTCTTACATGTAAGAAGATTCAACGTGAAAATCAAGACAAGTTGTCTCATTGTTTAGTCTTATTCTAGTACACATTCACATAAATCTTGGAACTTCAACCCCATCTGCTGTAAAGGTCCTTCTCGTCTCCTTACCTTGAAGCTCTTCATAATCTTATTTATAGAATTTATTCCTGTAACTTCCTGTTTGGAAATTCCACCCATGTTAGATCTCAGTCGCAAAATCAACCAATGATGATCAACCAAAGATGGTCACAAGAATGGCTGGAAACATTTGTATCAAACAAAACCTTGTAAACGCCACTTAGTATCTTAGTATCACGTTTCATCTGATGTTTCATCTTCAACCAATGATAGTCAACCAAACATGAATGGCTGGAAACATTGTAATCCTGGCTTTCAACCAAAACCTTGTAAACTTTACTTAGTATCTGACTCCTCCGCTTCTTCCACCTTCTCATAAGGACCAGATATCAGTAACATAAGTAATGTGATTTCATGTGTTCCCATTGCATCCATTTTTTTTGTTTTTTACAACTTCCTTTGGGGGCAGCAGTTTCGAGTTATAAACTTATTTTCCGTATTATAGGTATAGACAGTGCAGCCGGGAGATTGTGCTTTATGATTGCTGCAATGGATCAGATTTAATGGTCAGAAAAGTGTTAATCCAATGTCTAAGAAGTTTTGGGGTATGGCCCCATCCCCAGACAAGGGGGTGCTAGAGGAGCAGAGTACATAGCATTAGTTATGTGTATAGTGTTACTATGACGTTACATTATGGACTAAAACATTAGAATCTGTAATGCATTTGCCCCACTGTAATTTTAATGAGGTGACTCTGATGACCTGCCCTCTAATGGCATGAAGATGACTCTGATGACTTTCCCTCTACTGATATTGAGATGACTTCACTGGTTTGACCTCTAATGATAATATAATAACTTTGTTCACCGATCCTCACATGATAGGACTCTGCTGACCTGTACCCTAAGGATAATGAGATGACTCTGCTGACCCAGCATTTTATGGTAATGAAATGACTCTGTTAATTTTGTTCCAGTCTATCCAACAAAGCTGAAAGCGAGCGGCACAAACTTTGTCGCTTTCTTTTAATAATAATTCCATATTCAAAATTTTTTTCTTCAATTTTGATTATTTGAAATGGTTAAAGATAACTTGGATCAGGGGTTGGCAACCCTCAGCACGCATGCCAAGGATGGCATGTGAGCCATATTTGCCAGGCACACCCCTGTTCTGCTGTCCTCCATCTCCTGAAGACAGTGGTCATATATATAACATGGTGGCAGGAAGACGACCATATAACACGTCAGTCAGCCTCCTCCATAGTAACACGCTGCAGTGCAGTGAAGGAGGCTGAGTGATCTCTATGGTCACATGGTCCTCTACCAGCTGTCATGTTATGGATGGGAGAAGTAAGTGGAGGGGCATTATAGTATATAGAGTGCATAAGGGAGCATTATACTGTGTGGGGACACTAAGGGGCAGTATACTGTATGAGACCCACATAGGAGCATTGTACTATGCGGTGGCCACAAATGAACACTATATTGTGTGGGGGACACTATGGAATGTTATACTGTGTGGGGACACTAAGGGGCAGTATACTGTATGAGACCAACTTAGGAGCATTATACTATGTGGCGGCCACAAATGAACACTATATTGTGTGGGGGACACTATGGAGCATTATACTGTGTGGGAACACTAAGGGGCAGTATACTGTATGAGACCCACTTAGGAGCATTATAATGTGGAGGGTACTAGGGGACATTATACTGTGTATAGTGGACTGGGCATTTTACTATACAATATATTTTTTACTTGCAATGGAAGCTTCTAACAGAACATGCAGGGGACATAAGAACAAGGATTACGAGGCAAAAAGGGGTTCTCCATATTTGACATTTATTTACTTTTTAGAAGTGTCCCTTGGCAAAAAGATCACAAAGTATCACAAAGGGGGGCTGGACTCTGTTGGTAATTCTAGCAGGAGGTGTTCAATTTCCTTGCAGCACTACTACAGGGCAAATGAAGTATTACACAGTGTCCTTCCATACCAATGGATTGTCTGTGCAGGACAGGACAGAACTGAAAATCCTGACCCTGTATTCCCTTATACTTTAGTCTTCTTTATGTCTATGAAATTTGTTAATTGTTATATTTCACTATAAAGTAATATTCTACAAAAAGGGAAATCAGAGGTTAATTCTAAGAACGGTTACACATTGGCAGGTGCTTCCTGTAATAATGAACATGCAGCGCCCTCTACAGGTGTTTGTTGATCTCTCTTAATGTTTCCACTTTGTTACATTATACGGCAGGTTTTATGTTGGCTGTAACTTAACCTTTAGTGGCTGTGATAACTCACTGCACAGAAATACACCGCCGAGTCTATAGAGCGAGTATTCGTAGATCCAAGTGTGGAGTTTGTATCTTGAGGTCGCTGCATTTTCCACGGGTCAGCAAAATTCTTCTCTTGTGTAAATTCACCTGCTGAAGTGGAATACCCCATGGGCTCCAGGCCCTTTCCTGGTTTCTGTTGATACCAATACATAGTATATGCCCCTGATGGGCCTTTGTATGTACATTGAAGGTTGAAGGATTGTCCTACTTCGACTACTGCAAACTTTTTGTCTTGAGTGACCGTCCAGTCCTGGCAGAGACCTGTCAACAGAAGCAAAGAGAATACCCATGAAGGTGGTCAGAACAAGTCTGACATCATAGTTAGCAATGGTGGCTCAGTGGTTGCCTTGTAGCTCTGGGTCTAACCAAGGGCATGGACTTTGTATATTCTCCCCATGTTTGTGCGGGTTCCATCTCACAATCCAAAAATATACTAAGAGGTAAATTGGCTTCCCATGAAAACTGACCCCAATGGGTGTAGGGTATGGACCACTGACTTCCCTGCTCCATAACGCCCCCTGTGCTTTAAGTCCTTTGTGCAAAAAAGCACATTACACTTGTTTACCATTTTGTTGTCCATTATCTATAGGATTTTAATGTTTTCTTCAAGAAGTTCTTACATGTAAGAAAATTCAAGGTGAAGATCAGGAGCCCGGGTCTCATAGTTTTTCTTTTTCTGATGCATCTATAATAAATTCAAAAACATCTCCGTCCGTCTCTTAAAAATGTTCTCCTCCAGTTCTCGATGATGTTCCTTTCATGTCATTTCCTGTTCCTCCCATAGATTTAGACAGAACTGATCTGATCCTGTCATCTGTAGATTTCTATGACAAGGACATGTAATATATTGGTTCACTTTTTATAATTTTTGGGGAGTAGAAGGAACAAAAATAAAGAGACAATTGTTTTGGAGGATATTATTTATGTTGCTTATTGTGCGGTACCGTATAGATAATGTCTCGTTTTTCGACAGGATATAGGGGTACGTTCAGATTTCAGTGCAAGTTTCTAAATCTGGCTGTAATTGTTTTCAATTGGAATCCATACTGCTGCTCACACGGGGGCAGATTTTTTTTTCTGCACCATTTCACGTGAAGTGGATTCTGGATAAAAAACCATGACCCATTTCCATACATAGATTTGCCAAAAAACTGCGTCTCATCAGATTTTTCATTGTAAATAAAGGCAATTAGATTTATATTTACAATGATACCAAATATGTAGAGTAGTTTTGCTTCACCATATGTATTTTTTAGAAAGATCTTGTTTTTTACGGGACCAGTTCTAGTTTTTACTACTACATTTCGGGTACATAATTTATTGATATTTTTTTTTTATTTCATATTTTAATGGGAATAAAAAATAGTAAATATGTTATAGTTTTTTTATTGGTAAAATTATTACTTATCATTGAGTTTTATTTTATTTAAAAATTTTTAAGGTATAACATTTTTATTGGGGGTGGGAGTGGGGGGTCTCAGCATATAATATCACCTGCATACCCCATGTCCTTCTCCATCAAAGTGCTGTAATATGTAGGACATTTCACAGGGACAACCTGTGAGCCACAACATTATTATTACAAAGCAGGACAAGAAGGGGTTAAAGGGGACTTGAGAGATCTTGAAGTTGATGTTTCTATAAATTTGGTCTGAAATGACAAAAAATATTATGTAAATTTACATAAATTAGGTGAATAAAAGAAAATGTGTAATATATCTTAAAAAAAATCTGTCTGCTTCTCCACGCCTCAGGCTGCTCTCCTCTTCCTTACGTTTATGTACATAGACTCCATTTTCAACTCACACACAGAAGTCTATGGAGAGGGGGGGAGGAGGAGGCTTTTAATTGATTTAGTTTGGTTTACAATCATAATCATGTTCTAAATAGCCTGACCAAGACGGAGCGACTTGCCGGCCTCCTATTTGGCATCCAATACCCCCGGCATATGCCAAATAAGGACTGCAAGTGTAATGTGAACATAGCCTAAGATGGTGGACACTGTGGGGAATTGCTATGGTGCCCAGCTTTCTAATCATTCAACTTTACTAAAAGCATGAATAACAAAGACATATTTCAAAGGGATTTTCCAGCCATAATAAGAAAAAATAAGAGAATATAGACAGACCCCAGTGATCCTCTGCCACTGACATTCTGTGGATATGCCCGGTCAGCGCTGACAGGGTCACTTCTGTGGCCAGTGATTAACTGTATGAACATTTCCTATTGTGTAGGGACTGTAAACAGGCTACAAAAATAAAATAAATTATATACACCCCACCAACCCCCTGCCACTGCCATTCGGATGATGCCTGGGTCTCTTCTGGATTCCACTTCCTGTTCCCTCCGTGACACAACAGGAAGTGGCTGTGAATTCCCAGTCAGCCAATCACTGGCTTAGGCAGGTCACTAGTGCTAGTGATGAACTATGCAGAGTATCCCCAGCCATTTCCTGCTGTGATGGGACAATAGCAGGGAGTGGAGCCCACTGGGGACCGGGGCATTGTCGGAGCAGCAGTGGTGGGTGATCGGTGGGGTGGGTAGAAGCTCTTTTATATTTTTAACCAGTTGGCACATATTTTTATACAGCAGGAAAACCCCTTTGATAGAATTTTTCACATCCTTATCATTAATAGGAAAGAAAAGAGCCCCACCTGTTGGTAGAAGTCAGGAGGTTCTCTCTGTAATATACTGTATGTTTTTGGCCGGCTTTTCATCTGCTCTGTGTAACTGTGTACTAGATGCACAGAAGTATACGGCAGAGTCCTGACCTCCAGCTTTCATAATCTTCAAGCTGGATTTCAAAATATCGAGTCGTTCCAATTCCCATTTGTTTGGGTTTTCCTTATCTTCAATTTCACTGCTGTCTTTTCCTGTGGAAGAAGCAATGAGCTTCATCCCACTTTCCTTTTTCTGTTGGTACCAAAGCATAGTTAGATAGCTCTGGTCATTGTGTGTGCAGGATATGGTCACATTTTGTCCAGCTCGGGAACTTAGAAACTTCTTTTTCTGCACTACTTCGATTCCAAGACACAGACCTGTTATGTAAGGCAAGAAAGGGTTAGTGTCTCGATATGTCATTGTTGGACATCTATCATGGCTTATTCTTCTAAGACTTCATAAAACCTTATGGTGCCTTTCTGAGCATATAAGACCTTCACTGGACTGGTCTTCAACCACACCATCATATAGTACAGTTCCAGTAGACCAAGTCTACAAGACTTTGGTTCCTTCAGGACCTACAACTTCTAGACCACTATAAGGAACCACTCAGAAACACTTCTAGAAACCAGGATAGCTATAGCGGTGGTCAACCAGTGGTGGTCTAATGCTTGTAGTGAAGCTACAACCCCCTGATAGTGGATCTCTGCCCACCACGAGACTGGATTATATCTTACAAAGGAGAACATTTTCGATGATGACCAGTTCCAACCATCTCTTCGTGGCATCCATTTGTTAGAGGTTTCGGAGATTTGTGTTCTTGCATGTGTTTCCTGCCCCCGTCTCTCTTACGTGGTCACCTTCTCTTGTTTCTGTGCTGGTACCAGATTTCCTGTCCCCGCCTCATACAGGAAGCCTCTTCTATATTTCTCTCCTACATCTTTCAGTGTACCGTACATTGATATATGACAGGAACTGCCATTGGTTTGTGCATTTGGTGCTGCTGCGAATGTCAATTCAGATATACAGTAAAACAACCATTAGTCATGACTTGGTCATAGGTACAGATGTAGCAGAGCTGAATTTGTCATTGAAGTAGGCAGGACTATATTATTAAGCAAAGAGGTTTGTAACAAGCTGGGTTTGTTACAAATTTTTCAAAAATGTTGTCACCCGCAAATCCACCAATGTTGATTATTTTTCTCTGGCGCCTCTTCAGGAGACAAAGTATGATAAATGGAGTCCCAGGAAGGTGTTAAAAAATAGACACTTACTTGCACTATCGGGCTCTGTCACAACATCCTCTGGATTTCCAGTCTTCCTATAGGTCACCCACCAAGTCTTCTGGCCCCCAAGTCACCACTGAAGACTGTGATGTTGGTGGCATCAATATCATCAGGCTTGGTGGCCGAAGTCACGGCACACGGCCCAGGAGAAAGACCAGAATGCTGGAGGAGGATGCTGCGACAGATGAGACTTATGTTTCATTTTTACCCACCTTCCCTGGCCTATAGTGATATAGTAATATAGTGGAATAGTGATATAGGAATATAGTGGAATAGTGATATAGGAATATAGTAATATAGTGGAATAGTGATATAGGGATATAGTAATATAGTGGAATAGTGATATAGGGATATAGTAATATAGTGGAATAGTGATATAGGGATATAGTAATATAGTGGAATAGTGATATAGGGATATAGTAATATAGTGGAATAGTGATATAGGGATATAGTAATATAGTGGAATAGTGATATAGGGATATAGTAATATAGTGGAATAGTGATATAGGAATATAGTGGAATAGTGATATAGGGATATAGTAATATAGTGGAATAGTGATATAGGGATATAGAGGAATGCTAAATGTTGTTACTTTTCTCTTGCTGAGGACATTTGAGATCTGAGCAGACACCAGATAGTGTGGAAGGTGCTCACCATGGGGCACAACACTGAGCGGGTAAAGTTCTTGGATGCACCCCAAGTAAAGGTGGTCTCAATGCTGAGGTCTCATAGAGCAGCCATTGTATTCCTTAGGGATGATATTGTACATCATTGTGATCTCTTATGGGGTATATTGCCCAATCCTAAATACTACTGTATACAACCTCTGCTATCCTGCGGGGTCTGTCGTGGAGAGCTTGGGTGTGTAGTACATATATATATATATATATATATATATATATATATATATATATATATATATACAGTCTATTCCTTTTCAGCTTTCTGTATACGCCTTTGTTGCTGCAAAAAGACTCATTTGAATATTGACAAAAACACATTCCCTTTAACAGAAACACCCTTAAAAGGTGTCCAAATCTATGCTGAAGAGCGCGGCTTCCACAGCTGCCTTTATATACTGTAAATCCCAGGTTAGAGGTTGGGGCTGCACTGGAGTAGATGGCGGCTGTCACTGGAGTAGATGGCGGCTGTCACTGGAGCTGTCCAGCAGTCTGTAGTCAGCAGTGATACTCTAGTTCTGTATACTAGCTTTATTCAGGTGTATACGATATACAGGGTAAGAACATTGTATTCAGCAGGTAAATACCCACATACAATGCATGCAGATACACGGGGATAGACAATGCTCTGTGAGCTAAACAGCCTAAACCAGACTGATACATTGTAGCAAATCGATATGTAGTTAGAGAGTTCTCATTCATGGATTGTGACCAGTCAAACAGGAAGATTCTTCAAGACCGCCATAATCCTTTATTTACATAAAACAACTTTTTTAACCTCTTAAGAACCAAACAATTTTGCTTTTTATAAAAATCAACATTACTTACATTTTCTAAAAAGATTTAATATTTGGTAAATCTTAGTATTTGGACTAATTTTCTAAATATCCGCTGGTCATTTTTATGAACTTGGTGTCTGACAAATAAAACTCTCTAAGAAGGGAATAGGGTGAGCGATCCCATAATCCTTGGGGTGTTCTGCTGGGTACGGATATGTCCACACGCCTGTATATGACCTACTGATGGCGGCCGCTGACCCGTTACTTGTATGTGGAATCTCTCTATGTGACATTAATACACCATCACTGCATCACTATAGGGGGCGTCTCCTCACTAGTTCTGCACAGTCTATAGGGGGCGTCTCCTCACTAGTTCTGCACAGTCTATAGGGGGCGTCTCCTCACTAGTTCTGCACTGTCTATAGGGGGCGTCTCCTCACTAGTTCTGCACTGTCTATAGGGGGCGTCTCCTCACTAGTTCTGCACAGTCTATAGGGGGCGTCCCCTCACTAGTTCTGCACAGTCTATAGGGGGCGTCCCCTCACTAGTTCTGCACAGTCTATAGGGGGCGTCTCCTCACTAGTTCTGCACTGTCTATAGGGGGCGTCTCCTCACTAGTTCTGCACAGTCTATAGGGGGCGTCTCCTCACTAGTTCTGCACAGTCTATAGGGGGCGTCTCCTCACTAGTTCTGCACAGTCTATAGGGGGCGTCTCCTCACTAGTTCTGCACAGTCTATAGGGGGGCGTCTCCTCACTAGTTCTGCACAGTCTATAGGGGGCGTCTCCTCACTAGTTCTGCACAGTCTATAGGGGGTGTCTCCTCACTAGTTCTGCACAGTCTATAGGGGGGCGTCCCCTCACTAGTTCGGCACTGTCTATAGGGGGCGTCCCCTCACTAGTTCTGCACAGTCTATAGGGGGCGTCTCCTCACTAGTTCTGCACTGTCTATAGGGGGCGTCTCCTCACTAGTTCTGCACAGTCTATAGGGGGCGTCTCCTCACTAGTTCTGCACAGTCTATAGGGGGCGTCTCCTCACTAGTTCTGCACTGTCTATAGGGGGCGTCTCCTCACTAGTTCTGCACAGTCTATAGGGGGCGTCCCCTCACTAGTTCTGCACAGTCTATAGGGGGCGTCTCCTCACTAGTTCTGCACAGTCTATAGGGGGCGTCTCCTCACTAGTTCTGCACAGTCTATAGGGGGCGTCTCCTCACTAGTTCTGCACAGTCTATAGGGGGCGTCTCCTCACTAGTTCTGCACAGTCTATAGGGGGTGTCTCCTCACTAGTTCTGCACAGTCTATAGGGGGGCGTCCCCTCACTAGTTCGGCACTGTCTATAGGGGGCGTCCCCTCACTAGTTCTGCACAGTCTATAGGGGGCGTCTCCTCACTAGTTCTGCACTGTCTATAGGGGGCGTCTCCTCACTAGTTCTGCACAGTCTATAGGGGGCGTCTCCTCACTAGTTCTGCACAGTCTATAGGGGGCGTCCCCTCACTAGTTCTGCACAGTCTATAGGGGGCGTCCCCTCACTAGTTCTGCACAGTCTATAGGGGGCGTCTCCTCACTAGTTCTGCACAGTCTATAGGGGGCGTCTCCTCACTAGTTCTGCACAGTCTATAGGGGGCGTCTCCTCACTAGTTCTGCACAGTCTATAGGGGGCGTCCCCTCACTAGTTCGGCACTGTCTATAGGGGGCGTCCCCTCACTAGTTCTGCACAGTCTATAGGGGGCGTCTCCTCACTAGTTCTGCACTGTCTATAGGGGGCGTCTCCTCACTAGTTCTGCACAGTCTATAGGGGGGCGTCTCCTCACTAGTTCTGCACAGTCTATAGGGGGCGTCTCCTCACTAGTTCTGCACTGTCTATAGGGGGCGTCTCCTCACTAGTTCTGCACAGTCTATAGGGGGCGTCCCCTCACTAGTTCTGCACAGTCTATAGGGGGCGTCTCCTCACTAGTTCTGCACAGTCTATAGGGGGCGTCTCCTCACTAGTTCTGCACAGTCTATAGGGGGCGTCTCCTCACTAGTTCTGCACAGTCTATAGGGGGCGTCTCCTCACTAGTTCTGCACAGTCTATAGGGGGTGTCTCCTCACTAGTTCTGCACAGTCTATAGGGGGCGTCCCCTCACTAGTTCGGCACTGTCTATAGGGGGCGTCCCCTCACTAGTTCTGCACAGTCTATAGGGGGCGTCTCCTCACTAGTTCTGCACTGTCTATAGGGGGCGTCTCCTCACTAGTTCTGCACAGTCTATAGGGGGCGTCTCCTCACTAGTTCTGCACAGTCTATAGGGGGCGTCCCCTCACTAGTTCTGCACAGTCTATAGGGGGCGTCCCCTCACTAGTTCTGCACAGTCTATAGGGGGCGTCCTCCTCACTAGTTCTGCACAGTCTATAGGGGGCGTCTCCTCACTAGTTCTGCACAGTCTATAGGGGGCGTCTCCTCACTAGTTCTGCACAGTCTATAGGGGGCGTCTCCTCACTAGTTCTGCACTGTCTATAGGGGGCGTCCCCTCACTAGTTCTGCACAGTCTCGCCCCGTCGCTGTGTCACTGTGGATGCTGCTTGCACAGTAATACACAGCACTGTCTGCAGGAGACACCTCAGAGATATTTAATATATTTTTTTCTATCCCATCAGGCTTTATAGATATTCTCTTGTCTTTGACCTCCATGGTGGCTGTGTCCGTTCTGTAGGTATAGCCGAGAATCTGCAGAGTCTTCCCCTCCTCCTGCCGGTACCAATATTTATACAAGTAGTTTGTGTCCTTGTGAGCACAGACCAGGGATACCTTATTACTGGGAGATGTCAGGACCAACCGCGGGGTCTGGAGAACATCTACGGCCAAAGAACCTGCAGACACAAGGAAATGGAGAGAGCCATAAATACAGCTCTGTCTGTCTATCTATCTATCTATCTATCTATCTATCTATCTCCTATCTATCTATCTATCTCATATCTATCTCCTATCTATATATCTATCTCTATCTATCTATCTATCTATCTCATATCTATCTATCTATCTATCTCATATCTATCTATCTCATATCTATCTATCTATCTATGTCATATCTATCTATCTATCTCATATCTATCTCATATCTATCTCCTATCTATCTATCTATCTCATATCTATCTATCTATCTATATCATATCTTACTATCGCAAATCATCTATGTCTTATCTAGTTAGGAGAAATAGATAGATAGATAGATAGATAGATAGATAGATAGATAGATATGAAATAGATCTGAGATAGATAGATAGATATGACATAGATAGATAGATATGAGATAGATAGATATGAGATAGATAGATAGATAGATATGAGATAGATAGATAGATAGATAGATAGATAGATAGTGATGAGATAGATAGATAGATAGATATGAGATAGATAGATAGATAGATATGAGATAGATAGATAGATAGATAGATAGATAGATAGATAGATAGATAGATAGATAGATAGATAGAGATAGATAGATAGATAGATATGAAATAGATAGATATGAGATAGATAGATAGATAGATAGATAGATGGATAGATATGAGATAGATAGATATGAGATAGATAGATAGATAGATAGATAGATAGATATGAGATAGATAGATAGATAGATAGATAGATATGAGATAGATAGATATGAGATAGATATGAGATAGATAGATATGAGATAGATAGGAGATAGATATGAGATAGATAGATATGAGATAGATAGATAGATAGATAGATAGATATGAGATAGATAGATAGATAGATATGAGATAGATAGATATGAGATAGATAGATATTAGATAAATAGATAGGAGATAGATAGATAGATATGAGATAAATAGATAGGAGATAGATAGATAGATAGATAGATAGGAGATAAAAGATAGATAGATAGGAGATAGATAGATATGAGATAGATAGATAGGAGATAGATAGATAGATAGATAGATAGATAGATAGATAGATAGGAGATAGATAGATAGATAGGAGATAGATAGCAGATTATTCATGTGCAGATTCCTCTAGATATCTTGCACTTACCTTGCAGCCAGCACACAGTTATGATGACTTGAGCTGTGTTTGTCGTCTTCAGGATCCACAGTCTCATTCTGAGTAAACTTATGGAGGACAACTGAACTGTGCAGCCTTATCCGGCAGTGATCTCTACAGCCTTATCGTGCCCACCTGTTCCTGGGCCTTGTATTTTTGTAGACTTTTTTTTAGCATCCTAATCCTACTATGTTGAAGGGTTATATATAGTAGAGCTGAGTTTGTTTTCTAACTATCTACGTACAGTTAATTCTTATAATAAGATGTGCGCCAGGTGACACAGTCAGCTCTGCTACATCTCTATTGCTGTGAGTGATAAGGAGGTGGTCTGGTGTATGTGGTTATAGGAGGTTCCTCATGGCTCTAGTTCTGCACAGTCTCGCCCTCCTCTTTCCTTGCTGTGGATGCTGCTGGCACAGTAATAGATTGCGCTATCCTGGACGGACAGACTTAAGATATTCAGGATGGTCTTCTGAGGAGTATCAGGGACCATCTTCATCTTCTCCTTGGGGAACTCTTTCTCCATATTAGATTCTCCGGCATTATAGTTATACCCAATCAGATCCATGGTTCTGTCCGTCTTACGGTACCAGTACTTTGTGAGATAGGCGGAATCCTCGTGAGAACAGTTTATGGCTACATTCTGTCCGATTCTGGCCAACCATAATGGAGGCCTCTGGACCACGTCTGCTGACCAGCCGGCTGAGGAGGAAGAGATGAGCCGTCACACTACTGTCCAACTGGTCCGACCATGGTGACCCCCTCTGGGTGCCGCATAGAGGGCCATTGAAGCAGAGGAAAATGTATCAGATGTAGCAGAGCTGATTTTGTCATTGTGCACAACTCACAGAAATATCCTAGTTGTGGCTTTATATAAGGCTGTAGGTAAACCTAATCCATTATCTTAATGTAGAAAATAACCAAATATTCACCTATAGGGCAGATTTGGCTCTGCTATAGCGCTTGGATCTATCTGCTTCAATGACATTTGATCCTATTATCCTAGAATACATTATATATTACTGGATTATAGGATGACATATCATCGAACCATACTCTTCCCTCATGCTGTAAGACAGTACAGGATACAATACTGATCTACAGAAGATAACTACCAAGTTTTGCAGAAGCTGCAGCCGATGTAGTTGAGCTGAGTGTGTCATTTGGCAACTTTTTCTTTAATTTCACGATCCTCTTTCTAGGAGATCTTCATAACAAGTAAACCCATTGATTTAGCAGGACTCTGCTTTACCCATAAATCTAAACTATCATATTAAATAATATCATGTATACAAGTTACAGTGGACACTAATAGACAAACACACGACACAAAGTATCATTAAGAAGCGCAACACACATAGATCCTTACAATGTAACCACAATAGTGCCAGACACAGGCAGCGGATCATAACTCCCATCATCTGCAGGCTCCGGACACAAGTGACACCATAAGCAGATGAGCGAGCACCGAATCTCCATAACCTCCAGGAAGTGACATCACTGAATGTAGATGCTTAACCCTTCACAATTCATGTGTATGTACATAGACAATCAGAAGGTGATGTAGCAGAGATGAATTTGTTATGTAAGTCCTTATTACAATCTGAGCACAGATAATGCAGTAAGTGTTATCCGCAGTCCTGGAGATATCACCGCTCATGGTGCAAGATCTGAGAAAAATCTCCATGTTAAGGGTATTTTTTTGTTACCCAGTTCTAGTCTAATATGATAAGGTGACCATTTAAGTGCTTTGTTGTCCCTGCTTGTTTAGCTTTAAAAAGAAAAGAAAAAAGACAAACAATTATATACAATTATTACCAATCCCTGTTATAATTAAGTAGTGTGCATTAAAGACAAGAATGGAAAGAGACAGGGAAAAAAGGGTCATTTTTGGTGCTTTTTAAATTTCAAAATGCATAAAAGTGAGTGTCAGCGCAGTGTAAGGTTAAAGCCGGAGTTTGTATCCTCTGCTTAGCATCCATTTTACCAGATGGACATGTCACATTCACGTTAATATATCTTCAGCTCTGTTTGCCTTAGAGAGATAGAAATTAGATAGATTCCTAGAAGCCCTGACAGTGTTATACACTATGTTTTATAGATATATAGTCCTAGGAGCCCTGACAGTGTCGTACACTATGTATTATAGATATATAATCCTCGGAGTCCTGACAGTGTCATACACTATGTTTTATAGATATATAGTCCTAGGAGCCCTGACAGTGTCGTACACTATATTTTATAGATATATAGTCCTAGGAGCCCTGACAGTGTCATACACTATGTTTTATAGATATATAGTCCTAGGAGCCCTGACAGTGTCATACACTATGTATTATAGATATATAGTCCTAGGAGCCCTGACAGTGTCATACACTATGTATTATAGATATATAGTCCTAGGAGCCCTGACAGTGTCGTACACTATATTTTATAGATAGGTTCCTAGGAGCCCCTGACAGTGTCGTACACTATGTTTTATAGATGGGTTCATAGGAGTCCTAAGAGTATTCTACACTATATTTTATAGATAGGTTCCTAGGAGCCCTGACAGTGTTATACACTATATTTTATAGATGGGTTCCTAGGAGCCCTGACAGTGTTATACACTATATTTTATAGATGGGTTCCTAGGAGCCCTGACAGTGTCGTACACTATGTTTTATAGATAGGTTCCTAGGAGCCCTGACAGTGTCGTACACTATGTTTTATAGATGGGTTCATAGGAGTCCTAAGAGTATTCTACACTATATTTTATAGATAGGTTCCTAGGAGCCCTGACAGTGTTATACACTATATTTTATAGATGGGTTCCTAGGAGCCCTGACAGTGTTATACACTATATTTTATAGATGGGTTCCTAGGAGCCCTGACAGTGTCGTACACTATGTTTTATAGATAGGTTCCTAGGAGCCCTGACAGTGTCGTACACTATGTTTTATAGATGGGTTCATAGGAGTCCTAAGAGTATTCTACACTATATTTTATAGATAGGTTCCTAGGAGCCCTGACAGTGTTATACACTATATTTTATAGATGGGTTCCTAGGAGCCCTGACAGTGTTATACACTATATTTTATAGATGGGTTCCTAGACGCCCTGAGAGTGTTCTACACTATGTTTTAAGCTGTGGTTCACACCAAACTTGTTCAAACCAAAATTAATCTGGGCCACAAAAGCAGAAAGAATCTAGAGAGGTAATCTCATCTCTAGTCACTGTCCCCCACCAGGGTAGCACACTCCTTACCTGCTGCAGTCATCAGTCCCTGGATCCGATTAGTGTAACCTATCAATACCTTTATTAAAGATGATCACACCAAGGACACGTGTCCCATCTATGCAGGGAGAGTGTTTATCTTCAAGTATATAAATGTGAATATGATGTCAAGGAAAGAGCATGTGGTGAAAACTGATGTATATGATGTATAGTCATTGATAACTGTGTATGACAGAGTTAATTCTACAGCAACTTTAAGAAGTGACAAGAGTGACACCTGCTGGTGACAGATCAGTGTTGCCAGTATTACTGCTTTGTGAAACCTTGTTTGACTTAAAGGGAAAAACATTTAGGCTGAAGCCCCACATTGCAAAAATCGCTGCATTTTACAGAACCTGCAAAGTGGATGGGATTCTGGCTAATGGCTATGGAAAAGCTAATGTTTTCTGTATAGGTATATTAGGGGCAGAAAATCCGCAGAGGAAAACTGAAAAATGCTGCAGAAAAAACTGCGATGCGTTTCTGCCATGGATTTTTCTGCGTTTTTTTTGCTGCACTTCGCTACGTTTGGGCCTTACACTGAAGTGAAGGTTAAAGATGTTGAAAATGAATCTGATTGTCGGGACGAGCAGATTCAAGAGAACTGGTGAACAATATATATATACGGATCTCACCTTGTTGTCTGCGAGCTGTCAATGCTTAAATACCCTTCTAGAGCAAAGGTAAAGCTTTCCATGTAAATCCCATCTCTGACCATGATGTGTAATGTTCGTGGTTTCTCTTGTAGGTTTATGTGACTGTACAGCGATCACTGCAAAGCAAATATCCTTATTAGAATGCCTTATCCTTGTGTCATCTCTTTCCGGCTTCTTGCCACTTCCTTGGACCATAGGTTTTGCACTGCTTGTGACATGCACCGTACTTCTGCACCAGGCGCAGGCTATACCCTCTCCTAGAGCTATATCTGGGTCTCCAGATCCTTCTCTCCTTTTGAAGTTATCTATAGTAGATGTCCTATGGTCATATCTCTCTATACAAGGGGATGTGGAATTGACCAAAGAGTCAAAGGAGAAAACAAACACCAGGTCCTTCTAGGTAACAAACACTGGCACCATAATGGGGGTCCTATTTTCAACAGTGCTATGAACTGCCTGGACCTACATCATGACTTAGACTATTAAATGGTCTTTGGCTCCAACAGTGTTTTTTATACATATGATGTATCCACAGTATTGGCCATCACTATAAAACTGGTGGGGTCTCCTGGACCCCACAAGGATCAGCTGATCTGGCTGCCTCTGGGTGCTGGAAGCCACTGGTGTGGATGGGGTCAAAAGCAGCTCTGCTTCTATTTAAGTAACAGGTGGAGGGCCACAGTACCCCGGGGCCACTGCTATAGAGTGGAGGGGGCTGCAGCTATCGATCAGATGATTGGTGCGGGGTCCAGGTATGGATCCTACTGACCTGATATTGCAGGCCTAAACTGTGGATAAGTCATAAGTAGAGATGAGCGAACCAGTTCATAATGAAGAGAGATGGGTGAACCTCTCAGGATTTATTTAATTTTGGGTTTGGGTGGCTCAGATCCCAGATTTGTTTCAGGTTGAACAAGTTTGGTAAGAACCAAACCATAAATTGTCTTAAAACATAGTGTAGAATACTCTTAGGGCTCCTAGGACTATATATCTATAAAACATTGTGTATGACACTGTCAGGGCTCCTAGGACTATATATCTATAATACATAGTGTATGACACTGTCAGGGCTCCTATTACTATATATCTATAATACATAGTGTATGACACTGTCAGGGCTCCTAGGACTATATATCTATAAAACATAGTGTATGACACTGTCAGGGCTCCTAGGACTATATACAGTCATATGAAAAAGTTTGGGCACCCCTATTAATCTTAATCATTTTTAGTTCTAAATATTTGGGTGTTTGCAACAGCCATTTCAATTTGATATATCTAATAACTGATGGACACAGTAATATTTCAGGATTGAAATGAGGTTTATTGTACTAACAGAAAATGTGCAATATGCATTAAACCAAAATTTGACCGGTGCAAAAATTTGGGTACCCTTATCATTTTATTGATTTGAATACTCCTAACTACTTTTTACTGACTTACTGAAGCACAAAATTGGTTTTGTAACCTCACTGTGCTTTGAACTTCATAGCCAGGTGTATCCAATCATGAGAAAAGGTATTTAAGGTGGCCAATTGAAAGTTGTTCTCCTATTTGAATCTCCTCTGGAGTGGCATCATGGGCTCCTCAAAACAACTCTCAAATGATCTGAAAACAAAGATTGTTCAACATAGTTGTTCAGGGGAAGGATACAAAAAGTTGTCTCAGAGCTTTAACCTGTCAGTTTCCACTGTGAGGAACATAGTAAGGAAATGGAAGACCACAGGGACAGTTCTTGTTAAGCCCAGAAGTGGCAGGCCAAGAAAACATATCAGAAAGGCAGAGAAGAAGAATGGTGAGAACAGTCAAGGACAATCCACAGACCACCTCCAAAGAGCTGCAGCATCATCTTGCTGCAGATGGTGTCACTGTGCATCGATCAACAATACAGCACACTTTGCACAAGGAGAAGCTGTATGGGAGAGTGATGCGAAAGAAGCCGTTTCTGAAAGCACGCCACAAACAGAGTCGCCTGAGGTATGCAAAAGCACATTTGGACAAGCCAGCTTCATTTTGGAAGAAGGTCCTGTGGACTGATGAAACAAAGATTGAGTTGTTTGGTCATACAAAAAGGCGTTATGCATGGCGTCAAAAAAACACAGCATTCCAAGAAAAACACTTGCTACCCACTGTAAAATTTGGTGTAGGTTCCATCATGCTTTGGGGCTGTGTGGCCAATGCCGGCACCGGGAATCTTGTTAAAGTTGAGGGTCGCATGGATTCAACTCAGTATCAGCAGATTCTTGAGAATAATGTACAAGAATCAGTGACGAATTTGAAGTTACGCCGGGGATGGATATTTCAGCAAGACAATGATCCAAATCTACTCAGGCATTCATGCAGAGGAACAATTACAATGTTCTGGAATGGCCATCCCAGTCCCCAGACCTGAATATCATTGAACATCTGTGGGATAATTTGAAGCGGGCTGTCCATGCTCGGCGACCATCAAACTTAACTGAACTGGAATTGTTTTGTAAAGAGGAATGGTCAAAAATACCTTCATCCAGGATCCAGGAACTGATTAAAAGCTACAGGAAGCGACTAGAGGCTGTTATTTTTGCAAAAGGAGGATCTACTAAATATTAATGTCACTTTTCTGTTGAGGTGCCCATACTTTTGCACCGGTCAAATTTTGGTTTAATGCATATTGCACATTTTCTGTTAGTACAATAAACCTCATTTCAATCCTGAAATATTACTGTGTCCATCAGTTATTAGATATATCAAATTGAAATGGCTGTTGCAAACACCCAAATATTTAGAACTAAAAATGATTAAGATTAATAGGGGTGCCCAAACTTTTTTATATGACTGTATCTATAAAACATAGTGTATGACACTGTCAGGGCTCCTAGGACTATATATCTATAATATATAGTGTATGACGCTGTCAGGACTCCTAGGAATATATATATCTATAATACATAGTGTAGAATACTCTTAGGGCCCCTAGAACTATATATCTATAAAACATAGTGTATGATACTGTCAGGGCTCCTAGGACTTATATATATATATATATATATATATAATACATAGTGTATGACACTGTCAGGACTCCTAGGACTATATAGCTATAATACATAGTGTATGACACTGTCAGGACTCCTAGGACTATATATCTATAAAACATAGTGTATGGCACTGTCAGGGCTCCTAGGACTATATATCTATAAAACATAGTGTATGGCACTGTCAGGGCTCCTAGGACTATATATCTATATATCTATATATCATATATATCATATCTATATCTATATATCATAGTGTATGACACTGTCAGGACTCCTAGGACTATATATCTATAATACATAGTGTATGGCACTGTCAGGGCTCCTAGGACTATATATCTATAATACATAGTGTATGACACTGTCAGGGCTCCTAGGACTATATATATCTATAAAACATAGTGTAGAATACTCTTAGGGCTTCTAGGAACTTATTTATCCAATTTCTAGCTCTGTAAGGAAAACACAAAGTGAAATTATTATAGGAGGCGGAGACAGAGCGCCGGATGCTGTGAGGTGAGGGAAGGCGAGTATGAATGCTGTTTTTTAATTTTTCAACCCCCCCCCTGGGTGTCCACCTAATATACTCTGTGGTCTGAAGAGACCCCCAGATTATAATGCAGCAGCCATTTTAATTTGCCATTTCTTTGGTTTCATGAAACACTGAACAATTTGTAATATTCAGCTCGAGTTCTACGAGTTGGTTCGCTCATCTCTAGTAACCAACCAGGTTGGTTATGAATTTTCCAAAAATTTTGGGCTAAACCGAGTTTGAAACTTTTGAGATTTGTTACCCACAAATCATTATTAAACTTATTATATTCCTGGGCCTGAAGAGATTCCAAAGTTTTCTAAGTGGAGATCCAGGGGATGTGCGGAAACACAATAAACCCAGATAATCATCCTCCTTCATCCCTCCTGGGCTAAGCTGTGTCCTCTTTAGGGAAAGCTCTTTAGACTAAGGTCCCACGTAGCGAGACGCAGCAAAAAACGCTGTGGAAAAGACTGCGGCGGAGACGCGTCACATTTTTTTCGCAGCATTTTTCACAGAAAGAAAGACTTTCTGCCCCTATTATACCTATATGGAAGACGTCGGCGTTTCCGCAGGTATAAGTGACATGCTGAGATTTTCCACTGCTGATTTTTTTTTCTGTAATGTGTGGATGGATGAGCCAGAATCCCTTCCACTTTGCAGGTACTATAAAATGCTACATTTTTGCAACATGGGGCCCGGCCTTAAGATGTAGGAGAATTTTTGGTCTTTGGTAGCTCGTATTTAATAAATGATATACAGATGACATCACTTGTCCCAGCTGTGGTTAGATCCGTTACTTATCGCTCCTATTCTCACTATATAACTGTCACCCTGTGGGGGGTCTCAATGTCTCGCTTTTACACACTCTCTCTATAGGGTTATCTCGCTGTGGATGCTGCTGGCACAATAATAAACTGCAGTGTCCGGGGCAGAGACGTTCAGGATGTTCAGTAGATTTTTGTTGGTGCCTTCAGGCTGGATCTTTATTTTCGGAGCACTGAACCCACTCTCTAGAGTCACTTGTTGATACGTTGTGACCCCAATAAGAACGAGTTCTTTCCCTTTCTGCTGCTTGTACCAGTACTTTGTGTTGTAGCCTGATTTGTCATGTGAACAGGTCAGTGTTACGTTTTTCATGGCTCGAGCCAGGTGGATTTTTGGCTCCTGGATAACGTCTTCTGCAAGGAACACTGCGGAGGAAGGTGACAGAGTCTGGTGTGAATGTCGTCTGTATGGAGATACTTGGAGAAAGTGATCATTCATAAATCAAGTAATAAATCCTAAGTCTGGACTTTCCTACTATAGCCATATATGTTTACTGGATGTATGAGGCTTTGTTCACACTATAGGATAGCAGGATAAATTTCTCCACAGGAATATCTTATCATAGAATACACCAAAAGCCAATGAAAAGTAATTGAAAAAACATTATTCACTTACTTTTCTTTGACTTTACTGATAAATTATCAGCAATTTATCCTGCTGCAGAATGTCGGGTTAACTTTGCTACAATTGTATATTTTCAGAAAGTTATATTATATGTAATATTGTAAATAATATTGTAAGTAATATTGTAAATAATATTTTGTCATATTGTAAGTAATATTGTAAATAATATTGTATGTAATGTAAGTAATATTGTATGTAATATTGTATGTAATGTAAGTAATATTGTATGTCATATTGAATGTAATATAGTAAGTAATATTGTATGTATTGTAATGTATGTAATACTGTAAATAATATTGTAAATAATATTGAATGTAATGTTGTATATCATTGTAAATAATATTTTGTCATATTATAAGTATTATTGTATGTAATGTTGTATGTAATATTGTAAATAATATTGTATGTCATATTGAATGTAATGTTGAGACACCTAAAAAGAATTACATTTTCTTTTTATTTTTCTTACTTACTCCATGACAAGGAGACCAGAAAGAGAAATTGTAGAACAACCTTCATCTCCAAAAGTCAAAGTTGTCAATGACAGGAAGTATCTCAGAATGCAGATCACTATATATAGTCAGTGACTATCACTTTGTTCATTGTCTGTGCACATTTAACTATATGCAAGAAGAACTTTTTGCAAGTTCAAACTCTGCATTGTACAGCTACAAATGGGATATGAGACACTTATAGAATTGTTTTTTTGGGGGGAGGAATTGGGATCTCTATTATTTATCCCTAAGGCTAAACCCACATCTGAGTCAGAGACTCCGTTAGGAACGTTCACTGCAGATTCCATATAAAAACCCAGAACAATGGCACCATGGTAGAAATGATTTGGTACATAGCGTTTGTCTGGTGCCGTTGGAGACCATCATGTGACACTTGAAAGCATTTTTATTAAGTGTCCTCCATGTTATAGATGGATATAGCATTGGAGGTCAGGGCAAAGACAGTAACTCTAGCCATAGCGAGGTGGCACTAGTGGTCATGCCTTAGTCCTGGGCTAATGTGAGGGTGGAGGTGACTGATGGGTGAACCAAATATCGCGAGATTCGCCCATTTCTCAGCCACACCACTTTGGTCCTTGCATCTACATCCATCAGTACCAGAAATGACCAGAGAATTTTTATTTCTGATATCTATTTGCTGTGCCCTACATAAACAATAACTCTATTAGCAGCTACCTGACACCACCACCAGCTTATTCACCCATGACAGCAGATTGTGGCGCCCCCAGGACAATTTTACTACCTTGTTAGCTAACATTGCAGCACCTATGAAGACCACAAGGTTGATAATACTGTGTAGATATCAGGTAATATCATGTGGTCCAGGAATAAAGCTGTAACCGCATGCGCAGCTGTACTCGTAACGTTCATGTACTGTATGTGGCTGAGAGGTGGAGACCTCTTACTTCTGCACACACTTTCTATGGGATTATCTCACTGTGAGTGCTGCTGGCACAATAATAGACTGCGTTATCTCGGCCAGAGACAAAGGAGATGGTAACGTTATTGGTCTTGATGCCGTTGGGTTGAATTGCTATATTAGTGAACCCCGACTCCATTGTTACGGCATCATTCGCAACATATCCAATAAGGACAAGTTCTTTCCCCCTCTCTTGTCGGTACCAATATTTGGTGTAATATCTGGTGTCATTGTGTTCACAGCTCAGAGTGATGTTTTCCTTAGGATGAGCAATTTGGATCCGAGGCTTCTGGATAACATCTGCGGCCAGACATACTGTGAGGATAGAAGGCAGAAAACTCAAGTACATTGTCTATATAACGTTCCCCAAGTACATCATCGTTCTATATAATGTTCCTCAGTCTCCAGAACATTCTCTATATTATAGTTTGTCCATTATAGTGTAAAAACACAGAAGACATTGATATCATTTTATATATTCTGACAAATTAATAATGTTAAACTTACAGTGTGACCAGCAACAGAGAAGAAGGAGTTGTGTAACTTGTATCATCTCCTGCGATGGTAGCCAAAGCTTCACAGAACAGGCTGAAGTACAACAAGGGAAAGAATGAAGAAAGAATACAGCATGTTACCATCATTTCTACATCTATACTGCCCCCTATTGACTTCAGAGGTGGAAGCAGTGACTAAGGGTCATTAAAGAGAGAGGATATACTGTGAAGATTATTATAGTAGTAATATAATGTATATAGCGGGCAGTATTATAGTAGTTATATTCTTGTACATAGGGGGCAGTATTATAGTAGTTATATTCTTGTACATAGGAGTAGTATTATAGTAGTTATATTCTTGTACATAGGGGCAGTATTATAGTAGTTATATTCTTGCACATAGGGAGTAGTATTATAGTAGTTATATTTTTGTACATAGGAGGCAGTATTATAGTAGTTATATTCTTGTACATAGGAGCAGTATTATAGTAGTTATATTCTTGTACATAGGGGGCAGTATTATAGTAGTTATATTCTTGTACATAGGAGCAGTATTATAGTAGTTATATTCTTGTACATAGGAGGCAGTATTATAGTAGTTATATTCTTGTACATAGGAACAGTATTATAGTAGTTATATTCTTGTACATAGGAGTAGTATTATAGTAGTTATATTCTTGTACATAGGGGCAGTATTATAGTAGTTATATTTTTGCACATAGGGAGTAGTGTTATAGTAGTTATATTTTTGTACATAGGAGGCAGTATTATAGTAGTTATATTCTTGTACATAGGAGCAGTATTATAGTAGTTATATTCTTGTACATAGGGGCAGTATTATAGTAGTTATATTCTTGTACATAGGAGCAGTATTATAGTAGTTATATTCTTGTACATAGGAGCAGTATTATAGTAGTTATATTCTTGTACATAGGAGCAGTATTATAGTAGTTATATTCTTGTACATAGGAGCAGTATTATAGTAGTTATATTCTTGTACATAGGAGGTAGTATTATAGTAGTTATATTCTTGTACATAGGGGGCAGTATTATAGTAGTTATATTCTTGTACATAGGAGCAGTATTATAGTAGTTATATTCTTGTACATAGGAGCAGTATTATAGTAGTTATATTCTTGTACATAGGAGGTAGTATTATAGTAGTTATATTCTTGTACATAGGGGGCAGTATTATAGTAGTTATATTCTTGTACATAGGAGCAGTATTATAGTAGTTATATTCTTGTACATAGGAGGTAGTATTATAGTAGTTATATTCTTGTACATAGGAGCAGTATTATAGTAGTTATATTCTTGTACATAGGAGGTAGTATTATAGTAGTTATATTCTTGTACATAGGAGTAGTATTATAGTAGTTATATTCTTGTACATAGGAGTAGTATTATAGTAGTTATATTCTTGTACATAGGAGCAGTATTATAGTAGTTATATTCTTGTACATAGGAGCAGTATTATAGTAGTTATATTCTTGTACATAGGAGTAGTATTATAGTAGTTATATTCTTGTACATAGAGAGCAGTATTATAGTAGTTATATTCTTGTACATAGGAGCAGTATTATAGTAGTTATATTCTTGTATATAGGAGCAGTATTATAGTAGTTATATTCTTGTACATAGGAGCAGTATTATAGTAGTTATATTCTTGTACATAGAAGTAGTATTATAGTAGTTATATTCTTGTACATAGAAGTAGTATTATAGTACTTATATTCTTGTACATAGGGGGCAGTATTATAGTAGTTATATTCTTGCACATAGGAGCAGTATTATAGTAGTTATATTCTTGTACATAGGGGGCAGTATTATAGTAGTTATATCCTTGTACATAGGAGTAGTATTATAGTAGTTATATTCTTGTACATAGGAGGTAGTATTATAGTAGTTATATTCTTGTACATAGGAGCAGTATTATAGTAGTTATATTCTTGTACATAGGAGTAGTATTATAGTAGTTATATTCTTGTAATAGGGGGCAGTATTATAGTAGTTATATTCTTGCACATAGGGGGCAGTATTATAGTAGTTATATCCTTTTACATAGGAGTAGTATTATAGTAGTTATATTCTTGTACATAGGAGTAGTATTATAGTAGTTATATTCTTGTACATAGGAGCAGCATTATAGTAGTTATATTCTTGTACATAGGAGTAGTATTATAGTAGTTATATTCTTGTACATAGGAGGTAGTATTATAGTAGTTATACTCTTGTACATAGGGGCAGTATTATAGTAGTTATATTCTTGTACATAGGAGCAGTATTATAGTAGTTATATTCTTGTACATAGGAGCAGTATTATAGTAGTTATATTCTTGTACATAGGAGCAGTATTATAGTAGTTATATTCTTGTACATAGGAGCAGTATTATAGTACAGTCATGGCCAAAAGTTTTGAGAATGATACAAATATTAATTTTTACAAAGTCTACTGCTTCAGTTTTTCTAATGGCAATTTGCATATACTCCAGAATGTTATAAAGAGTGATCAGCTTAACAGCAATTACTTGCAAAGTCAATATTTGCCTAGAAAATGAACTTTATCCCCCAAAACACATTTCAACATCATTGCAGCCCTGCCTTAAAAGGACCACCTAACATCGTTTCAGTGATTGCTCCATTAACACAGGTGTGGGTGTTGATGAGGACAGGGCTGGAGATCAATCTGTCATGATTAAGTAAGAATGACACCACTGGACACTTTAAAAGGAGGCTGGTGCTTGCCATCATTGTTTCTCTTCTGTTAACCATGGTTATCTCTAAAGAAACACGTGCAGTCATCATTGCACTGCACAAAAATGGCCTAACTGGGAAGAGTATTGCAGCTAGAAAGATTGCACCTCAGTCAACAATCTATCGCATCATCAAGAACTTCAAGGAGAGAGGTTCCATTGGTGCCAAAAAGGCTCCAGGGCGTCCAAGAAAGACCAGCAAGCGGCAGGACCGTCTCTTAAAAGTGTTTCAGCTGCGGGATCGGGCTACCAGCAGTGCAGAGCTTGCTGAGGAATGGCAGCAGGCAGGTGTGAGTGCATCTGCACGCACTGTGAGGCGGAGACTCTTGGAGCAAGGCCTGGTCTCAAGGAAGGCAGCAAAGAAGCCACTTCTCTCCAGAAAAAACATCAGGGACAAACTGATATTCTGCAAAAGGTACAGGGAGTGGACTGCTGAGGACTGGGGTAAAGTCATTTTCTCTGATGAATCCCCTTTTCGATTGTTTGGAACATCTGGAAAACAGCTTATTCGGAGAAGAAGAGGTGAGCGCTACCACCAGTCTTGTCTCATGCCAACTGTAAAGCATCCTGAAACCATTCATGTGTGGGGTTGCTTTTCAGCCAAGGGAATCGGCTCTCTCACAGTCTTGCCTAAAAACACAGCCATGAATAAAGAATGGTACCAGAATGTCCTCCAAGAGCAATTTCTCCCAACCGTCCAAGAGCAGTTTGGCGCTCAACAATGACTTTTCCAGCATGATGGAGCACCTTGCCATAAAGCAAAGGTGATAACTAAATGGCTCAGGGAACAAAACATAGAGATTTTGGGTCCATGGCCTGGAAACTCCCCAGATCTTAATCCCATTGAGAACTTGTGGTCAATCATCAAGAGACGGGTGGACAAACAAAAACCAACAAATTCAGACAAAATGAAAGCATTGATTCTGCAAGAATGGACTGCTATCAGTCAGGATTTGGTCCAGAAGTTGATTGAGAGCATGCCAGGGAGAATTGCAGAGGTCCTGAAGAAGAAGGGTCAACACTGCAAATATTGACTTGCTGCATTAACTCATTCTAACTGTCAATATAAGCTTCTGTTACTCATTATATGAATGCAATTATATTTCTGTATGTGATAAAAACATCTGACAAACACACATAAAAACCAGAGGGCAGCAGATCATGTGAAAATATAATATTTGTGTCATTCTCAAAACTTTTGGCCATGACTGTAGTTATATTCTTGTACATAGGGGCAGTATTATAGTAGTTATATTCTTGTACATAGGAGGCAGTATTATAGTAGTTATATTCTTGTACATAGGAGGTAGTATTATAGTAGTAATATTCTTGTACATAGGAGTAGTATTATAGTAGTTATATTCTTGTACATAGGGGGTAGTATTATAGTAGTTATATTCTTGTACATAGGAGCAGTATTATAGTAGTTATATTCTTGTACATAGGGGGTAGTATTATAGTAGTTATATTCTTGTACATAGGAGCAGTATTATAGTAGTTATATTCTTGTACATAGGAGTAGTATTATAGCAGTTATATTCTTGTACATGGGAGCAGTATTATAGTAGTTATATTCTTGTACATAGGAGGTAGTATTATAGTAGTTATATTCTTGTACATAGGAGCAGTATTATAGTAGTTATATTCTTGTACATAGGAGCAGTATTATAGTAGTTATATTCTTGTACATAGGAGCAGTATTATAGTAGTTATATTCTTGTACATAGGAGTAGTATTATAGTAGTTATATTCTTGTACATAGGAGCAGTATTATAGTAGTTATATTCTTGTACATAGGAGTAGTATTATAGTAGTTATATTCTTGTACATAGAGCAGTATTATAGTAGTTATATTCTTGTACATAGGAGTAGTATTATAGTAGTTATATTCTTGTACATAGGGGGCAGTATTATAGTAATTATATTCTTGTACATAGGAGCAGTATTATAGTAGTTATATTCTTGTACATAGGAGTAGTATTATAGTAGTTATATTCTTGTACATAGGAGCAGTATTATAGTAGTTATATTCTTGTACATAGGAGTAGTATTATAGCAGTTATATTCTTGTACATAGCAGTAGTATTATAGTAGTTATATTCTTGTACATAGGAGGCAGTATTATAGTAGTTATATTCTTGTACATAGGAGGTAGTATTATAGTAGTTATATTCTTGTACATAGAAGCAATATTATAGTAGTTATATTCTTGTACATAGGAGCAGTATTATAGTAGTTATATTCTTGTACATAGGAGTAGTATTATAGTAGTTATATTCTTGTACATAGGGGCAGTATTATAGTAGTTATATTCTTGTACATAGGAGTAGTATTATAGTAGTTATATTCTTGGACATAGGGGTAGTTATGAGAATCGAGGGGGTAATTGTAGTAGTATTATAGTAGTTATATTCTTGTACATAGGAGCAGTATTATAGTAGTTATATTCTTGTACATAGGAGCAGTATTATAGTAGTTATATTCTTGTACATAGGAGTTACAATACATAACATTGCAGGGTAATAATTCACTTTTTTATTTTTACAGTTTGCCACATTGTTATTTTTCTCGATAGATTTTGAAGTAACTTTTTTGTACTTTGTGAACATTTTTCAGTTGTAGAATCCTAATCTGATGACATCCGTTATAGGAGACCTCACACACAGCTGTGCTATGATAAAAGGTCTCATCTCATCCTTGTACATTAATATTGATGTCTCTATTTGGGGGGGGGTCTCAGTTTTATACACTCTCTCCATTGGATTCTGTTGCTGTGGATACTGCTGGCACAGTAATATACTGCACTGTCTTGGGCAGAGACCTTAGTGATGTTCAGTTGACTTTTCTGGGAGGTCTCAGGATGGATTTTTATGTCTCGATCTTTGAATTCAGGCTCCATTATTGCTTCTTGAGTATAGTCTGTGTATCCAATAAGGACGAGTCCTTTATGTTTTTCTTGCCGGTACCAACTTTTTTTTGTATTTGCTGCTGTCATCGTGCTCACAGATGATGGATATTTGGTGCATGGCAGGAGACACTATAAGTGTTGGATTCTGGATGACATCTGCGGCCAGACTGAGTGCTAGAAAGAAAAAGTATTGTGTAAGTCGCCTATATAGCGGTTCTATCTAATTCAGGTTCTATATTGATATAGCAATAAACCATAATACATTGTTACTTGTATATATTATATGTAATATGTGACATCACAAAATGTAACAAACCTTTCCTGGTCTATGCAAAATGATATACAATGTAGATATTTTCTTTAGCCCTTCCTATAGTTCTCCAGCTGTTACTAAACTACACA
This sequence comes from Leptodactylus fallax, assembly GCA_947044405.1. Classification (NCBI taxonomy): domain Eukaryota; kingdom Metazoa; phylum Chordata; class Amphibia; order Anura; family Leptodactylidae; genus Leptodactylus; species Leptodactylus fallax. Next base: position 562,224 of record CAMRHE010000536.1, read on the forward strand.
CTTCAATGTTCCCTGCTAGCCTGTGACTGTCAGAGACTGCTGGGAGTTGTAGTTTTTCAGCATCTGGAGACGCACTGACCTCTACTTTAGACCAGCCAAGTCTCTCGCAGTTCGTGTATTACATAGAAATATCCATCAGACTTACAGTGATGATACCCAGCGAGAATGAGAATCTGCAGGATGTGTACCATCTTGACGTATCTATGTTACAAAGAGACTGGTTGCATTTTGGCTGCTGAAATTATTAGCAAACCACACCTAACCCACCCTTAAAGGGGTTGTCTCTGTCAGTAGGGGGCGCTACTACATCATCAGAGGTTTACAGCCAGAAGAAAGGATAATTGGGCTTGGAAATTGGCAATTTCCTTTTCTTTACTAATTTACAAGGTACATTACACAGCCAGGGGCACAGTGAAAATGAGTGAATAGAACATGGAATTTTTGGCTACTTTTGCATTTATATCCAAATGCCTTTTTGTTGTTTAGAATATTCCATGTACACTTTTATCTTAGAACCTGACATACACCGTAATGCACAATGAACCCTTTACCAGATATTTTGGTATACATTTGTTATATTGCTTCAGTAGCTACTGACACCAGATGCTCTGGCCAAGACTGCTTACCTTTGCTAAATCTGGGGTCAGCCACGAGCCATTTAAAGGGAATGCGTCACCATTCAATCACCTATTTTGTAAACCAAGTTTTAATGTTAAACATATTTTTAAGAAAATTTGAAGATTTTTTTTTAAATTTCCATGTCATTATCTATATTTAAAAGATAAGGGCAAAATTATGCAGTTTTCACTGTGGCCACTAAGCCAAATAATAGACTTGCTAATAATCACTTGCTATAGAGGTTTTCTTTGTACCAGTCATCTCATTGACATCACAGACAGTATTATAATAGAAGATAACACCTCTATAGATAACACCACAAACATAACCATTGCATCACTACTGACAATAGATGATGTCACAGCTTATCTCCTCCCCCTCCCTGCACAGAGCATGCCTAGAACACTCTCCTATAGACCTCAATAAATTGACTCCAGTCTATTGCTGTCTATGGCCATGACTATGCTGTAAAGCAGATCACTAAATGCTGTTAACAGAGCAGAGGAGAAGCTCAGGCAAGATGGCCGCCCCCATAATCATAGACAAAAAAATTGAATTAAAAAAATCTACAATCAGAAAATAAAACAGATTAGAAAAAAGTGTTGGATTTCACTATCTGGTGTTATAAATAAATAAATAAAAAAAATCTGGTGATAGATTCCTTTTAGGACATGCAAATTCTGTCGGCAGCGCGTTGTGTAGTATGCGGTATTATTTCATGGCTACTGAAGAACCTTATAATTAACCCTATGACTGCTGTATCATATCTTAGAGAAGAGGAGGATGAGCAGATGTCAGATGTGCTGCAGCAGTTTTGGTGTGCGCCCTCTATTGGACATTCTCCGGTATGTGTCCTGCAGCTGTGCGCTATGTACGTCTATGGATGCCTGTGATTGACAGATTACTCATGAATCGGATGTATGGATTATACAGCAGCAGGAATACAGATGTGGCTTATAGCGGTTTATTATCAGGCGGGGTCGCAGTGTTGCAGATTTATACACTTTGTCTATACGACTATCTCACTGTGCTCACTGCTGGCACAATAATAAACGCCATTGTCCTGGGCAGTGACTCCAGTGATGTTCAGGACACTTCTCTCGATGCTTTGGGGGTTGATATCTATCCTCCCATCTTTATACCCCGGCTCCATCACTGCCTTTTCTTTATAGCTTGTGGATCCCATGAAGACGAGCGCTTTATTCTTTTCTTGCTTGTACCAGCTCTTTACGTATTTGGTGCTGTCATTGTGCTCACAGGTTATTAAGATGTTTTTCATAGGAGGAGATCTTATAAATGGAGGATACTGAATGACATCGGCGGCCAGGCTGACTGATGGGTAGAAAATATAGTTTTGTATGTCAATATAGCGGATCTAAATGTGAGATTTTCTAGAAGACGCGTGTAGGGTTTATAAGACCTGACTGTAAATACCCTGCCCGGTATCTGTAACATGTTACATGGGGGAGATTGTATTATATAAACATGGATACAATGTAACAAAGTAACTCTCTGCTTGTTATATACATCTATAATATACTGCAAATAGTTACTGTAAAATAATGTATCAGATAAAGCAACGTAAGCAAGAATAGAAAGGTATCTAGAACTAGACATAATAGTATCACTAAGGCTACATTCACATCAGTGTCATTGGAGACCCCGTCACAGAGTTCGCCGAAAATCAGTTTAAAAATGACGGACCCCATTATAGTCCATGCAGTCCACCAGGCTCCGTGTGTTACCGATGTTTTAGCCGTCCACCTGCTCGTTGTTCGGGTCCTTCAATGGACCCAACTAAAGGAGATGCAATGCTAGTCTGAACCTAATGTAAGACTCACCGTGCAGAGAGCAAAAGAGGATCAAGACCCCCTGGACTTGTCGCATCCTGGAGAAATATAGTCACTGTCTAATACATGATCACCAGTAAGGAAGGTATTCTCACGGTCTCCTCCCCCTGCCACACCAAATTTATGCAATATAAGTCACACCTCTAACTCTTCCCATGTCCCGTTGTGCCCCCACGCAGTATAATGTCCCCGCTGTGGTTCCCATACAGTATAATGCTCCTCTTATGGCCCCAAAGTATAATGTTTCCCCTTTATTGTGGCCCCCACAGTATATTACCCCCCCTTGTGGCCCCTAAAGTATATTTTCCCCCTCACTGTGACCCCAACAGTTTATTTTCCCCTTGTAGCCCCTACTATATAACATCCCCCTCAAAGTATATTGCCCCCCTCATTGTGGATCCCACAGTATATTTTCTCTCTTGTGCCTCCTCAGTATAATTTCACCCCAGTCTATAATTGCCCCCTCACTTTCGGCCTCCAGAGTATAATGCCCCCCTCATTATTGAGTATAATAATTGGAGGCCCAGGGGAGGTGCGGAGTAATAATATTCCCTTATACTCACCTCTCTGGGCTCCCTCGCTGCATCTTGTGTTTATTCTCAGGCATCTTTTGACTTTATTGTCATGACATTGATGCCCAGTCGCAGACCTCAGCAATCCCCGGGGCCACTGACCTCACCCAGGGGGCCACAAGATGGAAAGGAACACTGGACGTCGCAGGGGAGCTCAGGAGAAGTGAGGGAGGTGAGCATGAAGGTTTATCATTACTCTGCACCTCTCCTGGGACTCTACTTTTTATAAAATGTTGGAACCCAACTCATTACATAGTGGTTGACACATCTCTAGGCGTCATGTATGAGGGTTACACGAGCCTAAATGTGTGAACACAGACTTAAACATAAGGACAGCTGGAGCTCCGCCTAGTGGCAACTGCAGGGAATGCTATGAATGTGTAATGGGAGAAGTAGATGGGCTTGGTTTAACATTGGTTATGAAACCCAAAGCTATATGTGACTGTCTGTGCCCTGCCAGATAACCCTCCCCTCCCCCCAGCAGTTGTATACAGCTTCTCACTTCCATTGTAGCACTGTGAATACTGCTAGCACAGTAGTAGGTGGCAGCGTCTTGACTCGAGACCTTAAATATACTCAAGGTACTTTCTGTGTCAGTTTCACCCACGATTTTTACTTTATCGGCAGTAAATGTGCTTTCCATTTCTGGAGGATTCAGTCTATATCTGTAGCCTATGAGGATTAGTGGCTGGCCAGGGCCGGACTGACGGTACCAAAACTTCATAGGGAAAGAACTGTCCAGATGTTTGCAGGTCAAGTTCTCATCATTGCCGACCACCAATATCTTATAGGGGGGGTCCTGAATGACATCTTCACCAAGACAAGAGGCTGGTAGGAAAAGAGAGGAAAAAAAGAGAATACCAATAAGTGGTGGTAATAATAATATTAATAATTAATAATATCATTAATAATAATTATTATAATTTTTATTATTAATACTAATAATGCAATAATAACAATAATGATAATAATATAATAATAATACTAACAATAATAATGATATTATAATAATACAATATTATTATTATTAATAATAATAATAATAATAATAATAATATTACGCTAATAATAATACTAACAATAATAATGATGATAATATAATAATAATAATACTAACAATAATAATGAGGATATTATAATAAAATATTAATAATAATAATGAGAATAATAATACTAACAATAATAATGAGGATAATAACAATAATATGATAATAATACTAACAATAATAATGAGAATAATAATGCAATAATATAATAATAATAATAATGTAATAATGTAATAATAATGCTGATAATTAATAATTAAAAATGATCATATCATAATAAGAATGATAATGTAATAAAAATAATATAATAGCAATATTAATAATTCAAAATATGAAGAATCTCATTTGTTAGATAGATAATATATGGACACATAGAATAGAATACAACACATGAAACACAGTTTTCCTTACTCCGTAGACATCCTAGAGCGCAGAGTATGATCAGAGCTGCCGTCATGTCTCCTGGAGCTGGAGGGTGAAGACTGTGAGAACATCGATCTCAGGAAATGGTATTAATGGTAACCTACACAGGAAACCCAAGCAGCAACGTGACAAGAATCATCGGCTATGACGCTGTTCACATCTGTATCTCGGCTTCCGTATATAAGTAAATATGATCCACTATATTTTTGTTTTCACCATCAGGTATTGGCTGTAGATCTGCCGTATCTGTAGAATACATTATTATATGATTTACTGCAAACCCCATTCTATTTAGGCTGACCCCAAGTTGCGGAAACACAGATTTTTTTTTTGTTGCAGATTTTGCTGAGTTTTTTGAGCCAAAGCCAAGAATGGCTACAAAAGGAATGGGAAATATGTAAGCAGCGTCTTATACTTCTCCCTTCTGCCCAGTCCACTCCTGGCTTTGGCTCAAAAAGCCGCAACAAAATCTGCAACAAAAAAAAGCTGCGTTTCCACAATGTGAGGCCTCAGCATAAGGGAAGGGGCAGGGTGAGAGGACAGGGGGCCGTTCTTCACCAATGCTTAAAAGGAATGTATCACAAATGTAATTTAATTCTTAATTTAATTTATTTATTTCTAGTATAAATATATGTAAAAGAGAATAGGACATGACAGCAACAACAATAGGGAATATCTGTACCCACAAAACGCACAGCAGTCTCCACATTCAGAGTTGCGTGTGATCTGAGGATCACATGTTCCAGCCCCCTTAGGGTTATTTTGGCCACCAGATGGAGCACATTCCATAATTGCAGCAAGGTAAACTGGGTAAAGCAACCTGACTTACTGCTGCTGCAAATATATATGTGTGTGTAGTGTGTGTGGGGGGTTCTCTTAAATAGTTACCACTGTGTCGCACCAATTTGTCAGTAATATTAACCCCTTCACTGCTCACAGCTTTAGAACACCGTATTTACAGACATGATTTCTTAATCTTTCCTAGACCCCATAAACCCATTTATAAGAAGCAGTTCCCAATGTCCCTGCTCACTATCCACAAAGACTTAGAGGGAACATGGATAAATATGGCTTGATGTTGGTTCCCCATTTCTGTGTTAAATCAATACCAACCACTAGATGGAGCCATATAGCTATAAGGTAAACAGAGCAGCCAATGCGGTCCCTATATATCCCTATTATAATAACGACAGTGTGTCCAGTATGCACATACCGTAGTATAAGGACTACCGGTCACTTTTACTTCTATAGGATTCTGCTATAAGGTTTCTCTGTGTTTTGTTTCCTCTGATGTCCTTTGTACTAATGCCAGGACTCGCTGCGGCAGAATATTTTGTGTCTACGGGCGAATTTATTAAGAGATTTGAGTCAGTTTTGGGGAGTTAAAAAAGTCTCACATTAAGGTGCGTGGAATATTTGTGCAAAAAAATTGCAAATTCTCTTATAAGTGGGCGGAGCTTAGTGGGAGTAACTACAATTTTTTTTCTCTGTGATCTGCAACATGAGGAATGATTTATTTTAATACTGAGGCAGCTTTACTTATACTGTCTAAATGTTACTAGACAGTCTTATACTACACCAGGTTTATCACAGTGACTGATGCTGGATGATGAATCCGCCATGTTATTACTTTTACACCGCCTCTTCATTGGTTTAGCTTATGGCAGAAAAATGCACCAACATTTTTTGGTGCACGGTGTTTCAAATTAGGCCCCGCCCCTTCATGAGAAGCCACGCCCCTTCTCATGACCCTTTTCTGTACAAGTTTTAAAAATGTCTAAAAAGATCTAAAAAGTGTCTAAAACATTTGACAAATATGGCCCAAGCCTTGTTAGACGATTTCTTGGCACAGATTGGGTCAGAATTCTTGCCGCTCATTCACTTATATTTTTATTTGTAATAGTTGTTGCGTCGGTTCCGTCAGACTCCTCTTATAGACATACATTGTCGCCAGCATAGGCCTGGGAGATGTTCTGCTGACCAAGGAGGATCTTTATGTCTGCATAGCAGGAACCCCTGACAATAGTTGGGAATCAATGTTGATTTAGTCACTTGTTGACCGTGCAAAAGACCCGTAAACCCCAGCGATGCTGCGACCAGGGACAGGACAAAGAGGCTGTGTGCGTATTGTACAGTGTGGGAGTATTGCAATGAATTATCAATCTGGAAATATTATGTGCAGGTCCTAACAGGTTAAATATTATTTATTTCAAAGGCAAAAATATTCAAAGTGATTAAAAAGTCCCAAAAATGCTTTTATTGGGAATAAGTATATAAAAAAAAACTATACATGTTTGGTATTATGTCACATTATTTTGCACTACCTGACAATATTCTATAAGTGTTATGTGTGTTTTGTTGGCATTGTATGGGCTGTTATATCTTGCAGAACTATTTTTATAATATATATATCACTATATGGCATTATTATCTTGGATCCTTAAGGAAGTATTATATGGATACTTCATGTTATTTGGCCACTACAAGGTGATATATGGGATGTATATAGCAGTAGTATCTTGACGCTATATGGCGGTATTATGTTGGCTCTTTAAGGAAGAATTATATGGACACTTCATGTTATTTGACCACTATGTAGTGATACATGGATTGTACATGGCAGTAGTATCTTGACGCTATATGGCAGTATTATGTTTGCTGAGTTGCAAGAAAGTTTGTCTAAAAATGACAGATGGTGTCTGTCTACTGCCTTATTGCTCAGGGTTTCCTACAAATTGCAGCATGTCAATTGCACCTACGGAAATGCTGGCGGTTTCCATATAGGTATAATGGAAGCAGAAAGTCTGCAGAGGAAAACTCTGCGAAAAGTGATGACTTTCTGTGAAAAGTGATGCGGGAAAAACCGTGTTACGCTTCTGCCACAATTTTTCTCGCAGCGCTTTTTGGCTGCGGCCCGCTACGTGGGGCCTTAGCCTAATATCGGTACTGAGGGGATATAACTTGGAGGCCGGTACCTGGACCTTTGTTACAATGTAACTGGATTATTAATGTTTCACCTTAACCATAATATTTTTATTAACAATTAGATGCAGATATTATCCTGTCCAGTCACGGTGACTAAGTCGCAGTTACGTAATATTCTCATCATGGAGACATCAGGGCAGATCTGCACATGGGTCATTGGGAAATTACGAAGTATTTTTAGATCTGTCTGCACCACAATGTTCATGAATTATTCAGCAGTGCCCATGTATTATACAAGGAATACAATATACAGCAGTGCCCATGTATTATACAAGGCATACAATATACAGCAGTGCCCATGTATTATACAACCCATACAATGTACAGCAGTGCCCATGTATTATACAAGGAATACAATATACAGCAGTGTCCATGTATTATACAAGGCATACAATATACAGCAGTGCCCATGTACTATACAACCCATACAATATACAGCAGTGCCCATGTATTATACAAGGCATACAATATACAGCAGTGCCCGTGTATTATACAACCCATACAATATACAGCAGTGCCCATGTATTATACAAGGCATACAATATACAGCAGTGCCCGTGTATTATACAACCCATACAATATACAGCAGTGCCCATGTATTATACAAGGCATACAATGTACAGCAGTGCCCATGTATTATACAACCCATACAATATACAGCAGTGCCCATGTATTATACAAGGCATACAATATACAGCAGTGCCCATGTATTATACAAGGCATACAATATACAGCAGTGCCCATGTACTATACAACCCATACAATATACAGCAGTGCCCATGTATTATACAAGGCATACAATATACAGCAGTGCCCGTGTATTATACAACCCATACAATATACAGCAGTGCCCATGTATTATACAAGGCATACAATTACAGCAGTGCCCATGTATTATACAACCCATACAATATACAGCAGTGCCCATGTATTATACAAGGCATACAATGTACAGCAGTGCCCATGTATTATACAACCCATACAATATACAGCAGTGCCCATGTATTATACAAGGCATGCAATATACAGCAGTGCCCATGTATTATACAAGGCATACAATATACAGCAGTGCCCGTGTATTATACAACCCATACAATATACAGCAGTGCCCATGTATTATACAAGGCATACAATATACAGCAGTGCCCGTGTATTATACAACCCATACAATATACAGCAGTGCCCATGTATTATACAAGGCATACAATTACAGCAGTGCCCATGTATTATACAACCCATACAATATACAGCAGTGCCCATGTATTATACAAGGCATACAATATACAGCAGTGCCCATGTATTATACAAGGAATACAATATACAGCAGTGTCCATGTATTATACAAGGCATACAATATACAGCAGTGCCCATGTATTATACAACCCATACAATGTACAGCAGTGCCCATGTATTATACAAGGCATACAATATACAGCAGTGCCCATGTATTATACAAGGCATACAATATACAGCAGTGCCCGTGTATTATACAACCCATACAATATACAGCAGTGCCCATGTATTATACAAGGCATACAATATACAGCAGTGCCCGTGTATTATACAACCCATACAATATACAGCAGTGCCCATGTATTATACAAGGCATACAATATACAGCAGTGCCCATGTATTATACAACCCATACAATATACAGCAGTGCCCATGTATTATACAACCCATACAATATACAGCAGTGCCCATGTATTATACAACCCATACAATATACAGCAGTGCCCATGTATTATACAACCCATACAATATACAGCAGTGCCCATGTATTATACAAGGCATACAATATACAGCAGTGCCCGTGTATTATACAACCCATACAATATACAGCAGTGCCCATGTATTATACAAGGCATACAATATACAGCAGTGCCCGTGTATTATACAACCCATACAATATACAGCAGTGCCCATGTATTATACAAGGCATACAATATACAGCAGTGCCCATGTATTATACAACCCATACAATATACAGCAGTGCCCATGTATCATACAACCCATACAATATACAGCAGTGCCCATGTATTATACAAGGCATACAATATACAGCAGTGCCCATACAATATACAGCAGTGCCCATGTATTATACAACCCATACAATATACAGCAGTGCCCATGTATTATACAAGGCATACAATATACAGCAGTGCCCATGTATTATACAACCCATACAATATACAGCAGTGCCCATGTATTATACAACCCATACAATATACAGCAGTGCCCATGTATTATACAACCCATACAATATACAGCAGTGCCCATGTATTATACAACCCATACAATATACAGCAGTGCCCATGTATTATACAACCCATACAATATACAGCAGTGCCCATGTATTATACAAGGCATACAATATACAGCAGTGCCCGTGTATTATACAACCCATACAATATACAGCAGTGCCCATGTATTATACAAGGCATACAATATACAGCAGTGCCCGTGTATTATACAACCCATACAATATACAGCAGTGCCCATGTATTATACAAGGCATACAATATACAGCAGTGCCCATGTATTATACAACCCATACAATATACAGCAGTGCCCATGTATTATACAACCCATACAATATACAGCAGTGCCCATGTATTATACAAGGCATACAATATACAGCAGTGCCCATGTATTATACAACCCATACAATATACAGCAGTGCCCATGTATTATACAAGGCATACAATATACAGCAGTGCCCATGTATTATACAACCCATACAATGTACAGCAGTGCCCATGTATTATACAACCCATACAATATACAGCAGTGCCCATGTATTATACAAGGCATACAATATACAGCAGTGCCCATGTATCATACAACCCATACAATATACAGCAGTGCCCATGTATTATACAAGGCATACAATATACAGCAGTGCCCATACAATATACAGCAGTGCCCATGTATTATACAACCCATACAATATACAGCAGTGCCCATGTATTATACAAGGCATACAATATACAGCAGTGCCCATACAATATACAGCAGTGTCCATGTATTATACAAGGCATACAATATACAGCAGTGCCCATGTATTATACAAGGCATACAATATACAGCAGTGCCCATGTATTATACAAGGCATACAATATACAGCAGTGCCCATGTATTATACAAGGCATACAATATACAGCAGTGCCCATACCATATGCAGCAGTATCTATGGCAGGACAATGCACAGAACTGTTCGCACAAGTAATGATCTTGCTGATATAATGTACTATGGGTTGTTGGTATAATGTATCTGGGCTCCCGGGAATCTTCTTAGTATTTAGTACTCCCTGTGTCTCACCCTGTTTTCTGCTGATCAATGTGTGAATCCCATTCACACATTGCAGAAAAATACACACAGCGTAAGTGCAGTAATTTCCAAAACCATTGCTTCTTGGAAATCACAGCATGTCAATTGTACCTACTGAAATGCTGCGGTTTCCTTATAGTTATAACTGAAACAGTCTGCAGCAGAAATCCCTGCGGACTTTCTATGAAAAGCGCTGCAGGAAAAACTGCAATGCGTTTCCGCTGCGGGGGCCTTAGCCTTAACGGGCATGTCCATAACATGGTAGACAGATACAGTATATGGTAAAATCATGTCCTTTGGCTTATCGGTGCCCATACAATATACAGCAGTGCCCATGAAATATGTTTCCATTTCTTTTGAAGTTGAAGTGGTCGGCTAGATATGGTATAATTGTAATGCAGCGCACTCTCAGTAATGACTTTCTTGCCCTATCTCATCTCTGGGACTTCTAATAAAGTTCCCATGGACTGTCATTGGTTGCAGATCAGTGCACACACAGTATACATCAATGAGTGTATAGTGTCCAGACAGACCAGCTCATCTACCCTGACATAATCACTTTATTCTTAGTATTTTCTCCTCCGTCAGACCCCGCCATGTCATTACTATTAACAGATCAGATTCTTTATAGGTAGTTTATAATCGTGACATATAACACAGTTTCAGGGTCAAAGTAAACTGCGGGTGCAATAAAACTGAGCCACACCTGACGACAACTTCTACAATTATAGAGAACAATAGACAAGCAAATTGTTACATTCAGATGACGATTACAAGGCAGTGATACAATGTAACATGGGGATGAAGGTGTTTGTATGAAGGAAATAGCCCAAAAAGTGCAAATGTGGCCACAGCGTCCTGACATAAGTGATCCACTGAGGTGTAGCCAAGATCTCATCCTTGGTGGTGAAGGAATCTCTCACCTTCTTATCTCTGCAGGTGTGTTTACTGTTGTCTTCAGGAATCCATTGCACCACATTACTATTTTTGGTCTTGTGCTGGAACAGTTCTGAACTTTTTCTTTACATAACATTTTTCATGTACTTTATAAAGTCTTTTTTTTAAAGGCCAGTGGAGGATGGGCTTCATTTATGCCGAGGATCGCAACTTTTCTATGCCAGAAAAGTAGCAAAGGGACCTGCTAAATCCCTCCCCAATATCTGCGCTCTCTGTTATTTTTGGTACAGTGTGACACTACATAGATTGTATTTCTTAAGGTGCTTAGTGATGAGTGAACCGAAAAAAGTCCAAAAATTGCAACTCCCCAATTTTCCAAAAATCACCACCCATTCTATTGGGAATGAGCAGTCACATGGGGCGTGCCAATGTCATGATGCTTTGGCACAAGTGTCATGACGTCGGCGCACCCCACGTGACCACTGAGGCCCAATCACAAGTCTCAGAAGTTCTCCATGGCCCTTGACATCACTAATGAGAAAAAAAGAGGACAAAAAAAGGACCGAAGAGATTGGGGAATGTGCACTGGATGACGCAAGGGAGCCCAGAAGAGGTGAGAGAAGGTGAGCATCAGGGTTTAAGATTTTACCGCCCCTTCTCTCAGTTTATGCTTATAATACTTTGGGGTCTGTAAAGCACTTTTGGTTCGGACTGAACAAGTCTGGTCCAAAACTAAACTGGTGGATGAATATTTATGAAACGAATAACCCATTGGTTCTCCCATCAGCTGTAAGGGTCCTGCTACTTTCCCGATCTTCTCTTGTAATGATTATATCAGGAGTTGCTGACTTGCAGGGTGACCTCTGGAATATATGACTCATCTAGTGTTGCACAATCGTAAGACGCACCTTGAAGTAAATGCGCATACGTAAGGAGTCTGGAGCAGGATGCCGATCGGCTCAGACTTACAATATAGTAGACAGTTCATTGCACTGGATTAGCTGTGGTGTGAATGCCCTGACCCCAGCGCTCTGACTCAGGGTTGTGTAACACGACTTCTTGTGATCAGCACGTAGTATACGGGACGGGATTGTACGGCGTTAAGATTTAACTACACGTACAGGATGGAAAAATAATAAATAGTAGTCGGCTAAGCATGACAGAGAATTTCCAGGAAGCTGAGATCTAGGGAGCTGTTTGATAACTTCCTCACCTTACAAGTGCAGATAGTAGACCCTCCATGGGATTGCATAGACCAGCTTGGGTACAGATCATCACAGATGTATGGTCTATCCCCTGAAATGTGTGGTTGAAAGTAACAACACTAGAGGAACCAGCAAGCAAAGAGAAGGTTGATCCATGGAAGGGGCTTTCACTTGGGGGACGGTGGGGACAGTCCATGGTGGTCACTCCACTCTGTTGAAACTTTCCCATGACCGATTCCCCCACAGATCAGACTGGGTTTCTGCTGCAGAACTTCCAATCTATAGAAAAGACACAAACATTGTAAGGGGCAGCAGTTGAGGGTTGCTGGGGGTTAGCTGAACCACCCAGTTTCATGCCAATCTCAGGGACCAATTTCTAACTGTATAGAATCTTCAAGGAAATTTTGTATAAATCTTGGCATGTTGTATATATGTAAGGGGGAGTATCAGGATAGTTTACCATGATGTCTGTAACAGAAGCCGTGTCTTCATGTGGTCCTAGGACTACGAGCATTTCTGCTGACTGAGGCACTTCTCAGGCTGCTCCATCCAATGATCCTTTTTGCCCCCAGAGGGCTGTATACAGGGTCTGGTTATCTGAACACCTCCCCTACACCATTATATAGATCTTACCATGATTTATGGTTAGTGGTTTGAAGAAATAGAGCCCATATACATACATATCTGTTTCAGTGCAATCAGCCAACAATCAGTGTCAGAACTCTACCTTAGTGTCAAGTATGGTAATAAGAAATGGTTGGGCATACTGGATTTCAACCATAGCCCATCCTTTCTTCTCAAGGGAAAAAAAACTCAATGCTAGAGGTGCCTGCCCGCAGCTGCTCCTGGCCTACTTATTGAAAATACCTGCTGCTCGGTTGGGCTTAGTGTGCATGTGTACTGAGAGATCGGGAAGAATAACTGTTGGCCAAACAAGTATTTGACCAAAAGCCATCCAGAGTTTGGCCACCTTAAGGGTAAGTAGTGAGTTAGACTTCATGTACACAACCATAGTCTGTAAAAAACAGGACAGATGGCTCTGTGTGCAGTCCGTGTATCCATGGACCCTCAACAGAATAGACGGACTACGGTACAAAAGCCGGCAGGAATACGACCTACTCCATATCTTGTGGCTCGGTCCTAGGGTCACGTGTATGAAACCTTAGGTTTCAGTTTGATCATAAAAATAAGTTCAAGGACATAAAATACATTCTGTGCATTACACATTTTATTAAAAAAATGAATCTCTTTACTATTCACAGTTTCCTATATACAATATTTCACAACCATAGTAATGGAGTCCATGGATCACACAATGTGCCGGCTTTACAGTTTGGTAGTTCAGCATTATAGAAATTTCTGCCATCAGACGACTTTGTCAGATATAGTGTACGCCGTCCTGCAGCTTTGACAGTACACATTGGGCATCATGCATAAGGAAACAATATTGCCCATGACTGTTTTTCAGCTGCCATTTTGTTTCCCAAGGATTTGGTAAAACCCTTTTTATGTTGGGTCAGTTCTTCATTGTCACATGACTTTAAACCCCCCCCCGCGCGCCCATCCTGCACATCCGAATTATTGTCCGTCCTCCCAATAAACCATGTATTGGCCACTGACCATTGAATCAGACGCTCATTATGTTATTATATTCCCTACCTTCGCAGATAATGGAGGGCACCCCCTAGGTGCGGCTTTGACGAGCATTGCCCTATATAGTATGGTTCAGTGCTGAGTCACACAGAGGGCAGCTTTGTTCCCGCTCATCATATGACTGGGCGCGTCTCTCCTCTCTGCTCTATTTCCACAATGAAATAATGTAAACTTTAACCCAGTCCAACCTGTTCCCGAGCAAAGGAATTGCATTCCTCTGCAGTAATCTCTTACTACTGCCTAATGGATTCTGGTAATCCTGATAACTAGAAAAATGAAAAATATTTTACAAAAAATTCTTCAAATAATTTGAAAATGTCATAAAAACTATTTCTATTGAAGTTTTGAAGTGTCAGACATTTCTAGTACATTACAAGGGTGGCTCCGAGCTATTACCTAAAATGGTAATCCAGGATTCCAAGACATGGTTACTCCACTCCCTCTTTTTAGACAATGACATCATGTTTGTTGGTCACATGGCCATGCTTCAGCTCAGTCTCATTGAAATGAATGTAACTGAGCTGCACCATGGTCATGTAACCAACAGACATGAGGTCGCTGATTGAGAAAAGGAAGTGGAGAAACCATGTTTTCTAATCCTGGACCTTTCACCAACTCCAACTCTTTGCACCATTCAATAGGGTTGTTCCATTGATTGTCACAGTTGTAATTTTTTTCTCTATCCCCACCTGTCCCTGAGTAATCACTGCTGTTTTGGCACAATTAGGCACTCTGCTGTCAAGTGGGCGGTCCCTGTCTTTCTCCTACAGCCTAAGACCTCCCACCTGTCAGTAGAGAGAATAATTGTGCTAAAATTAACAGCACAGATTGATCAGTAATGTGGGGGTTTAGAGAAAAAAATACCAACTGTGCCAGAATCAGCGAAGAGGAGCCTATTAAAGGATGTGAAGAACTGGAGTTGTTGGCAGAGGTGAAAGGTCCTGTTTCAATAACGTGGGTAACTGTTCCTCCCATCATGCCTCAGGGTAGAACACAGAAGGTGCGTCAAAAAAGCAGCTGGGAAGAGAAAGAAAGGTGAAAGGTGGTCCAGCCATGGTAGTTCCCATCACCTCTGGGTGAAATAGACCTGTGTATGGAGGCTAACACTTGGCTCTTTACCCCTAAAGGCTAAACCTGACAGACCCTTTCTTCTATGGATACTTTACAGATTTGAAATTCCTCCAGGGAGAAGTTTTATCGTGCTCTTTATCGCCACCTTGCTGAGTAATTCCTATGAACTGCCAAAATGGGGGAGGAGAGCTCAGGGGCATATTTTGACTCACTTTTTATCACCATTCTCTTTTTGTCCTTTACATTTACATATAAATAGTTACATAAAAACAAACATAGTTACATAAAACATAACATGTAACTATGTAACATAGTTACATAGTTACATAAAAACAAAGCTTCACCTTATGTGTAGACAATCTGTAGTGAAATGCGTGAGGTCTATGGGGCAGTTTACAGGACCTCACACATTTCACTACAGATTGTCTACACATAAGGTGAAGCTTTGTTTTTATGTAACTAAAAGGATTTTCTGTTTAGTTCTGAGTTACTGGATCAGATAGGGAACGGTCGGTGCCTTTTATGAAATCTGGTAACTCCTTACAGCATCTGAGTTTGGAAACTCTTTTCCTCTTGGCAGCCGCTGTCACTAGTCACTGGGGCAAGTTGTCGGGGCAGCCATGAGATAACCGACCTGTCCTGCCTCTCAATCCCATCAAGTACCTAGAAGCGTGAGATCCAGCACAGTCAGTAGTTTTGATAGATTAGATCATCAGAGTCTCCATTGCCACCATTTTGCACAGTGTCACATCTTCTGTCCTCCATGGTTTTTCAGCCTAAAAATGGCCGTCTTTATTTTAGTAGTCATGTAAACCCTAGCTTCAATATTGAAAGGAGGCCAAGAGTCAACACCAAACTGATCAAATGTTGAAGACTTATCTTGAGGGTAGGGCATCAATATTACAGTCCTGGAAACCCCATTGAGGATTGGAGTTAGTGTTGGTGCCCATTGTCTGTTTACTCCTAGTACATACAACGGAGTTTAACATCTTCCCTATTACATAAGTTTTAGTATGGACAGTTCTACAATAAACCAAAGTAATCCGAAAGATGTTTTTGAAGTGCAAGAAGAAGCCTGTGCAAACAATAGACAATGGGTGGCATAGGTTCTATTATTTCCAGTGCCGCCCTAGAGCCCACATATCTAGAGCTAGTAGACAACAATACCAAAGACTGAGTGACTGTGCCATCCATACATATGTAGTAATGGGCATAGAAACCTTAACCTTTGTTCGAAACGTGCACAGTATCATAATAATTTAGTTTTATGATATGAAATTACCATATTTTACATCATATCCTGAAATGGTCTTATAAATAACATATTATGGCATTCATAAATATAAAAAATACTTCTAACATAGTCCAGTCTACTATTTCTGCCTCATCGAGAGGCCTTCAAACCTAAAATACAGGTTTAGCAAGAAATCGGTCTATAATGTCCACCCATTGAGTCTGGGCAACAATGCATCAGTCTTCATTTCCCAATGCCCAGTGTACATTGGTCCATTAATGGCCATGGAAGTGCAACAACATCTTGGGTTAAGTAAGAGTTAATCAATAAATCTTCTGCCATTGTGTCCTTATACTAAGAGGTCGGTTTCATTTAGCCACATAAACTTTCATGAAATGTTTTGAAGGATAAGATACTTCAGTTGGTTACATACATCTTCATGATGTAACTTAGGTTTGTCGGAGTCTTGCATCAACCTTCTTCTTGGGATGGCAAAAACACATCATCCCATGGAACCATGAACTCATTATAGGCTGGAGGAGGTGTTATAGGCTCCGGGAATCTTTCATCTGGGATAAATCCAGATCTCTTGATTTCATGAATGTCAGAGCTGATGCGGAGTAGGGTAGGGTTGGTCAGCCTCACTTCCCCAGAAACTCCTGCTCTTGCACGTTCCAGGGCACTTTGGTAAGGAGGAGGTTCAATTTCTGGAGGTGGCCCCAAAGTCACCGTCCACACTGTTGCAGTACCATAGAGTATAACATCCTCGTAACGTGGAGCTTCGAACTGAGTTGCATCCCTGTGGGAACAAAAGAAAATGTATTGACTAAAGGTTGAAGTGAAGCAGAAAAAGGGTAAAGAGCAGACATATTACTATTGGATACAACAGACAGTATCACACACAGTCGGCTTAGACAGACAGTATCATTGGCTCATTGCCAAAGCCCCACACATAGGATTAGATACAAAGGAGGATCACATAATATCACATATACTCAGGCACATCAGCTTCAGACAGTATCACACATTGTCGGCTTAGATACAGCAGCTCATCAGACCTATTGAAGGATGGAAAGAACTGGAGTTGGTGGAGGTAGTGAAAGGTTCTCTTTACGTGGGTAAAGGGGAAGGGTAGTCAGGATACTCCACAAAGTATAGTGGCCCCTTCATTCTGCAGTTTATCTGCCTATCCTAATCCTAAACTTTTGATGTTAAATTCTGGTAAACCCCCTTACAGTCTACCTCCAGCTTTTCATAAATGAATGGTAATGGTGAATATAAGAAACTTTGTAAAATTAAAAGTGCTTCCTTCTCCACTTAGGTTGCGTTATGTACACAGTAGTCTATAGAGAGGGGAGGGGTAGGAGAATGAGACTGCTGAGAAAGACACATAAATAACTGCAGCTGCTACTCTGCTAAACCATGAGTATGGGAGAACTCTTCTGACAGTAATGTATCTTTCAAGATAAGGCTCTACCCTTGAACAGTGTAAGACAATCAGTCAAGTAGCAGTCTCCTCCTCCCCCTCACCTCTCCATAGACCTCTGTGTGTGAGCTGGACAGATTTTAATCTAAATGAGATAAGGAAGAAGCGAGCAGCCTAATAAGTGGGAAGGAAACAGATTTCTTTAATAATAATATATATTACAAAGTTTCCTTATATTCACCTATTCTGTTTTATTTGTTTAAAAGGAGATAAAAGTAGAAATTGTATCTCTTTGTAAGTTTATTTCTTCTTGTTCTGTTTTTGTACCCTACCCCTACGCTATAGTCAGTAATGCTAATGCAAGGTCAACACTACAGGATTGAGTCACTGCAAACAGGATGAGGTCACCATGTGACGGACTGTTGTAGCTAAACATCCTCATGGTGCTTGGATCTTCTGGCAGCTCTTAGCCAGGTCGATGTGACATCAGCACGTATACTGTATATAATAGTCAGCTTCACTCTTAAATTGTCAAAACAAGAACACACTTATCAACCTGTGAGTTACATCAATGTCAACTCTTGAGTAGTGAATATGCCCGATATGTAAAGGAGGGTGTCGATGAAAGGGAGACGAGGCGATGCTTGTTTATTGATTGCAGTATCTGAACAATGTGCAAACCGTCCCTTCTAGCATTTCTCAGAGTAGAACATGCTGGTACTCCAGTTGGATCTGGTTGAGTCCGGTGAGCTTGTCAACCAGCCCTGAGCATTGTTTTTTCAGAGGTTTTGTTGAGTTATCATTGATCTCTTTAGCTCTTTCTTGTAGCAACTGACATAGGTGGATAGAAACCAGCCTGGAACATATTGGATCCACCATAGATGAAGACCACCCCTCCAGTTATAGACATGTACGTGTTATTTGCATCCTAAACATTACTATGAATAAACATTGCTCAAATTATCAACAAGATCGAAGAGATTCTGTAGGACATGCCAAAATAGTGATAAATTATAGTAAGACGTTAGTTCGGTAGTCCTTTATTAAAATCGGTGAGCCCCATTGTGGCCAGACCATATTATTGGATCACAACCTGACCCTACTGGATTATCTGATTCTCTCATTCAAAATTCTCAATGCTTCAAAGTCAATAAAATTACATAAAGACACCTCAAGACTATGATTGTGGGTACCTATTAGAAGCATGGTATGAGTGACTACTCTCAAGAGAGACTCCCTAGGGTACAGGCTACACCGATTGAGAACCTAGACTCTACTGAACCAGTCCAACTCTGGAGACGGTCTTCACTCTTTATAGTAGAGTTCTCGCAAAACAAGTGCAACCCAAAGAGGTCCCACCATCTAGGCACCATTCTGACTATAGGTTACCCTTACCAATGTCAACCCACAAGAGTTACATTTTTAAGCCTTTCTTTTATGGATGTGAATGAGCAACATCTTAAAGGGTCTGTCCAAAATTATAGCAAACTCGGGGTTGGCCTAAGTGGGTGTAAAACACAAGAAAAGTGATACCCACCTATTCCTGACACACCATTGTACAGTCCAGGTCTCCTTGTTTTCCTCTGATGGGACTCGCTGGGCCAGAAGTGGATTGGATCACATGATGGCTGAGACCAATCACTGGTTCAGCATTTGCTGGAAAGGAACTGGTGACATCACTCGCATCAGCAACTGCTGAAGCCACTGATTGGTCTCAGTGGTCATGTGAGTCTCTCCACTTCCAGCACGGTGGGTCCCAGAATGGAAGGGAAAGAGAGCTGGGACTGTATAGCAGAGCTGGGGATAGGTGAGTATCATTTTTTCTTTGGTTTTACACTCACCCTGACTACCAGGGAAACAGGAAAACATCCGCAAGGATGTCAGATTCTTCACATCTTACAAGGTTTGCCATAGATATCATTTTCTGGAGATGGAAGGAGCATTGACAATACAGTATACACACTATTTTGGTGTCCTATTGTGTAGTTTGCTTCCAGTAACTTAAAGGGATTTTATATACCATATTAAAGAAATTAATTGTTCTGTCCAAGGATCTGTATTGGGTCCTTAGCAAGTGTGGAGAGCAGTTAAAAAGATCGTCACTTACACTAGGTTCACACTAGCGTTCGGGTTTCCATTCTTCGGGTCCACTTGGAGACCCAAAAACGGAAAGCCTATCCACTTAAAAAGCAGTCGCTCGTGGAAACCCATTGACCCCATAGACTATAACCGGGTTTCTGCTTGTATAACTTTTCTCTCTGCATATTTTAAGCAGAATGGGGGACGGAGTATGACCATAGCCTCACTCTGAAGGACCTGCCATGTCCTGCATTACGAGGACAACCCATTGATGTGAATAGATACTGTGTAATACTTCATTTCCCCTATGATGGTGCTGAAGGGAAATTGAACGGTTACTGACAGGCTTCTCCCCTGCTTACAGCTGATTGCAGGGATTTTCAGCAGGGGGGCACTTTGAGATCTGCCCCATCTGGTCCCTTTGACAAGTAGAGATGTTGCAAAGTGGAGGCAATTTGGAATTAGTGCTAGACAAAGGATTCTTTGCTTATGTGCCATTTCAGGTTACAAACCCCAAGACCTCTCGGCTGCTCAGGCACTACCCATTCATTCCCCCATGAACCATGCCCTCATAATATGTCATATGTTCTTCAATATTGAGGACTTACACTTCGCTCCGTTGCTGTCCCCCGCTCCTGACTTCTGTTTGTGTAGGATTTTCTTCATTTTCCTGTCTTCTGGATTTCTTGACACAGGATGATAGTGTGACTGAGAGATAGCAGATGATGGCCAGGGCGCCAGCGGACAGGAAACAAATCCCTAGGATGTACACTCTCTCTGATACAGTCAGCAGAACCACACCGATAATCATAAAGGCCATTCCCAGGGTTATCACGGCCCGATGTAGTCCTCGCCATACATAGCTGGATACCATGGTAAGATTTGTAGAACCAACTGTAAAAAGATCAGGGTAGGAGACAAGTAAGAGACATGTAATAAGAGTACAGTATATGCTTCCATTTATTTTATATATATATATATATATATATATATATATATATATATATAATGCTTTGGTGACACTACTTTCTACATAAGCCTATGGGGATCGATGAGTCTGTTTTGCAGACACAAGAACTTCTTGTATGATAAGATTGCACACAATCACTGCTGATGAGAAGACGTTTCCTGTCACACAGTTATAATGCAGAAGATGACAAGTCAGTTATGTGACGATATATGTATGACCATTTATCTTATTTAGGTAATATAGATGGGAAGAGAATCCCTTTGTCCTCCCAGCAGGTAGAGATTAATAGCAAAGAGCGAAATAAGGCAGGGAAATATAAAATTTAAGACAGAGTCTGATCTGAAGGACTAAGGAAACTGCACTGCAAGAACCTCTAAGACACCGAGCACAGGAGGCTGCACTGCAAGAAGCTCTAAGACACCGAGCACAGGAGACTGCACTGCAAGAAGCTCTAAGACACCGAGCACAGGAGGCTGCACTGCAAGAACCTCTAAGACACCGAGCACAGGAGACTGCACTGCAAGAAGCTCTAAGACACCGAGCACAGGAGGCTGCACTGCAAGAACCTCTAAGACACCAAGCACAGGAGACTGCACTGCAAGAACCTCTAAGACACCGAGCACAGGAGACTGCACTGCCAGAAGCTCTAAGACACCGAGCACAGGAGGCTGCACTGCAAGAAGCTCTAAGACACCGAGCACAGGAGACTGCACTGCAAGAACCTCTAAGACACCGAGCACAGGAGGCTGCACTGCAAGAAGCTCTAAGACACCGAGCACAGGAGACTGCACTGCAAGAAGCTCTAAGACACCGAGCACAGGAGGCTGCACTGCAAGAACCTCTAAGACACCGAGCACAGGAGACTGCACTGCAAGAACCTCTAAGACACCGAGCACAGGAGGCTGCACTGCAAGAACCTCTAAGACACCGAGCACAGGAGACTGCACTGCAAGAACCTCTAAGACACCAAGCACAGGAGACTGCACTGCAAGAACCTCTAAGACACCAAGCACAGGAGACTGCACTGCAAGAACCTCTAAGACACCGAGCACAGGAGACTGCACTGCCAGAACCTCTAAGACATGAAGCACAGGAGACTGCACTGCAAGAACCTCTAAGACACCGAGCACAGGAGACTGCACTGCCAGAACCTCTAAGACACGAAGCACAGGAGACTGCACTGCAATAACCTCTAAGACACCGAGCACAGGAGACTGCACTGCAAGAACCTCTAAGACACCGAGCACAGGAGAGTGCACTGCAAGAACCTCTAAGACACGAAGCACAGGAGACTGCACTGCAAGAACCTCTAAGACACCGAGCACAGGAGACTGTGAGATCTTATTCAACATATCAAAGAGCTGCAAAATGGGCAAAATTACATATCATGTCACTCTCGTTCAAGAGCTCAAAATTTGTTCACAGCTCCATTTACTAAGAGCAGATTGCACGTTGTATCGTACAGATTGCGTCATCCCAGCCAGAGTTATTACAGAATATTCCAGGACTCTTATAAGTGAATTTCCCCGTATAATATAGAGTAGGATCATTTCATTACAACATCTATAGTATAATGGAACCTAATAATAGAGACAATTTTTTTTTTCTCCTAGAGGACACCAGTAAAGTCATGTGCATGGTACGCCCTAGTATGTGATCATTATGGCATCTGTATACTGCCCTAACATAACCGGGGCCGTGCCAGTGACAGTTTCCCTTAAGTTGGTTATTTATACATTCCTGATACTTC
The DNA here is from genome assembly GCA_947044405.1 of Leptodactylus fallax. Taxonomy (NCBI): domain Eukaryota; kingdom Metazoa; phylum Chordata; class Amphibia; order Anura; family Leptodactylidae; genus Leptodactylus; species Leptodactylus fallax. The sequence continues at coordinate 585,334 of CAMRHE010000536.1, forward strand.
CTTATACTCCAGTTGTCATATAAACTTTAGCACATTGCATATGATGTTTAGGTGACTATTTAACTGTTTACACACACACAGTGTTGACCTTCTTTGGACTTTCCAGTACTTGAATTACTTTTTACACTTTTTATTAAGAAAGCAATAATTTTTTTTGCAAATTACATTCTTTGCTCAGAGGAGAATGTTGAAAAGTCATACAATAAATAAGCAGTTGTACAAAAATATGCAAAAAATGTGACACAGAGACAAATATACAGAATTACATAATTACAAACTAGTTATATTATAAAGATAACCATGGGAAGGGACAGGATGTGGATGAAGGGGTTAAAGGTAGATTTTAGAACCATGTAAAACAGAAAAAAAAGGGTTTTCCAGCCTAACTGTGATGTCATATTTGTCACATGACCTTCTGACAGCTCAGCTCCATTCAAGTGAATGGAATTCAGATGCAATACCAAGCACAGCCACTATACAAGATACGGTGCTGTCCTTAGTAGCATCCTCTTCAAACAGCTGCTCATTAGGGGTGCCAGGGGTTGGACACCGACCGAGCTGATATTGATGACCTATCCTAAAAGAGGGTCATCAATATCAAAGTGCTGTCAGGAAAATCCCTTTAAATGTTTCCTTATAGCTAAGATCCTCCATACCCCGCATCGGTTTAGTTGTTCTCCTTTGTTCCTTTTTGAACTCTAAGGCATCCTTTCTATATACCAGTGTCCATATTTGACATTGATATTCTCCATTAAACCACAGAAATGATTTTTAAAGTGGTTATATGCCGTACATACTCTGTGAGTACATACCCTTTTTAATATACGATGATTTCCTGCAGGCTTTAGAAGCAGCTGGTTGACATTGTTCTAGTCTATAATCTACAAGTACACCCAGATTCTTCTCTATAAGTGACTCTCCCAGTTTTCCCCCCACTCCCAGGACATATTTCAATATTACACAATAAGTATTTATGTCCAATTCATCAACATATAGTTGGATGAATGAAAAGATAAACAAGCTGGTCCTTGACTTACTTATCTATCCCTAACCTTCCACTAAAGTGATTAGATTAAAATGTCACTTTCGATAGACCAAACTCATACAAAAAGAAAACTATGGAAAACTGGGCAAATGTCAAGTGGACTCAGTACAAGATCAGCAAGCAGAAGACAAGCAAAGTTCAGGTCTGATACCAAATATTGATGGGATTTACATTTCTCTTTTTTTCATTCACTTCATTTTGTTAATTGACAAAAATAAACTATTAACCCTTCTATTTCTGAAAGTATTCTTACTTTGCAGCTTTAGTTCCACACATTAGTTGCACAGTACTATAGGTAAAGGGGTGTCTTCTGGAGAGTTTTATTGTGCAAGAATTCACTAGAACATATCTGTTTTTGTTGCAACATTACAGGTAAAGACGGCAAAAGAAGGCAAGACGTTGTGGAAAAACACTACCTATATAGTCATGTTAGGCTCGGTGCCAATAACAAATACAAGTATTTCAGAGTTTCCAGAGGGCTCATTGCTCTGAAATGAAGAGAAGGCACACTTTCACATTGTTTGCCACTTTATTGTAAAGGTTGAGAGACAGCCAGGCTCCTCCAGTTACCTATGTCATTGGGAGTGTAAGTCTTCCTCCAAGTCACATGTATCAGACATAAATCTTGTTTGTCTACAGCTACTTAGGATTAGCGATCCTCTATGTAACTGTCCTGTTATTTGTTGACAGAAGCTTAGGCTGACAGAGCCGATGGGTAACCAGGACTGAGCCGAGGACATCAAGCATGAGAAGATTCAGAGAAACATTAAAGGGGTTTTCCCATGAACATAAACATATGGAAATTTGTAGACAATTAAAAGTTAAACACTTTTGCAAATATAAATAATTTCAAAATTTGCAGAGTTTTAAAGATTTTCTCTAGCCATCTTGACAGTCTGTTATCTTAATCAGTTACCAATGGATACCACCATGAATGAAGGAACTTTTATGGTCTGGGGCTTGTCAGAAATCCAGCCATGATGTCCTTATTGTGGTCGGGTTATCTTCTCATACATGTAGTGTCCCTCCTGATAACCAGCCATGATGTCCTTATTGTGGTCGGGTTATCTTCTCATACATGTAGTGTCCTCCTGATAACCAGCCATGATGTCCTTATTGTGGTCAGGTTATCTTCTCATACATGTAGTGTCCTCCTGATAACCAGCCATGATGTCCTTATTGTGGTCGGGTTATCTTCTCATACATGTAGTGTCCTCCTGATAACCAGCCATGATGTCCTTATTGTGGTCAGGTTATCTTCTCATACATGTAGTGTCCTCCTGATAACCAGCCATGATATACTTATTGTGGTCGGGTTATCTTCTCATACATGTAGTGTCCTCCTGATAACCAGCCATGATGTCCTTATTGTGGTCAGGTTATCTTCTCATACATGTATTGCCCCTCCTGATAACCAGCCATGATATACTTATTGTGGTCGGCTTATCTTCTCATACATATAGTGTCCTCCTGATAACCAGCCATGATGTCCTTATTGTGGTCAGGTTATCGTCTCATACATGTATTGCCCCTCCTGATAACCAGCCATGATATACTTATTGTGGTCGGCTTATCTTCTCATACATGTAGTGTCCTCCTGATAACCAGACATGATGTCCTTATTGTGGTCGGCTTATCTTCTCATACATATAGTGTCCTCCTGATAACCTGTCCACAATAAGGACATCATGGTTGGGTTTCTGACAAGTCCCAGACCATAGAAAATTTCTGCATTCATGATCAAATCCATTGGCAACCAATCAAGACAAAATATGTCATCACTAAGATGGTTAGAGAAAATCTTTAAATTTAAAAAACTGTTTATAACTTGTATTTGTCTATAAATTTACATATAGTTATGTTCACGGGGAAACCCCTTTAATGGATAAAGGAGTCACAGAGATAAAAATGAGGTTGACCTCTTGGGCTCCAATGCAAAATCTATAACTGGACTCTAAGTGTCATTTTTAGTACTTTATAAATTATATAATACTACTAACTTATTTCAGTGACTTTTCTATCCCAGTGGAGGGTTCCCTGACAATAAGCTGATCTCAGGCAGTCCTGATGCATGAACGCCCAGTGATCATCTGTAATGTGCAGTACAACCTGGGAGGAAGTACTTAGATCTCCTACAGCACCACCACAGGGGGCATAAGGAATTACATAGACTGTCCCTGTAATGTGCAGTCATGCTGGGTCCTCCAGAGACACTCTTGTACTCATTCTGGGTAATTTGTGGATGTCCAAAATGAGGGATTCCCATCTGAACTCTAAATAATGTCAGGCATCCATATAAAATGATGGTTCGGCAAGTCTATAATTATTATAATACAGAATTCCAAAAATAGTATACCGCCTATACCGGAACAACACACTACCTATTGAGTAATTACAATGGGACACTCCAGTATTACCAGGCAATGGATGTTTATGATATGACGGGCTCACTTTATAGGTTATGATCTCATTACTGGCTCCAGATCTCCTGGGAATTTTGTGGACCTCTATATGGGATCTTTCCCTTCGGCAATGCCAAAAATAAGCATAGATAAGGGAATGTTCTTTATGCAATCCCATTAACCATTGGTCAAGTTATCCCTTTCTAGGCTGAAGACTGGACAAGGAGGATTCAAAAGGCTAAAGTCCATGCTAGGATCAACCCTCCCATTCAATGGCGGGGGGTTCAAGGTGTTTTTGGGTGTTACTATATCTACAAGAAATTGATATCTTGCCACCTGGTCTATTATTGGACTAAAGTCTCCTGTGTCATAGGTTAACCATGATGAAGGTCCAACATGATGAAGGTAAACAACGATGAAGGTCCACCATGATAAAGGTCCACCATGATGAAGGTCCACCATGATGAAGGTCCACCATGATGAAGATCCACCATGATAAAGGTCCACTTTGATGAAGGTCCACCGTGATAAAGGTCCACCAACTCCTGACTTTTATGAACAGCTTGGACACTCAGTGGTTAATACTGCTGCTACGCAACACTGGCGAACTGGGATCAAATCCAACTAAGACCACATTTGCATTGAATCTATATGTTCTTCCCATGCTTGGGGTCTCTCTGGATAATGTCTTATTTTCCAAAATTGGCCCTGAGCGCTATACTGGGAGACTGATTGTAATTCTGCCACAATACAGAATATATCGACATTATAAAATGCATGGAGCTATAAGAAACCCTCCCTATACATATAGGGCACCTGATGACATCATGCTGGGGTACAAGGGGTAATTAAATTCTATATGACTTCTACAGACTGATTTATGATAGACTATAGACTGCTGTAAACTATCACCTGATGTTTCGTCACTTGGCCATCACTTTTATAATATGTCTATAACATAAAGTTACTCATCTTATTTTTGTGTGTTTTTGTATCATCTAGTTGCAGCATTTGTCTTTGAATGTAGACATAGGAAGTCTGGCTTATGCGTCTATAAGTTGTATACTGAAACATCTATAACTGCAATTATGAAGGTTGGAAAAAAAATGAGGTCTAAGTTTTTATCTCATTGAACAACCCAGGACACAGCGCCACTCCTCTCCATAGACCGTCTTTGGTATTGCAGTCAAGCCCATTCAAGTGACTGAGAGTGAGCTGCATTATTAAAAACAACCTTGAGATAAGATTGGCAGAGTCACTGGGGATTTACTGAACCACCCCTTTAACCCTTTCCCGCCGCAGCCATTTTTTGTTTTTTGATTCTTGTTTTTTTACTCCTTGCCTTTTTTTTTTTTCATTCTTGCAGGACAAATTATACATTGTAATGGTGCCATTTAATGTTCCATACAATGTACTTGGAAGCTGGAAAATAATCAGACTGGGGTGGAATTAGAGAAAAACTACATTTGCGCCATTTTCTTATGATTTTTGTTTTTATAGTGTTCACTGTGTGCAAACAAAATGTTTCCGTATTCTGCGGGTCGTTAAATTTATAAAGTTTTTGTTATGTTTTAACACTTCAAAAAAAAAAATCCAAAATTTTTAAAAATATTCCAACACCCATAACTTTTTCATATTTCCGCAGATGGGGCTACATAAGGCGTCTTTTTTATGGGGCCAGATGTATTTTTTATTTATAACATTTTGGGAAATGTCTGACGTTTTGATCTCTTTTTTAACATTTTTTGGCTGGTCAAATGGTGAAAAAAATTCTGTTCAGTTCAGTTTTAATTGTGAGCAGGCACCATACTTAAAGACCCGACATCTGCCACAATAGTACTGCAGATATCGGGAAGGGGTTAAAAATGCTGAATTGTGTCAAGTGACCACAGATATAATGTATAATTAATAGCCGACATTGGATTAGGACTCTCCAGCAGAAGCAAAGTGCAGTGTATATCTTCTATTACAGCCGGGGGCGCTGTTGCATTGATGTCTAAGGAAAGTGCTCCCTTGTGGCGGTGGTGAAAAGTGGTACTGCATGGGGCAGTAACTGCAGTGACCTCATTGGACAGTGCAATACTGGAGGGAAAGGGCTGGCTCCTCATTTTCATCGGCAGTTACAAATGACAAGATGTGTATTCCTGATAATATAATATACCAGCGAAATGATATTTAACCACATCCTCACACACCAACACAAAATCTACAAATTCTGCAGTTTTTTCGTCATATATTAGATAGCATCTAAGACTGGGTGGTGGTAACACTATGTACAGTACTGTGCAAAAGTTTTAGGCAAGGGTGGGGGGGAAAATGCCACGAAGTAAAAATTGTTTCAGAAATAGAAGGGCTAATAGAAGTGAACGAAGAAAAGAGAAATGTAAATCCCATCAATATTTGGTGTGACCTTTGCCCTTTGCCTTCCATCTGTTCTTCTGGGTACACTTGCAGACAGTATTTGGCAGGGAGGTTGTTCTTCTGTGGATGTTGCTTGCTCCAATCCGTCTGTCTCTTCATGTCATCCCAGACAGACTGGATGATGATGAGATCAGGACTATATCTGTGGGGGCCGGATCATCACCTCCAGGACTCCTCCTCCAGAGGATGGGATTTACATTTCTCTTTTGTTCTTACAAAAATAAACTATTAACCCTTCTATTTCTGAAAGCATTCTAACTTTATAATATATTTTCCACTCCTGCCTAAATTTTTTGCAAAGTAGTGTAGCCCACTTGTCTGTATATCCACCTCTAGAAAAAAATCTAACATGTCGTTGTGTGTAACCAAGTGCCTAGCTATGGGGTGGGGATTAAAGGGAAGAATCGCCCCCATGTCCTCGGGCTTGGAGGGAGCTCCATAAGATGACAAAAGTATCCTAAGTGGCATATGGCACCTGGGCGAGATTTTTATTTTGGGACCGTACGTCTCTAACTTTATGTACCAGATGTAAACTCTAATAGTAAAGGGACCAAATATTTGGATTCCTGAAGACTGATAGTAATACTACGATATTATACTTATTGTGTACAAAGGGAAGTTATAGCGGGTCACGAGGGCCACAATGAACCTCAATGTGATGTTAAGCTCTTGTGCAAGCAGAGGGTTTATTGATATAGGATTGCTCAGTTTATGGCACAGTTCACATGGGGACTACTCAATGAGGCTGAGAAATGTATCCACCATTGTATCTATAAAACATTGTGAATATCACCACAACCGTACACGTCCAAGGGAACAATCCAGGGACAGAGGAGGGACCTGGAACGACTTTAGCTAAGCTCAAAGACACATTTGGCGCGTTTCAGTAACTTTTGCAACTTATTCTATACCTTGCACCATATTTATAGTGATTTGTAACTATTGCTCTTTTTTTCAAAACTGGCAGTATGGGCAGAGTTTACGCGGCACATCTGTGTAATCCTAAGGCCAGGACACACTGAAATTTTTTTAGCGCTACTGATTGATTTTAACTATTGCGTGATGTCTGAAACCCACACGATACATCTCGGTGCATTCATCCGGACTGCAGTGTAGCTAAAATTAATCAGTAACGCTACAAAATGTTGCCGTCTCTCCCTGGCCTTAGTCCTTATTTGCAACTTTGTTAAAAGTTGTAAAATTGTTGCGCGAACAAATTCCACTTCTGCTATGAAAACATTCCAAAAAATCTTTAGTGAACCCTGGAGCCCTCCCCTTAGAGAAATGCAATGAATTTATGAATCTGTCACAAAATAAATAAAAAATAAGTAAATAAGTCAGAAAAGTGACAAAAAATTCCTACTGGATCTGTAAATGGAAACTCATCGTATTACAGGTAACTTCTCACTGCAAGGGTCTCATATGTGAAATATCTGGACCAGCGACACATAAATACCAATTGTGATCTAGAACTAAGGCAAGGAATCCAGAAATATAAATTTTAAATCTAAAAGTATAATAATAGTAATTAAATATAATATAAATAAAATAAAACAAAATTAAATATAATCAAAAAATAAAACAGGGATCTGCATTCTCAGGATCTTAGTTAATAACACTCACCAGAGAAATAAGGGAAATAAGATCTAGCACCGACCCCTGTGGATTTGGTTTTTGGGTCACTTTCCGGCTCGCCCCAATATTAGATCCTAGTTGTTGCCTCCAGGACTCTTCATGTCCCTCGGGTTTATCCGTCTGTATTGTGGAGCATTGCTTCTTCTGGATCAGGACTAGTAAAGTAGATTGTGGAGGAACTTGAACTTCTCTGCTGATTCCCTGTAGAGCTGAGTGGGTGCAGTACCTGTCCGTGGCTGCACAGTGTGACTGACTCACTACACACTGCTGAGGCGTCTGTCACCTCCTAACCTGCCTTCCCTGACAATTTCCACCCATGCAGGAAGCTACAGCTATATAAGATGACATGGTGTCACTCCCTCCAGCCGCACTGATCAGAGATCATTCCTGTAGTAACATACTAACCCCTCCCTCATAGTAAACTGCACTTTCAAAATCAGGAGGGACTACAACCTCCAGCAAGCCACGGCAGGCAGTATATGAGAGTTCAATGTGCCGTCAACTATCAACCACCAGGTGGTGATCAATGTATTCTGGGCATATTGGGGCATTGTTGTCAAAACCCCTGAACACTCCTTATGCAGTGGACAGCCCCGTCATAGTTATGTCACACTACAAGTTCCAGCAAGCCAAGCCATGCTGCCTACTGTATCAACATAAGGTTAGTGATGCTCAGAGTCAGGAGAGCAGACATAAAGGCCCACATATATATGTTTTTGTATAGATAGTCATCAGAGCCACGTCACCCTATATGGACATTCGGGATACCCTAAAGGCAAAGTAAAATCTATCCTTATTATTACGTTTTTATGGGGAAAACTGGGAGACAAACAATATGGGTCCATATTCCCAGACTCCTGAATAACAAATCACCATCACACTAGATACATATATTTTTGAAGAGCTTAGCAAGGGTTTGTGACAAGCCCCGTTGGATAGGAGATCAATATGTGTCTGGGTCCCAATCTTTCCCATAGATTTCAATGGGACAACGATGCAGTACTCACACTCGCCACTACAGTTTGAAGGAGTAAGCAATACCGCAAGCCATGCTGTCTAGGTACTGGTGATCTGCGGTGGTCCCAGGTGTCGGACCAGATTTGATATTGATGGTCTATCCTAAGGAATCTAATAGGAATCCTTTAATTATGTTAGGGCACTTCATAACCTTTGTTAAATAGAATCTTTTACCATCTCCACCATCTCCATTCTTCAATAGTCACCCCTACATTGATTCCAACGCATCTTTTCTCTACTGTTAGGTGGGTGGTCCTGGGCTGGAGAAGATAATCAGTCTCAAACCCAAAATTTTTGGAGTTCATCACCTATGAATAGTATAATGAGTGGAGGCCAAGTGGAGATGAAACAACATAACAATCCATAACAACTCACCTTGCCTCATCTTTCTTGGGCATCCTTGTGACATCCAGTAGCCTGGAATAGGGCAACAGTGGACCTCTAAACACTGCGAGGATGCCAGGAGAGGTGACGCAAGGTGAGTATAAGTATTTGTTATGCTTTCGGACCTCCCCTGGGACTTTGCTTATTATACCCAGGGACCTGAAGAGAGCTTCCCATAACATCCGATTCCCACCGAACAAGTTTGGCCCAAAATAAACCAGAAGACTGAACCTCATCACAAATCTCGTGAGGTTCTCCCACCTCCATCTACAGTCCTTTATGTGGAGGCTCTGCATAGGATATATTTCTCGGACTGTGGGGTTTGCGCTTGTGCTTATTAAAACAAAAAATATGTTTGAAAAAATAAAAACACATAACCCTAACCCAACTAATGTTGTGTAGAACTTCCTTGTGCCACCAAAACACCTCTGTCCTGCTGAGTCATGGATTGCACAAGACTTGTCAAGGTGTATTATGTCTTCTGGCACCAAGGTGTAAGTGGCAGATCTTTTTAGTTCTGTAAGATGTCTGATGGACTTCCATAAATTGGACTTGTTTTGCAGAAGATTCCATATTGAGATCATTGGTATTTGGAGGCCAAGCCCACATCTTAAACATTTGTCATGTTCCTCACACCATTCTTGGTTTACAAAGAGGCAGAGGCATAATCGCGTTATAAGAGACCATTTTCAGAATGTTGTACAAGGACCGAAGGTTTCAAGCAGAAAGCCAGGAATATTCGTCTAGTGGAAACCTTTCCACTTCAATTGGACAATCCCCATGAGATTTGCTTTGACGAATATTCCTGAGGTTTGGTTTTTCTGGTACATTTCGAGTAAAACTTATTTGCCCCAAACTGTAAGTGCTATTATTATACTCGGGAGGCAGGACGCTTAGACCCAGAGTCATGACATCAACATGGCCGACATGACTACTGAGTCCCAATCATAGGCTACAGCGGTGGTTCAGGAGCATGTGGTGTCAGCCAGAGGCTGGAAGAGATCAGAAGAGGACAGGAGATCCTCAAGGATGTCCAGGAGAGGTAGGTATCACTTTTACACCTCCTAGGCTTCCACTTGTTATACCCTGTGGTCTGAAGAGATCCCAGAGTATAATAGTGGGGTGCCAAACCCAAAAGTTTTGGGTTTGGGTTGAGCCCAAAACTTTTAGAAATTCTGATGCAAACCGGCTCACTCATCTTTAGTTTCCACAGATACTTTCTTTCCATAGTGCATCCTGGCACAATACTTTCTTTATACGAAACCTTTCACAAGATATGAAATGCCCAATGGCCTACCTCATCGGATAGCCGCCATATTTTTTAATTTTTTTTTATTTATTTACCAATTCCGTTCAGCTATTCCAAAGATATAAGCCCTTATAATGCCGATGCAATTTAGAATCTATCAGTCAAGTGGGCAGTAACACTTCATTACATACAACACACAGGGAAACCACACTGTTACCGCCCACTTGGCTTGTAAGCCCTAATTTGTATCAACACTAAAAGGCCTTATATCTGTGGAACGGATGAACAGATTTGGATAAGCAAAACAACAACATGCTCAGGATAAAAGCACCCGATGACCAGAAGATGTATGTCATTGGACATGCACCTAGGAACTGAATACCAGTGGGCAGTACACTCTGACACAATTATAGTCATTTCATAAGGTAACTCTTCATTATACTTCTGAGAGCAGGTAAAGATACTGCATGTATAAAGTCACATGAGCTGCACTCGGTGCCAAGCAGGGTGTGCCATGACCTGCCAGAGCCACCCTCTAACCGTCTATTATTGGTTGAAACAAACTATTCATTTAATGATATTTGTAGACAATAAAATCTTGTTTATAATGGTAATTTACTCATTTTTGATGTCCGAGCCAGTTGTTTTTGATTTCTAACCCGTGACTCTCCAGCAGTCGGAGAACTACAATCCCTAATATAAAACATTTTACAGCTCCGTAAGGGCACAACCCCTTTAAGACTCAGACACCAACCGTCTCTATATTTACTTCTATTACGTCCCCTCCCCATAATAGACTTCGGAGATATCACGTATAGGACACATTTTATGCTACTGTTTATTTTACTTGCACAATTTTTCCGATTAAAATCTAACAAGATTAGATAATCCCGAGTGGAAATGAAGGCGAGTCCGCCGATCAGATTTTCCATTATTGCAGGGTGTGATCGCTCTATAATATTCCCTATCAGTAATTGTCCCCATATCTGCTCATATTTATAATATTTATGGCTTCATCACTTTGTGGTTTTTGCTCTATTGATTTTCAATGTTATTTATTACTAGATTGTGGAATGTGGAGGAAAAAGTTGTGGAGACTTCCTTGTAGTATAGTCTGAAGGATGTGCAGCATGGAGGTGAAAGGTATCCTATTATAGCGCCCCCCACAACCTTATCTATGGTTACAGCATAATTCATAGCAGGGGTCCCTTTCACAGGAACATGTAATATATATAATGGGAGCAACCCTTATATAAGGAAGGAGAGAAAGCACAAACTATCAAAAGTGCCGAACTGCCGTTTATTTCACTGTTTCGCCTCTGATTTGAATAAAAAGTGATCAAAGCAATAGACATTCCCCAAAATGGTATAACTAAAAAGTACATCTGGCCCCGCAAAAAAACCCTATGCTTCCCCGTAGAGCTGCAGGGACACCTGTCCATGTGGCCTTGCAGCTGTTGCAAAACTACAACTACAATATTTTACCACATTTTTTGCTTCAAATTTTTTTCCCTATTTTCCTCTTCTAAAACCTAGATGCGTCTTATGGTCCGGTGCGTCTTATAGTCTGAAAAATACGGTATATATAGTGAATATGTAACCATACTGTTGTAAATTTTCATTGTTTAGAACTGGTATCTAAATAATTATTCGCGGCTGCATCATATCTAAGCCAGCCATGTTAGAAAAGCTGACGTATAGATATGCTGTATACAATATATAAGGGCCTCTAATCTTTTAAGACTCAAGAGATAAACCTGGCTGCTAGTGATGCATCAAATGGTCCCTAAAGTAAGAACAATTTACACTTTCCTCTTTGTCCTTAGGTAGAGAGTTCATCTTGAAGAACAGCCCTTAGACTTATCATGCCAAAGGCAGAACCCTTAGAAGCCTTGATATTGAACCTGGACTACTGCTCTTTTCAAAGGTAGATAGTGTGGACCACAAGTCTGGTTTGCAGATTTCTTGGGAGACTTGGGTCACTTCTGCTAATGGGGTAGGAACTGAATGGATAGAATGGGCCCGTATGGAAAAGGAGTAGAGGTCTCTTCTCCAGGGTCCTTTGAAGGTTTGAAAGTCTCTTCTGGTACCATAGAAGTCAATAAAAATTTCTCAGATAGCCTGATCCCCTTGGCCCTGGCAAATAGATCTTGAAGTGCTTTTAGGAGCTGAATCTTAATTATTTCTTGAAACTCCTCTGCAGGAATTGAAGCATCTCTGAGACATCAGCTCCAAGGGGAGAAGAGTCTTTAACAATGAGGAAATTTCGAGACTCAAACAGACCCCATTCATAAGTGGTCTTCTGAAATAAGGTGTGACCCCTGCACATTGATAGTCCTCCATTGGGCAGTATCTTCCCTCTCAACCTTGTGCTGTCTACTGGAGCCTGCTGTCCATACCAGTTGTTCTTAATGTAGAGGAAGTCTCCAAAAATCCTTCCTTCGAAAGACTCCACAACAGCAGAAAGCAAGCCTTGCAAGGCGAAAATGAAACAATGACAATCATCAACAACTTGTCATCACTGACACCTTGTCAACTGAGATCTTCTGTAGGATTTGTGGTGTGAAGGAAGCCCCAAGGAAGATGTTTCTTTGACCTATAGAGCATCAATCACCACTGCTGATGTGCAGCCTGCACAGAGCACAACTTCTCAAATTTCCAGTTAAGCATGGTGACTATGAAGTCCGTTTCTAAAACTCACTGGTTCTTCACTCTCCTGGAAATACTTGAGAATAGGCGTCCGCTCTGATGGCATCAGCCTCTGATGGTCCAGGGCGCAGCATCTAAAGGTGAAGTGAGATGGTCAAAGTCTTCATGGTAGAATGAAAAGACACTCAATAGTGTAGTGTCGTTCTTGTGATTTGTTCATAGATTTATGGTGATGGACCAAAGAAAAGCTTTCCTGTAGAAGAAGAACCTTTTCTGATGGGGCTATTAAGAGTCAATTGTCTAAGCAGAAACAGAGAGCCCCTAACCTCACAATAGCCGCAAGGCCCTCGAAAGTGGAAACAAGCCAAAGAGAAGGGCTCTGAAATGTAGAAGTTGTACAACTGCCTTCATAGAGACTTGTCACTCTTATCTGAAGGAGATATTTATGGGAACATGCAGGTGTGGATGGATAAGATCTGTCATAAGAAATATCATAAATTTCCCTTTCAGAAGAATTCAGATGGCAGATCTTATGGTATTCACCTTGAATCTTCTTTTGTAAACACACACATATTGCACGTATGAAAAGAAAACATATCCCCCTGGTTGGGGAACACTCCTGATATTCTAGTTTCAGTGAAAATGGTTTGTTTGTGCCTTTCTTGTACATAGGAGCAGTATTATAGTAGTTATATTCTTGTACATAGGAGCAGTATTATAGTAGTTATATTCTTGTACATAGCAGTATTATAGTAGTTATATTCTTTTACATAGCAGTATTATAGTAGTTATATTCTTTTACATAGGAGTAGTATTATAGTAGTTATATTCTTGTACATAGGAGGCAGTATTATAGTAGTTATATTCTTGTACATAGGAGGCAGTATTATAGTAGTTATATTCTTGTACATAGGAGCAGTATTACAGTAGTTATATTCTTGTACATAGGGGCAGTATTATAGTAGTTATATTCTTGTACATAGGAGCAGTATTATAGTAGTTATATTCTTGTACATAGGAGCAGTATTATAGTAGTTATATTCTAGTACATAGGGGCAGTATTATAGTAGTTATATTCTTGTACATAGCAGTATTATAGTAGTTATATTCTTATACATAGGAGCAGTATTATAGTAGTTATATTCTTGTACATAGGAGCAGTATTATAGTAGTTATATTCTTGTACATAGGAGCAGTATTATAGTAGTTATATTCTTGTACATAGGAGGTAGTATTATAGTAGTTATATTCTTGTACATATTAGGTAGTATTATAGTAGTTATATTCTTGTACATAGGGGCAGTATTATAGTAGTTATATTCTTGTACATAGGAGGTAGTATTATAGTAGTTATATTCTTGTACATAGCAGTATTATAGTAGTTATATTCTTGTACATAGGAGCAGTATTATAGTAGTTATATTCTTGTACATAGGAGGCAGTATTATAGTAGTTATATTCTTGTACATAGGAGCAGTATTATAGTAGTTATATTCTTGTACATAGGAGGCAGTATTATAGTAGTTATATTCTTGTACATAGGGGAAGTATTATAGTAGTTATATTCTTGTACATAGGAGCAGTATTATAGTAGTTATATTCTTGTACATAGGAGCAGTATTATAGTAGTTATATTCTTGTACATAGGAGCAGTATTATAGTAGTTATATTCTTGTACATAGGAGGCAGTATTATAGTAGTTATATTCTTGTACATGGAAGCAGTATTATAGTAGTTATATTCTTGTACATAGGAGGCAGTATTATAGTAGTTATATTCTTGTACATAGGAGCAGTATTATAGTAGTTATATTCTTGTACATAGGAGCAGTATTATAGTAGTTATATTCTTGTACATAGGAGCAG